>OZ038499.1:5105538-5165538 GCA_964036315.1 Acanthosepion esculentum | reverse complement strand
AATCCCACACTTGGGTATATATGTGTGTGTGTGTGTGTGTGTGTGTGTGTGTAGGATGTAAAATAGTATTGGAAAACCAAAGTAGAGATTATAAGAAAGTGGAAAAGCTTATAAACATTTCACTGATGTCTGTTGGTCTTGGCTTCTTTGGGTCAGAATAAAAGAAAACTGTGTGTAAGGAAAATGTGTTAGGATTTTTGAGGATAAGATGGGGCAATAAATCAAATTACCTTATCAGATGGTCTATATGTTATTTGAGATGATTATATATATATATATATATATATATATATATATATATATATATAAAATCATCTAAATAGCATTTTACTTTTTAATTTAGTTACCCATTAACAGATGGTTTCATGCATAGCAATTTCTCAAAATGGGTGCTTGTTTATTTTGGATGCTCCCAAGATCTATTGTTCTTTTTCAAAAGGAATGCATTAATTTGCTGACAGTTTGAAATTATTTCATTCCTTTTGTTTATTAAACTATTCATGTTCTTAAATTCTATGATTCTCAATTTCTCCTTTATACATAGATTGCAATTCTGACACATTCCTTTTGAAAAATGTAAAAAGAATGATAAATTGCAGGAGTGTCCAAGATAAAAAAAAAAAGTTCCTATTTTGAAAAATTGCTATGCTTGAAAAATCCTGTAAATCTGGAACTAAATTTCTTTTTATGCGTATTAAAAAGCTTTTTAAAAAGTAATGCAGATTAAGTAATCATATATGTGAGAAAAGGAATATACATATCTATGTTTAAAAATTTTATAGATTTATAAGGCAAGATAGCCCAACATTGGAGACTGAATGTTTATAGATATAGCGTGGACATAAAACTTCACACTGCATAGTGACTCTCAGTATCATGCTACAATGTGATTTTCAGACCGAGATTATATTGAAGCATGAGTTAACATTCATTGTTGATTCCTATGTCTACGCTGTGTGACACTCATATATATATATATATATATATATATATATATATATATATATGTGTGTGTGTATTTAGGCATCAATCCCCCTTCATACAAGATTCATTAAAAATGACTGACAAGGTACTGTGGTTGTTTTTTTATTTAATTTTTCTTGTGTTCTTATAATTTTCTTCTTTTCAGGACATAAAGTATGCAGAAATTTTCTGAATGTTGTGTATGTCCAGGTGCATACACAGAACATTCAGACAATTTCTATATAATTTATGTCCTGAAAAGAAAATTATAACAACACAAGAGAGATTGAATAAAAAACTTAACCAAAGTATCTTGTCAGTCGTTTTTAATGAAACATTATATATATATATATATATATATATATATATATATTTTCATATCACACTGTAAAAAAAAAAACAGGATTATTTATATATGTATTGGCACTTTTACCAGAAATTAGATTATCTGTGCCATATATATATATATATATATATATATATATATATATATATATATATATATATATAACTTTGTTCATTTATATTTCAACATAACTCTACCATGGTTTTTACACTGTCTGCCTTCGACAAAAACAAACATCCACCTTTGATAATTCTCAGCATGGTAAAGATTAAATGAAAAAAGAAAAACATGGAAACTCAACTAAGATGAACTTGAAGTTCCTTGGGATTTGTTTTTAAATTATTGTGCAGATGAGATTTTGGCACAGTGCCTCACAAAGAATGTATGCAGATGTGCAAAAGAAGTCTGCAAGAACCATACTGAATAGACATTTTTTTTACATGACAAATACTTGCTGTGAGGAATCCACATTGAATAAATAAACCTAGCAACATTTCTCATCAGATTCTATTAACAGAAAAAATAATGTATTACTTGGCTAGTTTGAAAAAAAAAAAAAATTGTTTTGATTTCCAGAAATAAAAGGCAACAAGATTTCCAAGCCCCAAATAAATGCAGAAACATCGGTTAAATGGTTGCTTTAAGATAATTTTCCAAACTTTTAAATAAAAGTATCCAATGAGGTTTAGACAAATAAAATACTTGGAAATCATGTGTATTTTTGCTACTCAAGTCATTAAATAAAGCATTAAGTATCACCTTGTTATTATGAAATACATGTAGGTAAAAAAACAAAACAAAAAAAAACAATAATAATTTGTTTTACAAATTATAGCCAGTTATGAATTTTAAAAAATCCTTAATTTTGAGTGATTTAATATAATAAAAGAAAATATAAGTCATATTCCTTATGAAATATTCTTTACTTCAAGTCTTACAATATGCCAAAAATAAGAAAAACTTTTTTCTATGTTTATAACACAACATTGGTTGAGGCAACTTTATCCCAAACTTATTTTAACTTTAGAATGATACAGTCTGATATGAAAAACCTGTGAGTCTATTTTTATATATATATATATATATATATATATATATATATATATATATATATATATATATCTTTGTTAAAGTATTTTCTTGAAATTTGGATAAAATATATTGGTTAAATTAATTTTAATTTTCTATACTTTGTCTGCTAGATAATGTCTTGAAGAAGTGTATATATATATATATATATATATATATATATATATATAATTAAAAAGGTTGAGATTATAGTTGTTCCAATGAGAGAAAAGTGTATATTTTAAAGAGAAAAGAGAAGCTGCAAACATTTTTCATTATAATGTAGATTTTTTTTAAATATTTATAAAATACACATTATAACCAAAAAATGTTTGCAGTTTCTCTTTTACATACACACACACACACACACACACACACACACACACACACACACACACACACACACACACACATATTATACAAATTATGAAATAAAACTGTAGATGTACTAGTATCAATTTTTTTTTTTTTTTTAAAATCATTAATTAATTGTATTTTGGAAGACTTTATACATGTCCTAGGTAGGTAGGTAGGTTGAGGTAAACAAGTGTGATTCCATGTGTGATAATACTTGGTGATCATGTCACTTTTCAATTCATGATTGACTTGGCAAAAGAGTTCTAACAGTAGACTGCCATTACTATTCGCAGTAAACTGGTTGCCAACCAACACTATAGGACCGAGTCGGTTCTGCTTTATAACTTATGAGGAGAGAAGAGGTGGATTCATACCTTTTCCCAAGGTCATTTGTACATAAGTGAATGTAACAAACTTGACCAGAATTTGAACTCAGCTTTCTCATTCCAAGCCATCATCGATCACAACATCCAAACTTACAGCACCTGGTATTCCCAGGCAGTCATCCATCCAGGCTCAACATTGGATGGGAACCAATGGTTTGGGTAGATTAGTAGGGAAATATTAGAAATCTAGTAAACTGGCATGAAAAGAAGAACTTCAATACTAAATTGTAAAGTCAGTTGAATTTTTTTTTTTTTTTTTTTTTTAGATCTGGACAGATTTTCTTTAATTTACAAAAATGTAAAAAACCCCAAAAAAAAACAAAAAAAAAACAAAAATACAAAAACCTTTGCAATTTGGAAATATTTTTTCAAGTTACAAGTTTTATATAATAAAAGTAAAGAAAATAGCCATTTCATATTTCAATACCCCATTCAAAATAAATATTTTTATAGGATCTGTCTATATTTCTGAGATCAGGTATTATTTACATTATTCGGACTATTGTCCTCATCTCTTTTGCCATATTTATTACAATGTTTCGGACTTTCAGTATCTGTCTATATTTCTGAGATGAGGTCTTATGTACATTTACATTATTTGGACTATTGTCCTCATCTTTGTTGCCTTATTTATCACAACATTTCGGCCGTTGTACACTCCAGCCTTCTTCAGGTGGTTGGAATGTCGAACTGAATCCTTTTTTAGGAGTCATTCATGAGAGATGTTGACATGAAAGAAATGAAACAATTTAAATATCTGTAGTGTGTACAGAAGCAAAAGTGAAGAAAGACAATTTCATTTTGGCATTAAAATAAGAAAAAGTCATAAAATGAAAGAAAGAAAAAAGATTTAATAATCCATGCGCCATAGAACACAATGCATGCATAGTGTGAACATAGGTATCAACACTGCATGGTGACTGTCAGTTTCAACCAATTTTCAGACCAAGCAATTCATTGTTGCATTGAAGTGTGAAACTGGCAGTCACTATACAGTGTTGATTCCTATGTTCCCCATATGTTCATTTCTGATATTTAGACATCTTGTCCTATATATATATATATATATATATATGTATGTAAAGAATATTTAATTGCTGAAAGTTCTGTCCCCTTTCACCTCCATGACCAAAAATGAAAAAGAAAAAATTCTGATGTTTGGTCAGATTTTGGGAAGAAAATTTTTCAGCACCCTATGTACATGTATGTGTGTATAACATTTTTCATATAGTGCACAGATACTACTCTGATCTTAGGTAGAGGGATGGAATTTGACACTAATTTCTTCTTGCCAAGCTCCACTCCAAGTGTGGATTAATATGTAAATAAACCAGTCATTTTTGACAGGCACTATATTAATTTACTCTTTGAAGAAAACAAATTGTTTAATATTACAGAAATGTGTTGATGTAATGCAACTTTGATGGAAGACCACATTCAAGGAGCATCTACAAATAAATTAATTTGCTATCATTAGCTGGCAAAATAAAGACTTCACTACAGCAAATAATCCTGCTTATCATATGACCATTATAGAAGAGTCACTGTGCCTTAAAAATTGTTCAAGTTCTATCATATATTTTGAAAATGAATTATTTGAATGACTTCTGTTTCAAGGCTTTCAAAAGTACCAACACACACACACACACACACACACAAACACACACACACACACACAAACACACACACGCAGAGCAAGAAACAGGGAAAAAGGAAGTGCAGAAAAAAAAATCCTACATCTTAAGTGGAATGAAGACAAAAAAAAATGAAAAATGAAAAGAGAAATACCAAGGGAGAAAAATATTTCAGTAGCAAAACAGTAAAATGATAAGCAAGCTCTTGTGTTATCTGTCATCATCTTTCCGAGTTCTTTAGACGTTGACATTTCATGACACAACATTCACACAGAGGAAGTCATGTGACCACCCTTCCCCTCCCACTTCCATTTCCCTAAATTCCCTTGAAGCCTTAGAGTGGCCAATGATCAGGAAAGGAATGCTCAAGAGTAGAATGATTCCTAAGGAAAGGTCAATGATAGAATGAAGGTTTAAGCTATGGATTTAAAAAAAAAAAAAAAAAAGAACTTAATATTCTTATCAGAAATTTTCAATGGCCAACTCGTTTTTACTTAAAAAAAAAAAAAGCATAAAACTTTCTACACTTAAAGAAAAAAAATTTATTGGACATGAGCCACCAAATGTTGTCTGCGGATGCAAGAAGCATTGAACTTTGATAAAACCTTTACAGAAAGGGGCGGAAGTGAGAAAGAAAAAAAAAGAATAACTAGGCTAAAAAGGTTTTTGTTCTTTAATAATATTCCTCCTCTCTCAATCATTTCTTTTAAAAGAATTTATGCAAGACTAAATCAGATGTAGACATTTTTCTTTCTTTCCTTTTAGAGGAAATACTTGCACTCCAGGACAGAATAATTCTTTCTGCATCAACAGAACCCACCCCCATTCCCAATCATTGAAATTAGGATGTTACATACAAAACATGCACGTGTGGATGAATGACTACACCATTTAAATATTGTTTCTTTTTTGCAAAGTTTATAAAGCAAAGACAAATACTTATCCATTTAGCAACAGGCTTACTTGTATGGGGAGGTGCTGAAAAAAGTTCAGCCTGGCAAAGAAGGGATTAAAAAAAAGTAAATAACTTTTCTGATGTTAGCTCATTTGGTAAGATTTTGGGAAGTAGGTTAAACTAAGAACATTTAAGTACATCCTCATTTTATTTACACACACTATATATATATATATATATATATCACACAGAAGTGCAGAGTCCTGTTGCCAGACATAGGGTGTTCCAGCAGACATTCTCTTAACCCAGGGCAGCACTACCTCAAGACACTTGATGTAGGCCTCCATGTTGAGTCTAAATTTTGGAAACAGCATGCTGTACTGCTTGGCATTCATGCCAGAAGCTCCAATATGAACATTTCATAGGGTTTAGGTGTCAGTCTGAGGACAGTGCAGAGGTTTGGATGAGTCTAATGGTGATTACGAAGGTGTTTGAAGTGATTACTAGTGACAGTGACATTATTCCGCTATCTTCCCACAGAGTCTCAGACTCAACACAGAAGCCCACAATGAAGTAGTGCTGCTGCCCTGGGTCAAGAGGGTGGCTGCTGCAAGACCTTATGTCTGGCAACAGGACTGTGCCAAGCCACACAAACAGGAGAACCCAGTCATGGTTGTCAGACAATTTCTGCAGTCACATCACCCCTTACATCTGGCCACCTAAATCCCCAGACTGCAACGCCCTTGATTATTATGCATGGGACACAGTTGACAAGTGAGCAACAAAACTCCTTGTAAAACCAAAGATGAACTGAAAGGCAAGGATTATGGCAGCATTCACCAACTTAAACAAGGAGACTGTCCAGAAGAGTTGCAAGAGATTCCAAAGTTGTCTGTAGGCTGTGGTTGAATAAATTTACTCTTTAGTACTTCAAGATATATTTATGTAATTTTGGTAAATATATCTGTTAAAATGAGATGTCAGCGTTATTTTCATTTTGGGGTGGGGTGGGGGGTCATTTAGACAACAATTTATCCATCGCAGCATGTATATAAAAAGTATATGAAAAAAATATAGCTTTATGGTATGCTATATACTTATTTGCAAAAGTACACAGTATCAGGGATACAGTATATTTAAATATAAGAGTGGACATTGAGGTCAACACTGAGAGGCAAGTCTGTTTCATGCTTGAACGCAATCTTCAAGATTGCGTTCAAGCATGAAATAATCTGTTGACTTCAGAGCCATCTTTATTTGTCTATAAATGTTGCTGATAACACACATACATACACACACATATATGTTTGTGTGTGTGTATATATATATATATATATATATATATATATATATATATATATATATATATAATATTTGTTGGGAAGAGTGTTCAGTATCAGAGATAAAACATTTATAGACAGAGTAGACATAGGGATCAAAACTGCATAGTGACTGTCAGTTTCATGCCTCAACTGATATTCAAAGTGTGATTGTATGTGTGTATATATATATATATATATATATATATTAGGCATGTTGCTGAGTGGTTAGAATGTTCACCTGGGTTCAAATCTCACCATGGTCGATTTATCAAGAAGGCGACTCCCTGATGTTATTGGAATGGAATTGATCCCAGTGTGTGGCACCTTTGGAAAGTGCCTGAAAACCATACCATGTGTTGACCTAAGCCTTGTGAGTGAAATTGGGTAGACAGAACTTTTGAGGGTCACAGATAGCTGTGCTAGCACAAAGCCACAAGTCATCATGACCGAGAGCTTGAGTGTGCTGGCCTTTTTCAAATTGTTGACCATGCCAGATAACATGCTCTCTCCCAAAAACTGTAACTAAGGTCTGCTCAGCATAATTGCAGTATAAACCACAGGTGGGCTCTGTGGGTGTTGAGCAAACACAAAACGTGCCTGAGCAAGCGTCTGCAGTAGGGATTGCCTAGCCGTCCTTGTAGACGGATATCCTCGAATACGAGTGGCCAGCTATTATTATTATAATAATAATAATTTATATATATGCCACAACATCTTCAATGATTAAAAGTAATGTATGCTGCTGTCAAGTAATGGCATTCTTTTTTCTTACTTGGTTATTTATATTTAAAATGCAATTTATGACAAGTTGGTTATTAATACTTAACTTGATTTTGCCACACGTCCACAAGCATTGATCACCCAGTAAGAATAATAAAAAAAAAACTACATCTACAAAACATTCCACTAAGTCGGCTTGTAGAATCTACATTTTTAATTTTCCCTTCACATTTTAAAAAATCACACTACAAATTTTGTTTTGTAAAAAGTTAGTTATGGCTCAGTACTGATACATGAGAAACTAATTATTTAATAGTAAATGTCTGACACACATGTTAAGAGTTATATCCTAAGTACGTTCTGCATCTATTACATATTGTAATTGGTGTGGCATGACGAGTTTTCTATCGACTACATTGCCAATGCTAATGAGAAAAAATATATACTCGTCAAACAATTGACTCGAATGTTTTCATATCGACCAACATTGATCAGACAATAGTATACAAAAGGCTTATACTAAGCAACTGAGCACACAGTGCCTTCATCTTCCTGCCAATTTCAGACAGACATTTGCAAACAATACAAAGATATTGTAAAGGATAAACTGCATAAAAAACAAAACAAATATTTGAAGCCATAATCATAAAACAAATATAACATTAAATATATTTTTGCCTAGGAATTAATACCTTAGATATGTTGAATAATTAATGAACACACACCAAAGTGCAATCAATATTACTGCAAGACCTACACTTGTTGCAAGCAATCTGAAAATTATACCATCAACACATTGAAATATGATTTAAAATTATAACATTCCAAACATGGGAAAAAATCTAATACAGCAAAGTTTACTTGAATTTCAAGATCATAATATTGTATTCTTGAAAATGACCAAACTTCTCAAATGTGTGCATAGAGGTACACAAGAACCAAAAATTCATTACCTTGTTAAAGAAAAAAGAAAATAAAGTTAGCAATATTATTAAAGCAACATTTGACTGTTAAATGAAAAGTCTGAGTTAATAGGTGTAGTCATAATACTAAACCACTACAGGGTCATCTACCACCATACTAGTGGTTCTTGCATCTATTTAGTTAGATTAGAGTCCCTCGGATGAGAAAGGTTTTACCAATGCTTTAGTTTGAGATTATAGAGACAGAGAGATATAAGGTCGGTTGATTGCATTCAAGCATGAAACAGACTGTCACCTCTGGGTATTGACATCAATGTTCACTTTTATATTTATATACACTATCCCTGATATTGAGCCCATAAATATAGCATAGCTTAAAACTATATATATATATATATATATATATATATATATATATATAAGTTGTATGGATATGAGTTTGTCATGCTGGGTTTCATGCTTTTGTGATCAGACAATTTGTTCATTTTTTTTTTTTTTATCAGCAGTAAAAACACTAACATTGGCCATATTGAAAAATCTGTTGACACAACATAATTCTCTTTAATAAAAAATCTTTGAAAAATAAAATATACTTTTCTGAAACTTTATTTGAGGAAAATTAGCCGATTTAAAGTTTAATTAAGCTGATTTAAAACAAATATTACAAAATGAAATGCATTTTTAACATTGAGTTAGGTGTTTTTTGAGGTGTTGACAACTCTCTCATTAGATTTATGCTTGCAGGGTTTTGTTTTTTAAGGGGGACATAACTGTAACAATTATTTGATGAATATAATGCAAACTTCTTTTACATATAATTTTTTTTTTTTTATAACTACCCAGCAATCTCAAACATTTAAGAAAATATTCTAAGCAATCTAATATTTTATTGAATTTTAGGTACCCTGGCTTTATAATCTAACTTATGAAGACACTTGTTGAGGAAATGTTAAAAAGTTAAATTTTAACTTTATAACAGTTACCACTCTTATTTTCTGATAATGTTGCATTTGGACCTTTGTATTTACAAAAATCACATTTATTCATGCATAAAATAAATTCAAAATTGAATTGTAGTAAGTTTTCCATTTTTGATTAATAAATACAGTCTTAATTTAAAAACAAATTGACTACTACAAATTAATAAACATTTTTAAAAGAATTAAAAGTTTATAAATTATTCTATCTTAAAAAAAATGAAATCAACTCTTGTAAAGATTCACGATTCATCAAAAAACATTTTTTCTTAAGATAAAAGTGTCCATAATTTTTTAATGTCTGTAATTTTACACATAAAATCAAAAGCTTTTCCAATTCAATAATGTCTTAGTTTAATTGCATTTTTTGTACAATTCAGAGCAGATGCTCTGTAAATGAGGGTCCAATTTGAACAAAAAATTTGGATGATTTAAATTCTCCAAGGACTTGTCCTTACAATTAATATAAACATTAATTTTAAGATATTTTTATGTTTATACATTCTTTTTATAGATACAAATATTTAACTAAATGCTCTGTTTATAATAAACAGTATTAATAACATTTACCGGCCTGAATGTTCGAGAAATTTTCATAGAAAATATTTGTCCTCTTAATCTATGAAAATTTCTCGGACATTCAAGCTGGTAAATGTTATTAATACTGTTTATTATAAATGGAACATTTACTTAAATATTTGTATTTATAAAAAGAATGTATAAACATAAAAATGTCTAAAAATAGTTGTCGGACTTTGTCCATTTCATAATGTATAAACATTAAGCACTACAAAAAAGCATTTTTGAATTTTCAAAAAATTAAATAACTAGGGATTAGCATAGGTAAAAAAATAAATAAATAAATAAAAAAAAATTGCATATATTTTTACAAAGTTTTTCTAAAAAAGTTAATTCATTTGTGAATAAGTTCAGACGTTTTCATTAAAACCTGACAATGTGTTTTGCTCCACAAAAAGATGCCAAAATTTCACATACTAATTTATGGTACAATATGGACACCCCCATACTAATTTATTGTAAAATATGGACACCAAAGAAACAATAGTTTTAATCAAAATTTCAAAGGTTGTAAAAAGGATGAAAAAAAAAGTAATATTTACATCCAAAAATCCTTTGGTCTTTCCTCTTGATAAACATTTTGACGATAAAACTATTTTTGTCATGTATTCATTTTTTTTTTTTAGAAATTCTTTAGAGATTACATAATTTTTTTTCCCAGACTTTCAGATACAATGTTTAGCCATCTTGACAACATTTGTCATAAGAAAAACTGAAAAACCCTTCAAGTTATTGAGCTAGAAAGAGAACAGGTTAAAATAATTTTGTGCCAGCTCCACTGTCTTCTCAACTGAGCAGTGATAAGAGGAAAAATATCATTCAAGCCTTCAGTAATGGTACCAACATTCATACCCTGGCTACCATCTTCAAAGTCCATTCAAGAACCATCAAGAGAATAGTGAATAAAAAAAAAAAAAAAAAAAAAATGAACCACTAGAGAGGAAAACTGAATCAGGCGGTCACAACAGGAAGAGGGATCATCATTTCAACTTAGAGCTAAATACATTCTTATTCTTCAAAGTAGAGTCCAATAAAAACCTTAGGAGAATTCCAAATGGTTCAAAGCTTAATCTAACAATCTTGCTGTTACACCTGTGGGGTACATATAACCTGAAGATTGCATTCAAGCATGAAACAGTCACTGATCAGTGCTCACTTATATATATATATATATATATACACACACACACACACACACACAAAAGATACATCTTGTTTTTGAACTGTGTCCACTCCTTTTTATATATATATATTTATATATATATATATATATATATATATAAATTAGTGCACACACTTGGACTGTCATTTTATATCCAGGTTCATACAGCAATGGCAACTTTCTTAAAATGATTTCTATTATAAAAACATAAGATGAATGATTGATTCATTTTTTTTTACTGCTTATCAACCCTTTGCAGGTTATTTAAAGCCATAAAAATATTTTACATTGTAAGAAATTGTTTTGTAGATAATAATGGTTTAGTGATACAAGTTTTACTAATTAACCCATAGCTGGAGAGGAAGAGAGGTGAATTCATACCTTTCCTAAGGGTATTTGCATATAAATGAATATAATGAACCCATCTGGAATTGGAAATCTGATTAACAATTCCAAGCCATTATTCCTTACACCACCTGCACATCCAAGCTTAGAGCACCTGGTATTCCCAAGTGGTCACCCATCTAGTTATTGACCAGGCTCGACGTTGCTTAGCAAGATGAATGAGACTGGTTAGGTTGTGCATCTAGACATCCACAAACACCAGAAATTTAAGAACGGAATGAGATTGTGTTCTCTTGTACCAACTGAAGATTGTAAGACAGCTGAATAACTATTTAAATGTCCACATGAAACTAAGTTGGAGAAAAGCACTAATATCCGAGTATTGTTTTTCTTTACATGTGTGAGTGAGAGAGAGAGAGATGTGCTGAAAAGTTTTTGGCTTCACCCATTTCCAAAAATTTACCTAAATGACAAAAGATCAAAGTGTATTGGGGATTTCTACTTGACCAAGCTCAGAATTTTTCAGCAGTCTCACTTGTGTGTGTGTGTGTGTGTGTATATATATATATGTACATATACAAAATTAAATTGGGAAAATAGGCAAAGTTTAGGGAAAAAGAAAAAAGTCACATAGGGGTACTTTGTTACCCCAAGACTTTTAAAACACTCATAATTCCTAGTAAGCAACTTGTTTCTTTTGCTCCCTCCAACTACTCTCCCGACACCATAGGGGTGGGTAGCACAGTTGTCATGGGAGGTAGATACCAGGGGACTATTCATTTTTGGAAATCCAAGGTGACTAATGCAGGGTTAGATAAACTAAAAAAGTATACTTCGAATCAAAACCATTGATACAGAAAACTCTAGATTATCAAATAAAAGCTTCATCTAGAAATGATGTTGGATAAAAACTGACAATGAAAATTATTAGACATTCGTCCTGTTTTCCCAAGAATATTTACCTTCCAATAAATGAATGCCATTTTAATTTCAATCTGAAATTCTTGAAAGTATTTTTGAAATGTTTTCTTTGAAATTCATTGGAAGTTACCCTTCTTGGGATATTTTTTGAAAAGTGCCTTTGAGGTATTTGTTGGAAAAAGGAAATCCACAGGGAAAGAGAAAATGAAACTTATATAATGGTTGGTTGGGTTTTATGGCATATTAACCACTGTAGGTCATTTAATGCCAAATTTAGTTTATATTAAATATATAGGACTTGTAAACGTCTATAAGCTATATAAACTAGAGCTTATTTGCTTGCACACTGCAAAATAATTCCAGGTATAACTGTCTAGAACAAGGATTTCCATTTAGTATAGACAATTTGTTTGCACAATGTTAAAAGGTAGCATATATTAATTACACATCAGACTACATCCTTGATAAAAGACCAATTCTTTTCAGGAAGTTTATGTGACTTGGATCAATTTTTGTAAATAGTTCCTTTGTACTCTTAATGTTGTAGAACTTTCTTTGAATGTGTGTAAGGTTTGTGCATTCTATCTGTATATGTTTTACTGTGTATTGGTTTCCACAGGGACATTTAGGAGGAGGCTCCCCTTCTAGTATGAAGGAGTGAGTCAGCCTAGTGTGCCCAATGCGTAGCCGAGTAAGGGTGCTTTCTTCTCTTCTTGTATTATTAAGTTTCAGTTTCCTTTCTTTTAAAATGGGTTCTATTTGGTAGAGATTATTGTGGGTATTTTTGTCCCATAATTGTTGCCATTTTTGCATCATTATTTTCTTGATTTTATGTTTTAGGTTAGATCATGGGATTTTGGAGTTCTGGTTGGATGTCATGTTAAGTGCAGCTTTTGCTCAGGAATCGGCTTTCTCATTTCCCTGAATTCCAATCTGACTTGGGATCCAGCAAAATATCATCTTTTTATGTCTTATGGAGTATATAATGGCTGATCTGGCATATAATAACACTTAAGAAAAACAATACTCAGATATGATTGCCTTTCTCTAACTTAGTTTCATGCAGACATCTAGATAGTCATAAGGCTGTCTTACAATCTTCAGTTGGTACAAGGAACACGCATCCCTTAACACTAACATACAACCGACAGATGCAGAATGGAACTTGAAAAAACAAATTGAGAAATTCAATGTTTAGCGAGCAAAATGTTTTCTTAATTCAAGAAATACTGGAAAGTTCCTGGTATGCATGTTCTATGATTCTACTGTTCAATAAAAATGCATATGCAACTAATGCTCATCGGTACCTAAACTACTGAGTCTGCCATTTGGTTTCATCCTATCTACTTGCATCCAAAGTCTTTTATATGTTGCAACATCTCTGCAATCGTTATGATGATTGATAAATTCAAGCTAACTGGTTTTTTTGCATTAAGTTTGGCAAATTTGCTACACTTAGGTCATACATTTCTTTTTTGAGTGGTGCAGGGTTGCTCAAGTCTCGGTTCGATATAAGGAGTGTTCTGGGCAAACAGCAAAAGGCAAGAAGAGGTGGGAAAAAAATTGTGAACATATCCATGAGGCCAGTCACCAAACAATTCATTGGCTCTGTGTTTTTTTTTTTTTTTTTTTTTTTTTTTTTTAACGAGATTTACCTTTTAAAGGCCCTGGAGCCGAGCCACTCTAGGTAGAGGGTTGTGTTTGGAGGCCATTTGTATGTATAAGAGTGGAAGATAACAGTTAGCCCTAGCCTTGAACAAGTTAAGATTGTAGTGATTGGAGGAAACATCCTGTTGGGAGTCGGTTTCATAGGGCAGGGATTCACGGGAAGAAGCTGGAACATATTTCTCACTGACAGAATATGGAGGGAATGGGTGTGGTTTGCTAAGTAAGTGGCATGGTATGTTTTTGCTGTGAACGTTTACCTCGGTGGGACCAGGGAGAGGGGGTTGAAAGGGGGAGAATAGTTCATCACTTACAAGGGCTTGGCAACACATTTGAACCTATCAAGACTGGAGAGTGAGGTCTGGGCAACTCCCACCCAAATGTGACAAGAGTTCTCCATTTTTGGCCTGATCTAGCTCTTGTATAGGATAGCAGGAGGAGTCAGGTACTTACTGGAATGGTAAAGAGAGGTGACCATTTTACCTGCATCCTTAGCCATGGATCATATGTACAAGTTTAACGAGGCCCAAGAGTCTTTCAAGGCAACAGTGCTTCCCTGGGAGGACCTCTGTTCATCCAGATTGGTGCTAGTTCAGGGTCAGATTGGTGACAAAGGAATGTAACTAGTATGGTCTTTGAGGCATAGAATATAACCAGCCAGTTTTTACCCCGTTGGGCAGTGAATGCAAAGATCCGAAGAGAGTTCAGTTGTCAGTCTCTATCAGGAGTTTTAGAGATGTGCCTGTATACAGTCATATCATCGGCATAGATGTTTACAAATGATGTGAGTATATACTTAAGCAGATCATTCATGTAGGACAAAAAGAGGGTTGGTCCGAGGAGTGACCTCTGGAGGACGCTTGTGCTGACCTCCAGTGCACCAGAGGACTGGCCATAATCATTTATGGAGTCAGCCAGGAGATCCTTCTGGAAAACCTGAACATGTTATGCTGTTGCAAATGTTGTACCCCATTCTTGAAGAGGTGGCACTAAGATCACTGTAGATGTACCCAAGAGTAAATAAAAAGAATGGTGGTCAAATTTAAATAATATATAAAATGTATTAGTGACGTAGAAATGTGCTTCCCCACCACCAGGCCTAGGTTAGGAATACTCCAATACAAATTGTTTTTCTAATTATAAAAATGAACTAAAACTTGTATTAGGGGTTCCCTGCTCTGCCTCATATTGCTTGTGAAATTGTTCAATGGTAGAGCAACAGGCTTGTGGGTAAAATTCAGAATTTTGTTATTTTTCTAAGAGAAGAAAATTCAATGTTGTCTATCTTGTCTTGATAGACTTTTTATACTTTTATTTTTTATTCATGCATTTTTTATTTTGTGATTACTAAAAACTTCACTAATGAAAGACATTGACATTAACATCCATTTCACACACACAATGCAAAAAAGGTTCAAACTATAAAAACAATACGAGGAAGGCTGAAAAATTATCAGCCCAACCCATTTCCCAAAATCTGACCAGATGAACAAAACCATATCTTTTTACGAGGGCTTTTTGTTTCAGCCGAGACCTTTCCAGCAATTTCTTTAAAAAAAAATTTAACATTGTTGATTAAGAAAATTCACATTTGACAACAAGATTTTATATAGTTCCTCAGCAAGGAGAAGCAGTATGCAAGTTGCTCTAAAGTGAATTCAAGCCTCATTGGGTACTCTTCACTTCTGGTTCTGTGCCACACTAAGTCATTTTCTTAAAAAAAAAAAAAAAAAAAAAAAAATTTATATATGATACTGAGATTCTTACATCTGTTTCTACTTAATTGCATTGAAAAAAGAAACCATTCATTTTTAAAATGCCTGCCATATAAAAATGACGTAGTTCTTGCATCCATAATCTAAACTTACCAATGTTTATGTAAATAATTACTACGTATTTGCTATCACCCAAGTCATGAAACTGACAGTCACTATAGTTGTTTATAGTGACAATCACTATCATAAACTCTTTCTCAATAAATACAAGGTTTTCCTTTTCTTATGTATGCGTGCGTATGCATATATATGTGTGTGTATGTGTGTGTGTATATATATATATATATATATATATATATATATATATGGTTAAGCATGAAACAGTGTTGTTAGTGTTAATGGGTAAATAGAAAAGAAATGTTATTTTTATGTGCATGTGTGTGAATATATACAAATTAGCACACACTGAGTGTTTAACATTAAATAACAGAACTAAAATTTCTACTAATAATAAATATACATTTTGGAGCAACATATGGGTGTGTGTGTGTGTGTGTATATATATATATATATAAAAATAACTAAAAAAAAATATCTGTAAAAAAGCAATAAAAGGAAAAATTTTCATACCTGATGTATTTCATCCACTGATGGACTTTATCAAGGCAAATATAAAGATTTTATTTTGCAACAAGTATTTGTAAATGGATATAAAAATGACGTTAGTTTTTCAGAATTTTTTAAATTTAAGAATGCTCATAAATATACTTCAGGCTAGCTGATAAGTCCCACCACTCTCTCTCTCTCTCTCTCTATATATATATATATATAATTGATCCATTAGTATATAATCTGGGTGTATCCTAGTAATATTAATTATTAAAACTGATCCAGAGAGAGCTAGATGTTTTTTATTCTAACTGAGCATATGTATTTTTTTACAGCAAAATTCGAATTTTTGTTTTTTTGCAGTTATATATATATATATATATATATAACTGCAAAAAAACAAAAATTCGACAGAATTGAGTCACTCTCAGTCATTGTGTGTTTATCCGAATCTAAAAATAAACACGCTAAAATTCACCTTCATCCCGTACCGTAAGCTGACGGCTTAGCGGGAGAAGTTCGGACTGACGCAAATTCAGTCGGGTTTCAATCCTAGCTAGAGGCAACCGGACATCTAGCCACACTGATGAGCTGTGAAACAGCGAAACAGTCTGCCTGTGGATGACAAAAATATATATATATCTCATTAAACTATACTGCCTGAAGAAACCTTAGCACCTTACCAGTGAAAACAATGGTACCATGAGTGATTAGTATTCCTTGACTTTGATATAGATCATATATATATATATATATATATATATAAATAAAGAGAGAGTGTGGTGAAGAGTTTTTGGCTTGATCCAATTCCCAAAATCAGTGTAAAAAACATTTACAATGTATTTCTGTAGCAAACTTGTATGCTTATAATAGTCAGAGTAATGTGCCTCTATATATATTCATTGGCTATATATATATATATATATATATAACTGCAAAAAAACAAAAATTCGACAGAATTGAGTCACTCTCAGTCATTGTGTGTTTATCCGAATCTAAAAATAAACACGCTAAAATTCACCTTCATCCCGTACCGTAAGCTGACGGCTTAGCGGGAGAAGTTCGGACTGACGCAAATTCAGTCGGGTTTCAATCCTAGCTAGAGGCAACCGGACATCTAGCCACACTGATGAGCTGTGAAACAGCGAAACAGTCTGCCTGTGGATGACAAAAATATATATATATCTCATTAAACTATACTGCCTGAAGAAACCTTAGCACCTTACCAGTGAAAACAATGGTACCATGAGTGATTAGTATTCCTTGACTTTGATATAGATCATATATATATATATATATATATATATATATATATATATATATATATATATATATATATAAATAAAGAGAGAGTGTGGTGAAGAGTTTTTGGCTTGATCCAATTCCCAAAATCAGTGTAAAAAACATTTACAATGTATTTCTGTAGCAAACTTGTATGCTTATAATAGTCAGAGTAATGTGCCTCATCTGGTCTCACATTACTGCTGGCCTTCGACCAGAAACTAAGCAAAGATTAGTAAATAACAGGCAGAGCCTATCTGTGAAACTTACATTAATTCCTGACCACCGACAATACGTTTTCTCTCAGTTTTAATGCACCACATACAGAATGGGTGATGTTCAAATTTTAGAGAGAAAAAAAAAAATTGCAAAATTCAGTGTTTATTCATTGATTTGCTGCCAGGAAAATATATTTAGTTTATTAGTGCAGAAACTAACCAATACAAAGTGCAGTAGTACAAGTTACTGGACAAAAAAAAAAAAGTTGAAAAGAAAAAAAAAAAAAACAGATAATTGGAACCCTTATATATCCGATTGAAATTTCTTCCAGAATTTTCTGTATATTAGTGTATATCATTAGTGAAGAAGAAAAAAATAATTCTACCTATGATATTATAAGTTACAAAAACAGTTAGTTGTAGCAATAGTAATACTACTACTCCACCACAAAACGACAATAGGCAGTATAAGTAGCAATGGTACCTAACACAGAGTAATGGTTAATGAGCTAGTCTAATGTAGTTCGTTTGACTCATACTATTGGGACCCTGTGTCAGACAGTAAACTTTAAATAGGAATCTAAAGATCTTATCCTCCACCGACATTTGCTGAGCTGGTAACAATCATTAACACAATTTCAAACCATCTGAAATAGCTGGGAATTAGGGTTAACATAAAAAGGAAAATATCAAATAAAAATAAAGAAATAGAAAGAATTAAAAGTAAAAAGAATATATAATTTAAAAAAATATTACTAATTATCTACCTCTCCCAACTGTCAAATGCCAAATTTGTGTAATTAAAGAAATTTGCTTAATAAAGAAAATTTATTCAAATGTCTTTTTTTCTTCTGACAGATTATTAATCAAATTGCACTAACAAGCAGAAATATTTTGAACTTTAAAGCCAAAAAAAAAAATTAAAAAAAAAAAAAAGTGATTTCCTATAGACTATTATCCTTATTTTGTTTTAATATTCTCTGATCTTCCACAGGTGTATGCCATATCTTAAGTCATATGTATAGCAAAATGTATTTAAAAAAAACAAAAAAAAAAATGAAATACTTCAGAAAAGTAAAATTTATTTCTAATCCTTAAAAATGCTTTTTATATAAAGTTTCCAAAAGATGTCAGATAATCATGTCTGTTTTATATATAATTACTATCTATATATTTGCAAGATACAGTTAGAGTGTGTGTGTGTGTGTGTATATATATATATATACACACACATTTTGTGTGTGTGTGTGTGTGTATATATATATAAAATGATTAAGCTTGTGTGAGGCATGAAACCTATGTCCACACGGTCTATGTCTACAAACACTATTTCCAATATTGAGCACTCTTCCTCTATAAACATAAAATCTTAAACTACACACACACACTGAAGTTTCAAAAGAAATAAATTTACATACAGAATGGCATTTTAAATAGATATTTACTAGCCTTATCTTAGTCTGACACAAGCCCACAATAGAGAGTCACCCAATGAAGAGCAAATGACTAGCAAATTATCAACAGGTTTTAGCCCTCAGTCTATGTCCAGACCGAGCTAAAGAAATAACTGTATAGTGATAAACTGCTGAGTGTTTCTAAATATCTATTATAAAATTGCATACAATGTCTTTTCAAGTGGTTATCATGAAAAAAGATAGACATTTTGAATGAAGAAACACACATTTGTCAGGCTTTGTGTCAGTAAATACCTAATTTGTGGAAAATGAAGAAAAAATGATTTCAAATTAAATCTACTGTAACTGTTGCATTTTTATACTTGCAGAATATCAAGTGAAAAAAAAAAAAATTACAAAGCTCAACAACACTTTTAAAAAATTTTTATTTTAATATTAATCTGATATCTGTCCCTTGGGTGCCTCAATGGTTAACAAACTAGTCACACAGTGCATTAGAATTGGTATTAGTTTCTAACATGCCAAATAGGCTTTATTTATGGCCTTTTGACTAAACTATGATTAGTAAATAGTGGTAACCTTTTTTTTAATGTCTGAAATAGTTGCTTATTCTTCACCAGTACCAATGGTCAGTATTTGAAACCAGGTTAAAGATTTCAAATGCTACTTATTAAGGCAAAGCAGGCTCCCTCAACAGAAAATTGGTGCAACATATTCTTCTCATCATTTGATCTTATCCCATCTGAACTCAGTAACTATCGTGATTATCATTAACATTTGAAATAGTAAGAGAAAGTGTGAGAAATAATCTGACTTAAAATTTACATCTTTGCTCAAAGAACATTATTTTTTTTTTAATGAAGGAATTTGAGTCTTAAAAAGAAAAAAAAAAAAATTTTTCTACAGACAATGGAAGTTACTTTTATAATTTTTTTTAATAAAAAACAAAATTTAATGACAAAAATGGTACATCCTTTTGTAAAAGACTTTGAGGAAATAAAACTGTTTCATGCCTTTTGTTAATATGGCTTCTTTAAACAAAGAAGAATATAGGATTTTTACTTGAGAATTGCAAAGAAACATTATAACTAATGAACAGCAAAATACCTGTGAGTGACAACAATGACACCTGTTAATTAATAGCTGCCAACTCACCTGGAAAGAAGCTCTAGAGTATCTGGGGATGGAGGTGGTAGTAACACCTGGGTCATTCCGGAAGGCTACAAGTTTTTTCATTCACAATCCAGGACTGAACTTGCCAGGAAGCAAAGATGAGGAGAGGCAAGAGGAGCAAAGGATAAAGAACAGCAGGAATTGGAGATGGGGGGAGGAAAAGAGAGAAAGAGAGAGAACAAAGTGGGAGTTGATTGGGGAAGTCTGATGTTAATTCTATTATCCTGTGTGATGTGTACACGTATGTGAACTATCCAAGATTTTTTCCACAGAAGAATGAAAATCTTTACTTCACATAGGCAGACCAACATAAAGTGTGAGGCGGCGGCGGCTGATTTGAGTAACAGAGTTTGGGAGCATGTGCTATTGATTTTTGGCCCATCCCACTTCTTTCACTCTTCTTAATGCCGTATTCTCAAGTTTTCAATTCCACTTCCAACTACATCCAATTCTTCATCTTTATAAACTGACCTTTTATTTCTTTTTCTTTTCCATCTATTCAATAAAAAAACTTTAATAGTTTTATATTTTTTATCCTGTCTACTTTTCTGAATTTGATTCTTTTTCTTTTGATCTTTTTCTCTTCTTTTATCTTTCTTTGGATCTTCTTGCTTTCTTTCATTGATCTTTCTTTCAGTCTATTTTATCTTTTTCTTTCTTTCAATCTTTTTTCATTGATTTTTCTTTCAATATGTCTTTTTTTTTTTATTTCAATGTTTTTTCAGTCTTTTTCTTTCTTCCTTTTGATATTTCTATCTATTTTGTTTTTGTCTTACTTTTTCTTTCTTTCAATCTTTTTTCATTGATTTTTCTTTCAATCTTTTTTCATTGATTTTTCTTTCAATCTGTCTTTTTTTTATCTTTCTTTGAATCTGTTTTTTCAGTCTTTTTCTTTCTTCCTTTTGACATTTCTACCATATTTATTTTTATCTTTCTTTTTCTTTCTTTTCAATCTTTTTCTTTCTTCCTTTTGATATTTCTACCTTATTTATTTTTATCTTTCTTTTCAATCTTTTTCTTTCTTCCTTTTGATATTTCTACCTTATTTATTTTTATCTTTCTTTTCAATCTTTTTCTTTCTTCCTTTTGATATTTCTACCTTATTTATTTTTATCTTTCTTTTCAATCTTTTTCTTTCTTCCTTTTGATATTTCTACCTTATTTATTTTTATCTTTCTTTTCAATCTTTTTCTTTCTTCCTTTTGATATTTCTACCTTATTTATTTTTATCTTTCTTTTCAATCTTTTTCTTTCTTCCTTTTGATATTTCTATCTTATTTATTTTTATCTTTCTTTTCAATCTTTTTCTTTCTTCCTTTTGATATTTCTACCTTATTTATTTTTATCTTTCTTTTCAATCTTTTTCTTTCTTCCTTTTGATATTTCTACCTTATTTATTTTTATCTTTCTTTTCAATCTTTTTCTTTCTGTCTTCCTTTTGATCTTTCCGTTTTGTTTTTTTCTTTTCAATTTTTTCTTTCTTCCTTTTGATATTTCTATCTATTTTGTTTTTGTCTTACTTTTTCTTTCTTTCAATCTTTTGATCATTCATTCTTTTGTATTTTTCTTTTTTTCTTAGGTGTTAATATCTTCCTGGCTGTATTTTCTCTTTTTTTCCCTTAGTTTGTTTTTAAAATTTTATTTCTCATAGTTTTACTTCTAAATATTTCCAATAATTCTATTTTTTCTTTTGAATATATTCTTCCATTTTCAATTTCTTTCCTTTTTTCCCCCCTCTACCTTCATGGCTCTCTCTCTCACTTCATTGACTTCCTTTTTCTCTCCCAAACTCTGTTCCTTCTTTCATTTGTTTCCTTCATTTCTAGTCTTTTGCTGGTCCTTTTTCGTTTCTTAAATGGCATTTTCACTCTTTTCCACATCCACTCCCTTTTCTTTCAGCCATTCCCACCCTTATCCTGCATTTTATCCACCTCCCCATCTCACCTGAAAAGGTGTGCTCAGTTATTCAAATAAATATATAAAGAAAATGACAGTCAACTAGGAATATTGGCAGCCACATTTAATGTTTGAAATTAGATTTTAAAAAAGACTGAAAAGGGAAAAAGAAATATTTTTCCTTCTAATCAAGAAGAAAAATCTAGAAACAAAAATGACTTTAAAAAGAAAACAAACTTACAAAACATGAGAAAACATCAGCTAAATTTAATATCAACAATAGAAAAAAATATTCCCAATTCTTTGATACAAGTAAGAACAAAAAACAAAATGATACAAAGAAATCATGGAAACTGATTTTCTCATCAAACAAGATAAATATTCAGCTATTATGGGAAGCCAGTTATTCATCTATCATTAGACAGAATGAATAATTGAATAAAGTTCTATGGCACATTAATTCCTATAGAATGGTCATATAGTACCAAACAAATAAATTTAAGAGAATTCTTAGTCTAATCACTGATCAAACATTTTATAAATTAAATTTTCATGCATCACCAATTACTATTTAGTTATAATAGTGTGCCAACCAAGATTTAAAAAAACAAAAAACAAAAAAGCTTAGTTGTTACTCACACATTCAATGAGTTTAAATTGTCATGTCTAGGCAAGCTTAATAGAGGCTGACAACCGCTCTGTCATGCCCATTAGTGACCTTGTAGTGTGCTACTTACTAAAATTCTTTGACATCATCAAAAGAAAGAAAATCTTTCCTTATGTCAGAGTGATCTGGTTAAAAAACTTATCTTGTGTTGAAATGTATGGAAGACTATAAGATTTTATACATTTTATTGCTGCTTCTGTTGGGGGAGATCTTTATTCTTTGACCAAAATAAATCCTTCAAGAATACTTTCACTTACATATAACAAGTATTCCATAAGAGAAATACAACCAAACTTGCCATTCCTAATCTGACTAGTTTGTGTTACTGTCAGTTGTAATTTAAAAATTTTTTTTTTATTTGGGGGGGGGGGACGACTAGAATTATCAAGTCTATTAAATGTTATTTATAGTTCTTTCTAACATTGATGGGAGTTTCCTTTCAAACCTTTTGTTTTTGTTAGTGTGGGAAATGAACAGCTTGATTACATCATTATTTTTTTTTCATCTAGTCACATGAGCTACCTACTTTTGTTGTTGTTGTTGGAAGTGTTCAAGTGATGTAGTTTCTATTTGCTAAAGATCTTTGTTTATCATTTTGTAGACCCAATCTATGGAGCCTGATTAAGGAAGGTCTTCTTTAAAGTTTATAGGATTAAATGACTTCAAGCCATTTTTAACATAAAATAAAGAAAACAGTTGTATACAGATGACAGTTGCTTAATTGTAAGTCATGTGGGAGAAGGAAAGTAATTTTGTTCTCTTATAATCATCAACAGGCAAGTACTACCCCCCTCTTTTTTTTTTGTACAGAATTATGCTTCTAAAACATAATACTATAAAAATAATCTGTCTTAAATTTGTCATTGAAATAATAACATAAAATAAAATATATAAAATCTATTGTTAAGAAAGAAAGAAAAAGTTTTCACCGTAACATTGAATCTTAAGTCACAATATAAAGTGCAAAGTGAAGGAAACAAAAATCAGTGAAAAAAATGTTTTTAAAAACAAAATATTTTTTTAAAGATTTGACTGAAATTTTAAATTTAATGAAAAAAAAAAAAAATTTTCTTCTTGTTAGTTTTAAAAGATGCGAGATGAAAACTTGAAAAGAAAGAATGCGTATGGATGCACAAAGACGCACACACAGGTGTTACCCAAGAATTCAGAATATTCAAACAGCACATGCAAGCAGAATGTAGTATAGATTTTTATTTTTTTTTCTCTCTAACTACCCTTTATGATCTAGCAGGTTTGCTCATCAGGGGATTACCCTGAATGAAACAGTAGGAATTATGTGTTGCAGTAAATACAAGGGAGTGCTGAAAAGTCCTTATTCCAACCCATCCACCTACCTCCCAAAATCAATATCTTACTGACCAGATATCAGAATGCAGGTTAAATTCATTAAGCTTTTGAACAGTACTTCATAGGCATACGAGATCAATAGATAAATAACTGGATTAAAGGGGATTATTATATAAATTTGAATGCGATTATAAGTAAAACTTGGCCAATAAACTGATTGTCTAATACAGATAATTTCTATTTTTATCCGTTTGAATAGGGGGCTAAAAGTCCAATCTGCTATTTTTTTTTTACAACAGAAAAGAAAATTAAGGAGAATGAAAATCAATTTTAAACAAAAATGAAGGAACGAATACCCCACCACTACAAAAAAAAAAAAATAAAAAAAAAAAATAAATAAAAAATAAAAAAACAAGTAAGCAAAAAAAAATTTTTCCTTTGGAAATAAAAGATATAAAGTGAAACTTTAAAGGATTTTGACAACCTACCTGAGAGTGATTCTACAGTCCAAGGCAAGTGCAATTAAAGCCTCTTCCTGACGTTTCCAGAATTGGGCTTTTAAACAAGTACACATTATAGGAAAGAAATGTTGGAAAAAAACACCCAAACAAGTTAAAAAAGAACAAAGACAAGATTTACTTTAACCACACTGCTGAAGTGTTTACAAAAACAAACCTTACTAAATTGATACACACTCTTCAAGCAGTGTTATTGGATCTTTGTTTTTCAACATCCAAAAAGTCCATATTAATTATAGATGTTTTTTTTCTAGTCCATCAACAAGTTCCTTAATTATAAAATTGCCATTTTTTTCTGTACAATAAAAATGTTTATAAACTAACAACTCAGCATTGTTGAACATGTGTAGCTGATTAAATAGACAACTGTGGTGTTAAAGGCTTGAAGAATTTAACAACTTCAAGAGGCAATAATTAATTTTTTTTTTAAATTAGAAAAATGTTTTTATGTATAATGAAAGATAACTTCAGTCAGTTGGGATCTTTTGTAAAGAAAGTGTTTTTCATATTCAAAGTTGGTTAAAATATCAGCAATGTGAAGATTAAAAGTGAATTTTAAATCCATTTAGTTACTTGGGCATAACAACAATTTTAAATGTTGGAGTTAGCCTTACAATATAAATGTCGTTCAAATCAGGCGATTTATTTATTTCTAGTTAATTTTTTCCAGAGGTTTGCTTTCTGCAGATCAAATTCCCAGACTGAATTAATCCATATTCCCAGAAGAGTGGCTGGCCAAATGAAATTAGAACAAAAGATTCTAGACAATTCTTTTCCTCGACAATATGACACATTTACTCATCAACCATGAAGAAAACCTGCTATAATTAACTTCAACTTCAAATCCGATTTTCTCCTCTCAGCAAAAACATTTCATTCTTAATCTTGGCCAGACAAATATGAAAATTATTTTTAAAGATTGTCAGAGGTTCTTCCAAATAAATATTTCTGTAAATTTTAATAAAATAATTTTTTTTAAATTACTACTTCTTTCCTTGACTACTTTTTCTTAAACAGTGAGGTTTTGACTCTTAAAACCACATGGCTGCAAACAAAATGTCAGACATCTCAGGTGTCCATGGCTGTGAACAGTCTAAGTTTGATTCCACCAATCAAATTAACTTTTGAACAAATTTTTAATTAGGGAGAGAGAGACAGAGAGAGGGGAATGAGAGAGAGAGAGAGATGAGATGTGTGAATGTTGCAAAATCTGTAGACCCTAATAGGGGAGATTTTTTTTGTTGGTTCAGTTAACTCTACACAGCACACCTTAAGTATCAACAGACTCCCTTCCTCTCTGCTAACAAATCTTAACAGGAAAGGAGGGAAATAGGTGGAGGGTAAGGTATTATATCAATATAAAATGTCTAATACAGTAAAATATGAAACCCAGGGGGGTAAAGGCTGCAATCCTGATGCACTAACATGATTGATTGACAGATATGTTAGGTAATTAGCGGCTGATGGTTGATCCACGAGTGACAAATAACATGTTGGAATTAGAAAGGCAGCAAATAGAGAAGAAAAACAATTTTGATGAAAGAAATGGCTTTGACCTTCAATCCCATTTTTCACCGAGAAAAACAAACAAGAATTAAAAAAAAAAATCTCTTTCATTTGACCAATTTGTAGGTTAAATGCCAATGTTATTTTTATTTGGTTAAAAGAGAAAAAAAAAAATTACTGATTTAGATTAATTCTAATTATTATAATTGTCTTTATTCTTTAGTACCTTACTACTGTTCACCAATACAAGGCCTAAGTGCCACTCAAGGTAGGGGGTACTGAATGGGGATTCTGTAATGGGAAGGAGCAAGGGTTGCATATTATAAGGATATGCGGGATTTGATAATTTTAAGATGACTCATTATCGTTCCAAGAGTATTTGCAGACTGTATACCTGGGAACAGCCAAGGAACACTCTGGCTGAACTGTTGTATTAATAAAAAACAAACAAAAAAACTTGTCTTACTTATAGAACTGTCTTTTTAAGATTTAATTTCATCAACATTTGTAATTATTAGATCTGACAGAAGAATATGTGTAACACTAGCAGTACAAATAGTAAACTAAATATTACTAATAACATTATTGGGATTAGTGTACTAATTTTGAACATCCTTCAAAAAGTGATTAAATTGAAAACTTTTGTCAAAATTTTCAGACAACTGAAATGCAAATGTTTTAGCTATCAAATATAAATCCTTTGTTTGTAAAATAGTGTTATCTACCAAAACAAATATTTTTTTTTTTTAGTGAATGCTTAAAAAATATGACCTTAGGCCAATGTTGATAAAATACAGGTAAATCAATAATATAGCAACAATAATTGTCGTTCCAAACTATTTGTTTTTATCTCTTGAAATGAATATTTTGATAGAAAAGCAGAGAAAGTGAAAATGCAAAATTTTACAAAAGCTCCCCTAACCTTGAAAAAAAAAAAAAAAAAAATATTTAAAATAAAACAAACAGCCAATTTGTGTGTGTATAAACACAAACACAAAAAACGAGCTACTCCAGAGGGAGCACACTTAAAAAGACATTAGAAAAAAGAGAGCTCAATGCCAGAGACATTATATAAATCCGAATTTCCTGGTGCAGATCTGATCATCTCTGACTGCCAGTTTCCTGCACGCTCTGCACACTTTCTCTTGTTGGGACAGAGAACTTTTCTGTACCTCCCCTTATGTGGATTTGTATCACACACAAAGAGAATTTAATGGCAAATAAGATGCAATTAAAAAAAAACAATTACTATGGAAAATCTTCACCATATAAGGCCCTCCCTTCAGTAAGTTAATTTTCAGCCTTGACTACAACCAACACTTGCTGTTCATTGAATACTAGTTTACTCAAAGCATCAAGACGACAACAATATTTAAGGAATTTCACTATTGTATTGGTTCTTTTTTTATACAGGAGGAATCGAGGATTTCTATCTTTACATTTGTTTTCACAAATACGAATAAATTCTGATTTTTATAAAAAGTGAAAATACCCAAAGAAAGTGGATATAAAACAAAAGTAATAAGGAAAAATGTATTAGCAGCAGGCTGACCCCATCTATTTACTAATGAGATACTCCATTGTTATGGTAGCAGGAGACATTCCGTTATTAGTATTAGTAAACAGTGGAGATTAAAATCAGATAGTATTTTATATTATAAAAGAGATTTCTTGCTGAAATAATCTAGGGAGTGGGGGGGGGGAATGAATGTTTTATATGCTAGCAAGTCCTGTATAGTGCCAAATATTTAATTGTGAAATATTTGGTATATATGCATTGATTATTTGAAAGACAAATCAATTTTTTATAGAATTTTACATGTAGACTTTTTCTATGTGCTGCGTCCCTTCAGGATGTGGGTGATCATGGCTCTCTACTACTTCCTATTCTTTGTTGCTCTTAGTAAATGATTAGTAGATATCATATAGTAGGAAAAAAAAAAAGCAACAAAAAAAAAAACAAACAGTAAACAGGTCATCGTCTTTCCTGAGCATTTTACGGTAATAATGAGTACATCGTCATTTATGGTAGGTTTCAAATGTCTCGGTAGATATCATACTTAGTAGCACTGAAGATTGTTCAACAGTCCCGAACATAGAGAAAGACTGATGTTACATAACAGTTTAATACTGTTTTTCTTTGTTTCTAATGAACTTTTCCTATTTCTTGATATTCTGCTTAGATTTTGGAAGGCACCTTTTACTAATGCAATGCACCTTCAAATTTTGGTGTCACATTTTTTGTCCTTTGTCAAAACACCTACCTATTTTGAGAAACAATTTAGGACAGTTTTAAATTAAATATTTTAAAATTTTTAAAGATAGGTGCTAAAAATCTTATTTTTGTTGGACCGAATCTGGGAGAAGGCTATAATTCCAGAGCACTCAAAATTATTAACATCTTTTGAGACTGAAATTATGAATAGTTTAACAGTTGCTGTGACAAGAAGAGATAGCATTAAAGAAAAATCTCAATTAAAAATTCTGTAAAAGAGGATTTTTCACTGCAAAAGATCTTCCTCTTTATCTTATTTGTTCATCTTTAATAATGGCACAGTTATCTATATCAAAAGTTAATTCAACCAAGATTAAATGGTTATTCTTTATGCCATCTTTATTCAAAATGTGGGTGATCATGGTCCTCCACAGTTTCTTGTCTTTTGTTACTGCCAACAATACTTCTACCTTTATAGCCTCTTCAGTATTGTACTCATTTTATCATTCATTTGAACATATTTGTCAAGTCGGCTACTCACTGCTTGTCTCTGTTTCTCTTGCCATCAATATGCCCTGTGAGCATTAAATTCCCCAAGTGTTCTTTCCTCATATGTCCTTAAAATATCAGCTGTCTCTTTATGATTGTCCATTTTCTTGGTATTTCCTTTTCTCCTTAAAACTGTTTCTCACATAATCTTCCCATGATATTCTCAATATTTATTAGTAGAAGCACGTCTCTCTCATTTTAAATGTGTCGTCTGTGACCAAATTGTCCAGCATTCACTGCCATATCTAGCAGTGCCACAATCATTAATTTGTTTCTAAGGACAAGTTTTGATTAAACCTTGCTGAAATCATCAGTTTTTAACACATTGTCGTTAATGAGAACAGATCTTCTGCAGTTCATTATAATATCCAGTTCTTCACTGGAAATATTAGAGTATTCCTTGGCAAATTCCAAAGCTAAGGTAAAAAGATTCTTGGAAATCAAGGGGTAAAAATCCACAATATCAAATTAGATAAAAGAGCAGCTTCTTTTATTGTTAATTACTTTGAATCAATTAATGACATCTGCGGTACTAGTAATGACATCTGCGGTACTAGTCCATTATAAAAGCCTAAAGTATTGCTTAATTTGTTTGTTGACTATCCAGGATAACTTTGCTGATCCTTCCGATTTCTGGTCTGATAAGGTTGATAATCCTCGTAGGTAGTTTGAACACAAAGTCTGGTTTATGATCTTAATTAGTACATATGATTCTTTGGTACAGAGCTTACTAATACTATTGATAATTTTGTGTTTATCAGTTATTTTTTACAGCAAGTGTTAATTCTATCAACTAAATTAATAGTGTTAATATTCACCTTCTTATAATTTTTAGTTAATTTTTTTTAAGATTAAATTTATAAAAATGAGCAGGTTTATCAGATTTAACAAAGATTTTGTTAGATCAATTAGCATCTTTAACAATACAATCTAGATGCCTGTGAAAATGATTTGTAATTTTATGAAAAGAGATGTCATTAATAATGCTCAGTGGATTGTTTTGAAAACTGTGTGAGTTGCTCAGTGAGAAATGCAGTTTTCAAACTTTTGAAACCATAAAAATCTGATATATTTGAAACATCCAAATCAGTGAGAAAGAAGTGAGCTTTCCATCTCATTCTTCTAATCAAATCTTCAATCATCAAAACCAGTTTTTCAAATTATTCCTGTTTGTTTGTATTGGGAATGTTTTTTTAGTGAAATTCCGAAATTGTTTTTTGCCATATTTGAGTATTAAATAAATGTAAAAATTGCTCTACCATAAATGAGTGTGTGTGTATATATATATATATATATATATATATATATATATATATATGTATGTATGTATGTTTTTTATGGTTATACATTCTTTTTATAGATACAAATATTTAATTATATTATAATTTATGTTATTATAAACAGAGCATTTACTTAAATATTTGTATCTATAAAAAGAATTTATAAATATAAAAATATCTTAAAATATACGTGTGTGTGCATATATATATATATATGTGTGTGTGTGTGTGTGTGTGTGTGTGTGTGCATATATATAAACACACACACACACACATATATATACATACATACATACATACATACATACATACACACACACACACACTGGAAGTGATGATGATCAAAGTCTTCTCCCACCACTTGGAGATGGCTGGCTTTATGAGCCACTGTTGTCACACAACCAATGAATGCCGTGTTTGGGGAGGGGGAATTAAAGTGAAGAGCTGGACATGTCAGTGATGGTCATGCTCTGTGAGCTGTCAGCCACCATATATATATATATATATATATATATATATATATATATATATATATAAGCTGACTGTCGACTCGCAAAAATGTGTGTGTGTATATATATATATATGTATACATACACACGCTTGTGTGTTTCATATATATATATATATATATATATATATATATATATACACACACACACATACACAGACACAAAATGTGAATGCTAAAGGGTCAAATGCAATGAAAGCTTGACAAGTTTAGAAGACAAAAATTTATTTGATATTCCATTACATGTTAATGACTATTTGGTAATATTATTATCTCAGTCACAGTGTGTTATAAATTTGACTTACACCGTAACCTATTCTTTATTCATACTTTAAATGTTTAATAGAGATTTGCTCCTTACAAAGTTTTCTACTAAATCTGATTTTTTTTTAACAGAAAAATGTAAAAGGACACCTCGCTCTAAATAAAAAAGGAAAAAAAAAATACAAGACTACAAATAAAAGAATTAAAAGAAAATCTTCTGACGAAGAACTCTTTAAAACTGAGAAAAAGCCAAGAATTCTTTGTTTCAAATATCTTTTCCCAACACTGAGTTGAAACCACAAAGGAAGACATCATTCCATTATTCTTATTAATAAAATCCTTTGGCTAGAATTCCCTTCCTTAGGGAAAAGGAAATTGTCATGGTGGATGACATTTAAGAGAAAGTTTTCCATCAAATTGATTTCCCAAGTTCTGGCACCGTGTAACAGAAAAACCAAAGGACCATTAAGTGCCAAAACAAGTCTCATATTTTAAATTATTCCAAGACATTTTACAGAACACACTTTCACGCATAAACAAAACGCAGTCAATTAATCACTTACCAAAATTAAGAGCAACCCACTTTTATTGGAATTAATTTTTGTACACCGTTAAGTTTTCTTATAATGATAAAGGTATTTCCTTAACAATATCAATAATCAGGGACCTCATACTTGATCATCAGCACTACTCAATATTATACTTGTAAAATTTAGAATATTCAAGAAGCAGGAATATTTTTAATTTTTTTTTAAAAGTATTTACTTTTAGCTTCTCTGATGCTTTAAAATAAATTCCTTGCAAGTAAAACGATTAAAAAGGGATTTTACTAAAACATTGTATGATCTGAGGTTCAAAAGGACACCAGTGAATTGTCCAAGAGATGCATAGCCTAATGGATCAAAGAGTTAACAAATCTGTTTTCTTTTTTGATATTCATGAGATCAATCTTTGGTCAGGTAGAATAGAAAACCCATGTATTCTGGAAAAAAACAAACTTTATATGTGTTTTGAACAATAAAAAATATTAGAAAATTAAAATTTTCAGGCACATTGGGTGTATATTAATATTTTTTGGTTTTATTATTTCAATTAGGTTCCTTGACTAGTTTTGGCCAGCATGGCTATCATCAGGAAAAAAAAATCCCTGCTTGTTAGTAGCAGTGAACTACAGAAGTGAATGACTGTTTCTGAAGAAAGTGAACTTTATCTGTAGTTTTCATTTGTGTTTATTTTTTTATCGTTAATTTTGGTCAGTCCTTGTGTTGGTCAAACGGCCTCTTTCAAGTTGTTTTTAAGACAGAAGATGGGAGATTCCTGACTAAGAATTCCCTCCTTAGTAATTTTAATTAGTTTTTTTGGTAGCTGGGAATGAGATGTGCGTGTTAAGTGTATGCTATCTTTTAGTTCTTTGAGAGTGTGTGTATGTGCATATATATTTGTGTGAGTGTGCGTATAAGTGTGAGACCTCAACACCTCTGCAAGCATCTCTGTCCTGTGTGGGTGAGAAATGTGGGTAGGGCTTGATTTATGGGGTTATATATAAATTCTATCTATGTTGTTATACACACACAGAGAGAGGAATCCCTTGATTAATGCATCTCTCTCTCTCTCTCTCTCTAGTGGAAGAAATGAACAAGGAAAACAAAAAGAAAAAACTCAAGAGAATTAACTGATATAAGACACCATAGTAAGTGGCGAGAATAAATGGTTTGGATTCAATAGAAGGTTACCAAGGGCGACATATTCATGCCTTCTTCAGGGTCTGACAACCAAGGTGAAGATGCAGAGATGAATATTGCCATAGAATAAGGATAATTACCCAGTGAAAAACAACTTGGACATTAAACAGCAAATACTTGGCAATATGCGATAAAGGCAAAGTATGTGTGTATTTATATTTTAGTCAGGTGCATGCAAATGCTTTTAGTTAAAAGAAGAAAAAAAAAAAGAAAGAAAAAAAAAAGAAAGCTTATCCAGTCCTAAATTACAAAAAAAATGTACGTATAGCATAGTGGTTATCAGTATGGAGAGTAGAATTAGAATGCCAAATTCATTGCATTCACTTTCATACAAATACCCTAGGAAAAGGTATGAATGTGTCTCTTTTCCCAAGTTATGGCAGACTGGGTTCTCTAGCCTTGTTTAGCAACAAGTCTAGGAGATGAACAACTAGAAATTCAAAACTGGTTTTGCGTGTGAAGCTGGCAACTCCACCCCATATTAAACCACCTTGCTATGGAAACTACTGCAGAAACACCTAGTGTGGTGAGGCTGTGGCCCTGTACTCCACAGGAGAGTTTAATGACACTAAAGAGGGAGGAGGAGAATATATATATATATATATATATATATATATATATATATATATATATATATATATATATATATATACACACACACACATTAACATTAGGCTTTTAAATGTTAAAGAAAGAAAATAGTAATTGAACAAGAATGCTAAAGAAGATTGTTATTTCAAATTTAAAAAATGTTTTGCAAATAAATACTTTAGCATATCAATAGACTGAAAACCAAAAAAAAAAAATGCTTCCAAAAATAATAATGAAGTATATACCATAGAAACGTTTAGCATTAACATTTCAGTTTTGAATTTAACTAACAGCCCCCCCAAATACAATTTATTTGAAATCAAATTGATTTTAACCCTCAATTAAAAAATTGTAAAACAAATACTCGACTTAATGGTGTTTCAAATATTGACCAATTTGTTTCTCTCTAAGATTCCAGTCTCGTTACATTAAAATATTGTATCAGCATTAAATGTGCCGAAAATGTTTAAGTAATTCTGAAATACATTCTTGTACAGAGTTAATATTTGAAAAACATATGTGAAAGTGCAGATGACTGTTAATATTTCAATATCTATTCATATCATCCTCAGATAAATGTTTATGCAGATAAAATTTTCCTTATTAACCATTACTTCCCTAATCTTCAGCCGACTGGTAAAATTGGGAAGCTGGTATGTACTCTTAATGCCAGGTAAGTACTAGAAAAGATATACACATACATTTTATATACTAAAAAGTTGTTCACTACAAAGTAATATACCTATAATTAAATAAACAACGTAATTCAGGAGATAATAATTTATTTTAAGCCTTTTCAATTATTTTGCAGACACAGCTCGGACAGTAAATAAATCATGGTTAAGATGTGCAGGTGCTACAAAAGAAAAAAACAACCACCTAAAAACAACAAATATATAAATAAATATACACTGAGATTAATATATACTGAGATTAATATATACAAGTAGTAGATAGCAATTGTCGAAATTTAAAAGAAAGCTCATACTGGATGATATTTGGATAAATATTCTGGCTTCATTGTTTTTCCTATATTTTGGGTGATCAATTCTCCAGCCTTCTTCTGCTGAAATATTGTATCAAAAGCATAAGGACAAGATATATAATTAAAATTTCAATAAGCAGTCACTTTGTAAAAATAAAATTGACACAAATGTTCCAAGCCTACAAAATTGAACTGAACATTTTTTTCTGACCAGTAGAATAACAAGCAACTAACTAAAAAAAAAAAAAAAAAAAAAAAAAAAAAGTATATCATTTAAAAAAAATATTTTCAGACCCCCCCACCCACTTCCAAGATTGTCTGACTCTAAAGGCATATGGAAGAAAGATCAATATTCCAACTGTTTAAATCTGCCAATATATGATCCCAATTCGCTCTGAAATCCTAAATTTCTTTCTGGCAGGGGGGGGGGGAGGGGGGCAATACTTCTCAAGTTGATAACCACCAATTTATGTCATCTGCTCTGCTCCAATAAATTAGTCAGCCTACGGCAAGTATTTCAAATGTACTGACATTTGAAATTTTCAGAAATTAGCCGTGCAGTATGACTCAAAAGTTGCGCAAATGTTTGAAAGCTTAAACTGTGTCAAATCTTTAAGAATTAGAAGATGCAGATATCAATTATCAGAAATTCTCTTTAACATTATTTTTTTTTCAATAGTTTGTATATTTTTTTTCTACAAAACAAATATTCATGAAGAATAGGGCTAAGTGTTTTTTTAAAAAATGTTTATAGCTATTTATGATATCACAGGTAGGATTTATTAAACAAATTCATCAAAACTAATAATTAGGCATACTGAGAGAAGGACAAACTAAAACATGGACTGCATTTGAACCAATTATATGCTGGAAAAATGATTGTTTTTCTTATCACTGTTCATTGAGTTTATAAAGATGCCACGACTTCTGCTTGGCTTAAATTATTTTCTTGCAAAATAGAAAAAGCAATTGATAAGGTAACAACAACATTTACAAGTTTCAGCAATCAAGAAAAAAAAACTGTCAGTGTTTGGTGACGAGTGTTATTGATAGAATATGTCTATTATATGCATAATTCCCACCCTCTCACAAATTCACATACATTCTTATTAAATAAAAGGGGCAACATGTCCACCTTTTTATATGGTGCCTAATCTTGGGTAATCTATACCTGTCACCTCTGCAGACTTGGGTAATTTCATCAGTACTGCATTCACACTATTCTTAGTGTGCACTACAGTAATTTCATTACTGACATTTTGATTGTATAAAAATATATTTTAATCTTCAAGATTGTATAAAAACACAAGTATAGAGGCAATACTCTATGAGATACAGTTATACTGTGCAGGTTAAAAAGAGAAGATTATTGTCAATCAAAGGTTTTACCATTTGGTGAATTAACTACAAATCATTGAGACAGATGTGTGCCAAACACTCTTTAAAAAAGACCTTTATCTTCTGTTTCATTGAGTATTATCAGTGAACAACATAAGCTACTAACAGGAAAATACAATGACTATCTTCAGTATCTGTCTATATTTCTGAGATGAGGTATTATGTACACTATTTACATTATTCGCACTATTGTCCTCATCTTTGTCACCATATTTATTACAACGTTTCAGCCGTTGTATGCTCTGGCCTTCTTCAGGTGGTTGGAATGTCGAACTGAACCCTTTATTTCACTCACTGGGGTAGACTGATCTAGTTCCATGTGCCATGTTTAATGGATGTCAGTTATTAGTTATCTGTTAGATTCCCTCTGAAAGTTCTCCACTGCCTTAGCCAGGTATTGAACTCACACTCCTTGGGTCTTGTCACTGGATCTAACTAACGCCTTTATCCATTGTGCCTACTAGGCTAAGCTTAGTAATCAGTAGTATAGTATACTATTTACATTATTCGGACTATTGTCCTCATCTTTGTCGCCATGTTTATCACAATGTTTCGGCCGTTGTACGCTCCGGCCTTCTTCAGGTGGTTGGAATGTTGAACTGAACCCTTTATTTCGCTCACTAGGGTAGACTGTTCTAGTTCCATGTGCCAGGGGAATTAACAGGAGACAACTGACATCCATTAGACATGGCACGTGGAACTAGAACAGTCTACCCCAGTGAGCAAAATAAAGAGTTCAGTTCGACATTCCAACCACCTGAAGAAGGTTGGAGTGTACAACGGCTGAAATGTTGTGATAAACATGGCAACAAAGATGAGGACAATAGTCTGAATAATGTAAATAGTGTGCATAATACCTTATCTCAGAAATATAGACAGATATTGAAAGGCCGAAACGTAATAAATATGGCAACAAAGATGAGGACAATAATCCAAATAATGTAAATAGTGTACATAATACCTTATCTCAGAAATATAGACAGATATTGAAAGGCTGAAACGTTGTAATAAATATGGTGACAAAGATGAGGACAATAGTCCAAATAATGTAAATAGTGTACATAATACCTCATCTCAGAAATATAGACAGATACAGTAGTATAGTATGTTCAGTTAGACATGTATCTTCATGTATTATGTTTCTTCATTGTCAACACATATCTAAAACTTTCTCTTGTCATAGCAGGACATACCAGCCCTTTACTGGCCTCATCAGTCGTGAAAGTGAAAGGACTTTGTAGCTTCACTATTTGGATTGTATTTTGAAATCAATTTTAATTAATGTGCATTTAATTAAGAAACCTCATAAACAAGATTGAGTAATTTATGTTAAAGGAAATAAGATTAATAATTTGTGTCTCTCATTAACGCTAATTTAATTAGACGGGAATTTTCCCAAAACTAACCGATATTAACGAGAGGATCGATGTATTTGATAGAGATCTGCATCATGAATGGATGTGAAAATTATACAGTGATCTGTTGTCCATCAGAAGTCTTATCTGAGCTGGTCCGGTCAGCTCACTGTCAAAAGAGACAGCAATGGTCACTTTACTAAGACTAAGTGAGACTGACCAGATATCGCGAGGAGTTATGAGGAAATTCTGGTAAATGAAACATTTCTGGAAATCTTCATTTGTTATTTGGAGTGAGATAAAGATTTTATTGACTTATGAAAGCCGAGTGAAAGTTGAAGAAGTCTTGTTGTTATGGAGATCATAAAGCTATCAGAATAGCTTTGAAAATGTGCAGTAGACGGGTAGCAGGGGGAGGGAGTCGAAAGGAGAATCAATAAATCAATATAAAGTCAAAAGAAAAGGCAACTAATAAATGGAGAAAAAAAAAACGGCAAAAGAAGAAAAAAGTTTACAAAAGAAAAAAAAAGAAATCTAAGAATTATACAAAACACTGCAGAGCAAAAAGGGGTGCAAAGTTTTTTTATCTTTGAGGAAATTTAGATTGTTTTAAATTTGAGCCAAGATTTTATCAGTTAACATAAATGAGAGGAAATCACTCACAGAAAGACGTGTAGATAGGATAAAAAAAGAAAAATAAGACGAAATATAGATGGATAGCGGTAGCTAAGGGATATATAGGTAAGTATAGAAAGCAATGGGAGGCGGATAGATAGAAACAAGCAAGTTAATAAAAAAAATTCATAATCAAATGAAGCAATTGGTATATATAAGGAAACAAATAAAAAAAAATGTTTTAAAACTTCCCCACCCCCACAACAACAAAAAAACCCCGGAAATACTCAGGGTGATCATTTTTGTATTTTTTGCAAAACACAATCTTTGGTAGTGTGTGTGTGTGTGTGCATGCTTAGTGGTTAAATGAACTGCAAAGTTCTTTCAAAACTAGTGGTTAGCTAAATAGTGAGATGATCCTAAGACAACCAGAAGACTTATAAGGATTTATTATCAGTCAATATAATTTTAGCAATGTAAGATATGTGGATGACAGATTAAAAAGGAAAACTGCAAGAGGAGAACTAGAGAAGAAAGATAGCAAAAGGAGAAAAAGAAAGGGCTATTAACTATAACAAAACAGAAAATATGGTTGCCAGAAAGAGAGACAGCCAAAGCCATGGGCTTCAAATTAGAGCCTTTAGAAGAATCAAGTGGGTACAGAAATTTAACCCGATGGTTAGGGTGGTAACAGACCACAAAAAGTGTGACAGAAATCCAAAGGGGCCTTGGAACAGCAAAAGATGAAACTGTAAAGAAAATTTTGTTGGAAATAAAGACAATGCTAAACTACTATGTCATATCTTATCCTTCTTGACAATGAATTAGGGACAATTTCCTTACAGATGAAGAAAAAATTAAAAGCGACAGAGATGTGATTCTACAGATGGATACTGAGGATACTATGGGCAGTAAATGTGAGTAACAAAGAAGTTTTAAGGAAAATGGGAACCAAAAGGACAACTGAAATTTCTGGGATACATTATGAGGAAAACAGCTTGGAAAATTTAACACTCACAAGACATACTGAAGACAGGTTGAACATTGGAAATAGTGAGTAACCTAGCTAAGGAAATTGTTCTCAATCCGATAGCCATTTGCACGAAAAAAAAGATAGTAAAGAGTCAAATTGATTGATTCATTTTTGACGGTTTATCAACTCTCTGTAGGTTATTTAAAGCCAAAACATTTTGGTTTGTAAGAATATTTTTTTTTTTGCAAGTGAATATTGCATTAACAATTATTTTGAGAATAACAGTTTTTCCAAATAAAAGTCCTACTATTTAACCCATAGCTTGGGAGAGGAGAGGGATTCATACCTTTTTCAAGGATAGTAAAGAGTCAAACATAGCTTAGAGCTATGACAGTCAGGAAGTTATTGGCAGCCATATCCTAAAGGGATCAGTCAGTCAGTTAAGTGCCACACGTGATACATGCTTCAATATCTGACTGACGCAGCTGAAGATTTTTCCCACAGTAGGTTGCCAACCAAGGCTAAAGAACCCAGTCTGTCCAGCTATTCAATCCATAGCTGGGGGGGGGGGGAGAAGTGATGTATTCATACCTTTCCCAAGAAGGTATTTGTGTGTAAATGAATATATCTCAATTGGGATATTGCAGCTAAAACAAGAAGTATTTAAATCCAAGTCAAAACAGGGATTTCAAATGTTGATTTTCAAGGCAGGCATTTTCCACTTGACAAAAGGAGCAACATAATCTTCTTACACTTGTCCATACTAGGTTTATCATGATTAATATTTTGTAGTAAATAAAGAAACTGATGAATACCTATGAAGGGTTTATTTAGAAGTGAATCCAGATTTTTATAAAACGTTTTTATTTTTAAACATTTTCAGCATGGTTGTAAATTTTCATTTTTTATTGTAGGGGATTTTTTTTTCATAAAAAACATGAAAAACAAATCCAGTAAGCATAAAAACAGTAAAAACCAAAAGTCAATAGCTTTTATTAACAAAACATTATTTCATAAAAGAGTTAATTTATATCTACATTTTTTTCTTTCAAGATCAGAAGGGCATAATCTGTCACCAACTTTAGCAATTTAAAGAGTGTAGATTGAGGGATTTTCTCATGCACCCATGAAAGCCTGTTTCATGCCTTCAAAATTGGAATATTGCAAATTTGCCATCATTCTCCAAGCATTTTTGATGGGTTTGAAGCCATTTTATCACAATTGAGAAACTGGTCACTGACATACGAATGAATTGTGTTTGCAGAATGTTAACTCATATTGTCTTGCTGGAAGGCAAACCTTTTTTTTTGCTCCGTTATTGTTGTAGCATACCTACGAACAATAATGGGTATGCCCCCATTCCCATAAATACAGTAGTGAATACTGTATGTGTTGGTTTGCCGGCCTGCAATTGAAGATTCGGCTTCAGACAGGGCTATGCTGAAGGGCAGAGTCTCATCTCAGGAAACACCTATCTGACCCCGTTTTATACGGGGTCTACAGGGAATTTTTGATGGAGCCTATGGGCTCGAGAACCCCACATTAAATTTGGCCTTGTGCCACATCTGACTGTGTGGGGCAGTTGGTTGATACCACCTGCAGTTGGAGATTCATTGTGGAATTCACTTGACTCACTTCTAGCAGTTGACTACTGTTGTTCTTGTCCTATTATCGTTCATTACCAACCTTTGTGTGATTATTCTATTCAGTAACCTTCCCTAGGTTACAACAGTTATTTATTGGTATTTATACTATTTATTAGTAGCATTGAAATTTTACTGTTTACTTGAATGCTGCCAAAGTTCTATGGCTACTTCCATGGTATGTGTTCTGATGAGCTACATTCCTTAGATCCACCTTACAACTAGGATACAATATGCCACATGCACAAGAGTGAATCAGCCCCATTTCCTTTCATATTCCTGTAGTAAAAGTAAGTTTGAACAGCTTCTTCCCAAGAACTGTTGTTCTGTGGAACATTCCTGGCAGAATGTTTTCCCAATCACTACTATCTTGACCACTTCAGGTCTAGAGGTCTTCATTGTCTTTCCTGAATAGCCACATGAATTTCACTTCTTGCCCTTTCTTACACTGATACAACACCACACAGTAACCCTCTATCTTTTGTGGCCATTGTGCCTTGTACTGGGTGAACAACAGCATTAAAAAAAGTTCTGATAATGGCCCACAACCAGTAAAGCCACCCCTGACCATAATTTCTTCACCACCATGTGGTTTTTTAGATCATAGATTTTAAAAAATAACTTTATTAATTGACTGTCAATTGCCATAGGACAGAAAAAAAAAACAACAACAATTAAGCAAAATCTTTTCAATATGACAAGTTAAAAAAACCAATGATTTTACAAAATTAACAATTTTTATGAGAGATTTATCAGGAAAATTTATTGAAATTGATTTGATAATTTATTTAGCATGAAGTGGAGCTTCTTTTTTTTACTTCATAAAATATTGAAGAATCATTGAATTTTGAGATATTGCTTGCTTTATGAGTATTCTACATGATGTCCAATAAATGCTTGAAAGAAAATCAAGATTTTGCAAGATTATAAAAAAAAAGGATTTTATTTGGTACTGGCGCTTAAACATTTTCCTCTGTTAAAGTGCAAATTTGAAATACATAGGTCCTGAAAATCTAGCTTACGGTCATATCATGTTGAAACACTGTTTCTTGTATGATAACTAAGTTAAGCAATGTCACTAGTGAAACTGGAGGGGCTAGGTGGATGCTGCTACCTTGTCTTGACATTCATACTGCAGTGGGGTCTATGGGGAAGTTTTGCCCAAGCCTATGGGCTCGAGTTGTCAAACATAAAAATCGGCCTTGTGCCACATCCTACTTCGTGGGGAGGTTAGGTAAATACCAGCTTGATTAAATATCGACAGACAAACCAAAAGAAGCATGGAGAAAAAAAAAAAAAAAACAATTTTACCCCTGAAACTTTTATCCTCTAAAACTACATTACCCATACAATTTTTACCCCCTGAAACTACATCACCCATTTAAAAAAAAAAAAAATATTACAAGTTTGGTGACTGAAAATGGTCATGAAAATTATAAGTCAGGCATTCATAAAGCAAGAGGAAGAGCTGAATTTTGTTCCCCACCCCCAATTATTCCAGAAAAAAAAGAAATTCTAGAAATTCTTTTAACCAAAAGATGAAATGCTAAAGGAAATCTATAATTAAAACAAATTTGAAAGCTCGACAGGAGACAAATTCAAATAAACATTTCTACAAAAATAGAATTAATATTTTGATAACTAACACATGGTTATATTCTAAGACAATTATTCCAAGACATACAAACCCCGAAGGCACTTCCAATGCCTTAGGAATTGTTTTTTGTTTTTTTGTTGCTAGTTATAAAATTGCAAATCAGACTGATAATGATTTGCAACCGCTGATATATTCTTTGTTAATCTTTGTAATGGAGACTAATGCTTTTTTTCTTAAACTGAGTAGGGAGCAATGACAGAATTTTTTTTTTCTGTGTATTATCAGTTTTATGCTTGTAAAATCCCCAATTCATTCATCAACTGTTCCGCTTTCTCCAGTTTTATCTGGGCCATCAAATCTACAGAAACCTTTGTTTACGTCACACGTTTTAAGCATTAGACAATAGAAATAATAATTACAACAAGTAAAAGCTTTGGAAACAAGTGGCTGATATTCAGAAAAATACATTAAGAACAAGTCTAATTAATTATATTGCAAAATTGGCTACTCTCCCCAAAAGTAGAAGAATTAATTTACAATATGGCTTTCCTTGGAATTCCAAATGTCAGCAGGATTGAAGTCTGGAAAGACGATCAGTGAAGATTACGAGAGAAACTACCAAGAAAGTAAAAGCTGGAAATTGATTTATAGTAATTAAAACATTCTCGTCTTTTGTTGGCTGGGTTTTTTGAATTAAGCAGTACATAAATATATTGGGAATGGTTTAAGGATTGAACTGAAAATATGATGTTCTGCCATTTGCTTCCCTGTGAATATCCAATGGTAGATCATTCAACGGGCAATATTGCAATAAAACAAAAAGAGTAACTAGTTTAGAAGAAAAGCTTTAACTACAGAACTAATAACAGAATCTTAGTATTATCAAGACTATATCATAAACAGTTTGTTTCATAGCAACTTTGGCTGCCTTTTGCTATTTATCCGAGGTGGGCCAAGGAAACAATAGCAGCAAAAGAGTTTCAGGCTCTTAAAGAGGCAAAGTACAATACTGGCTACATTGATTTTCTGTTCTTGAGACCAAAGATGGTCGTCAGTTGAGTCTTTAAAAGAAACCTTTGATTATTCTAGAAAACACACACAAAGCTAAATGAATTGAGGAAGGTTGAAGAATGCATCCGTTGAAATATTGTGAGAGGAAAAGGAACAAGAAGATTGAATAAATTGCAGAATAATAACAATGACTCAGTAAACAATACAAAGACTTCTGATTTTATTAATATAGATTTTTTTCAATTAAAGAATAGAAAGAAAAGAGAGAAGGTTGGAGAAAGGGATTTTGCCAATAAAACCAATCAAAGATCATTTTGTCTTTGCATTTCACTAATCTTGATTAATATTTTTCTAATAAAAAAGGTGATTCACGAGCAAATTTAAACAAGAATTATAACTATGACAGAATTTCTTTAAGGAAATATTTCCATTTTTTTTTTTTTTAATCTAAACCAAAAAAAATATTTTAACTATATTTATTTATTAATATTATTTATTTATTAATATTATTTATTTTTCTACTAAATTAGATTTAATGACTTGATATTTTAAATTGATTTCAATATTAAATTGTCCGACTCATTTTACTGTAAGTTTTACAAACTCTAAAAGACAGGAAGCTGAATAGTTAAGCAAATTGATAGCCAAACTTTAGTATTGTGGATTTTACAAGCATAAAACTAAATTTAATGATGAGGATGCACAGAAAACATTTATGGGTTATCATCAATGTTATTTTTTGTTGCTTGACAAAGTTACTTTAACTATTACATTTTGAAATGCTAGACTTGTTGGAAGTATATTTTATTTAGGTACCTTCAAAGATTTGCTAAAAAATGAATATAAAAGGATGAAAAATGCCCCAAACTTTAGAAAAAAGAAAAAAAAAGAAAGAAAGAAAAGAAAAAAAAGAAAGAAAAAAAAGAAAAAAAGAAAAAAAAAAGAAAAAAGAAAAAAGAAAGAAAAAAAGGCATTTACATTGTATTCATTTATGTAATTTTACTACAAGTATTTCCCTCTTACATAAATCTTGCAAACATCATGTTATTGATAAATGTGTCAAAACACCCACCACCATGTTAAAAAAAAAAAAAATGCTTTTCTGTGATATTTTAAAAACTAAAAGTAAATATTTGTTTCAATTTAGATTAATTAAACTTTAAATCAGTTAATCTTCCTCAAATAAATTTTCAGGGAAATAATTTTATTTTTTAAAGATTTGAAGAGAATTATGCTATGTTGACAGATTTGTCAATGTAGCCGGTTTTAGCGATTTCAAAATATTCCAATCAATTTAAATTCGATATGAAATACAGCAAATTATTTTGCTTATTGGACATATTAGATTTTAATCTATATTAGCTTGGAATTAAAACTAAAATAAAAAGCTTCAACAAGAAAGATTTTTCATTTTATACCTTAGGTGTCGCTTTTTTTTTTTAGAGGGTTTTACCTAATTTTATTTAAAAATGTGGTTGAAAGTTTCGCATTGAAGCTTATTGTCATTATTGACAGTTTGCATAAAGGAATGAATTATTAATTCTACCCCCCCCCCAAAAAAAAAATTATGAAGTAGGTAAAGAAACGCACACGACTGACTTCTTTTTTCACTGATTAGAGAGACTATCAACTAAGTTTTTACATTTGTTGTGTAAGTTTCAATATTGAACTTATTATAGAGACGAGTGATAGGGAAGGAGTCACTGTGAAAAATCTGGTTGAAAAACCTTCAGGTTTTCTAAGAAAAAACAGAAACAGTATTTTTTTTTAAAGGAAATCAGCCCAAGGTAAAAAAACAAAAAAAAAAAACAAACTAGGACTCATTTTTTTTTTTTAATTTTAAAGGCAATTGTGTTGTTGGGTGTTTTCTTTTTGAATGTTTTTTTCTTTTCTTACAGGGAAACCGAGGTGGTCATTGCTTTTGATGTGTAGCGTTCATGTTTATCGCACAAATCTACAAGGATTAAAAAAAGAAAGAAAAAAAAAAACGGGAAAAAAGGAGAGAAGAAAGAGAAATGAAAAGAAGTAACCTGAACCACAAGAAAAACGAACCAGGGACCCACAAGGTTATCAATTAAAAAAAAAAAAAGAGGAAAAGAAAAGAATCACAAACTAAATAATAAAAAAAAGTCTAATAATCAATCATTTATCAAACAAATGTTTCAACAACTCGAGATCATTTTAGGTTGGATAATATTTCATTTTTAAAGATTAAAAATTAAATAAAGTCCGATTATGTATCGAAAATTAAATAAATTTGAAAAATACCCATGAAAAATGTAAATGAACAAAATACGCAAAAAAAAGCCTTTGAAAAATAAAAAAGTAACACATTTTCTTTGGTTCTTTCATGGATTGATCTTTGAAAAAATTGAATAATTTCGTGGAATGATCCCAAATATCCTTGCCTATGACTTAAGTTAAAATTTTTAACCTTATTTATTTATTTATTTATATCATAAATGAAAAAAGACAACATTACCCATAGAAAATGAATACTTACTTGTAATATTTAACGCTTACATTTTCAGGTTTTAGTCTTTTTACTTTGGCCCAAATGTTAGTCCAGTGCCTGTGTAGTACGGCCATAGATTTAAAAAAAACAATAAAAAGACAAGGGCCCGTTCGTTTTTTTTTCTTTTTTTTTTTTTTTAATTGATAATGAAAACTAAAAGGAAAAAGTTAACTGTTTTCCTTACAAAAGCGACAAAACTATACGGAATGGCCATCCTGTGGTTTAGCACAAAATATGGGAGACATCTAACAAGAAGCAGCAAATCCATTCATTCATAATTTTGAAAGTGGTACCAACAAGTTTGGTTTCCCAGAATAAAGAAAACAAAATTATGTCCAAAGTATCTCTCACTACAAACTATAATTTTCCCCTCTTTTTCTTTTTTTTTTTTTTTTTTTTTTTTTTTTTACACCCCATCCGCACCTTTCTCTTTTTCTTCTTCTCAGTTTATGAGGGGTCAAGCTAGTTAGGAGGAGTCGGAAGAAGAAAGAGTTGATAGTAGTGAACGACTACCCCGACTTAGTTAACCGCAAGTAAAACCCTTACTCCCCCTCCACTAGCATCCATCGTTACCAGCAGTCCTTTCTATTCCTTTTTTTCTGTGAGGTGATTAATGGGGGGGGGGTACGCAAAGAGAGAAACGGCCAAACATTAACTACATAGTTAGGAAGAACATACACACACACCTGCACGAAATGATATACAGTGACACGTGTACGCAACAGAGGATTCAAATGCGTAGCCCTATACACACCGAGAGAGAGAGACGGAAAAGGAAAGAAAGAGATGTGTATATATAGAGAGAGGTATAAAGGCGCATTTAAAGAGGCTAAAAAGGTTGTATACGATGTGAAAAGATAGCAACAGTTATAGGAACAGTCAGTCAGATATATCAAAGAGGGAAAGGAAAGTAAATTCTAGAGAAACACACACACAACCTTTTAATGTCAGCCAACTATTCCGGTTGGTGGGTAACATTATATAATCTACAAAGACAAGTGTTGAGCGGGAGGGAAGAGAATGGAAGATAGGCCAGAAGACATTTTTCACACAAAAATAATTTATCAACAGTAACATTAATATAAAACTCTTGCAAAATCTATTTTTTTGTTCACAAACCAAAATATATATAATTTTGATAGATGTCTGAAACAGGAAGATGAACCAAAGTTTTATGCAATAATTAGGTCATAAAACTCTTAGCACCAATTCTTGACATTACCATTTATTATGAGGAAGTAATCACAGAAACAAAATAGGTGTTTTAATTACCATGCTAACATCAGTTATTGCTCATTTTCAAGGCTTTCACTCTTCCTAGTTTTATGATGAACAAGTTCTTTGCCATAGAATAATGGTTCCATCTTCAGTGGGTGCTTCATTTACAGGAAAAAAAAAAAAAAAAAATCAACTAACCCTTAAAAACTTTGTTCATTTGTGGATTTTTCAGAAATACCAAATTATATTTTATTTTTCACTATTTACATTATTCGGACTATTGTCCTCATTTTGTCGCCATATTTATTACAACGCTTCAGCCGTTGTATGCTCCGGCCTTCTTCAAGGACACATGGCACAGTGGATAAAGGCGTTAGTTAGATCCAGTGACAGGACCCAAAGAGTGTGAGTTTGTTGGGGACGAGTGAAATGTATTAAGTTTTCTTAACTAGAATGTTGGAATTGATCAGAAGGATTTTGGGGTTAGGCTGGTGTGTTCTAATCATTAATCCTCAACAATAAAATATTTTACAATATGAAACACAACGAGGCAAAAAAAAATCAATTCAAACAATACGCACATTTATATATAATTAAGAAAATATTTACAATAATGTTTTGAGATATCAAATGTTGGTGTGTTTGTATTTGTATTAAAATATCAGGTTTGTTTGAGTGTTTCCATATATTCGTGAACTATTGCAAAGTTATAGTCAAATGAGTTTTTTGTAAATTAAATGTTCATTTACTATTCAACGTGAATGTGTATGTAATTATTTATATACTGTTTTTTTGGTTAAGTCATTCAAAGTTGCGTACACTTAACTGTAGTTTAAGGTTTTAGTTTGATTGTAATTTTACTTGAATAGTAGTGAATATAATTGTTCACTTTAGTTAAGTAAAGTTGTTTGAAGTTCGAAGTTCTTTTTTTGGTCACAGAGGATTATTCGAGCCAAGTCGTCGTTGAGCCAGTGATGTTCTTTTTCGCGGGAAAGTTATTATTTTGAGTTGCGTGGTTTTGTTTGGCATCTCTCTGTGTTCGATCCGCTGACTAAAAGGTTCGTTGACATCAGTGTTGCCGAAAAGTTTAACGTCTCGATTCGTCGAGACGGGTGTTCGTAATTGTCACATTTTGAAGCTTGGAGTGAGCGGTCGAAATTGTCTGCTGCTGTTGTTGTTGTCTCTCGCGGATGTCGGACTCTGCTGTCGATCTCTGCTCTCGGTCACACGTGTTTTTGGGTTTATATATGGTCGTAGTCATGTGGGGTGGCTCCAAAACGAATTGCGTCAAAATCTGCTTGTGCACGTGCGGGTGACTTGATTGGTCGAAAAGGACCAATCAGTGAGCTAGATTTGCAGAGAATAACCAATAGTAGCTCGCTGACATTGCTTGTATGAAAGTTGATGTAATGGAATAGTGCATTATATGAAGAGGGTAAAGCTGTGCTTTGGACGAGTCCACAAGTTCAATTCTCCGTTAAGGCAGTGGAGAACTTGGAGAGTGGAATTAACAGGAGATAACCGATAACTGACATCCATTAAACATGGCATGTAGAACTAGAACAGTCTACCCCAGTGAGCGAAATAAAGGGTTCAGTTTGACATTCCAACTACCTGAAGAAGGCCGAAATGTTGTGATAAATATGGTGACAAAGATGAGGACAATAGTCCGAATAATGTACATAGTGTACATAATACCTCATCTCAGAAATATAGACAGATACTATATTTTTTTTATATTTATTTTTGATTTGGTCATTTCTTTTTGATATTTTGAACCAAAGTCCTCTAGTCAATCTATTATTCTGGACATTTGGTTACATTTGCGTTGGCAGTCAAAATGGTAAAGGAAATTCTTGATTACAAATTCAAGACTTATTCTAAATTCAGAGATTCTGTACCTTAATTTGATAGCTAAAGAATAGACCAATTGAAAACAGTTTGATGAAAAAGTTTTAAATTGGTAAAATTATAGAAGCTGCTTCCACCGTTTAGTCAGGCATGCATATATTAATAACACTATTAGTAGCAGCTACATTTTTCAGTATTATAGGTATGCATAAAAGAAAATGGAGCAGGCACAGTATGAATTTTAAAATGAGTAGTCCTTTTCAGATAACAGCTGAAATGAGGTAGGAAGCCAATTTCGACATTCCCAGAACACAAGGCCTGCTCTAGACACGATACTCACTCATGCCTTTACTCATCAATGTTTCAGCTTTATTTCTTTTAATAGATATTATCCAAAGAAAAATTTCTAGCATTACTGATTCTGTTAGGAATTATCCTGAAACATTGCCTCATACTATAAGTCATATATATATATATATATATATATATATATATATATATATCTCGTTTTCTTTATTCTTTTTGTTTGTTATGTTGCAGTTGGTGCATGTTGAAATTATGTCAATGGTTGCATAACATTTTTTTTATCAATATCACCCCATGCAAAGCAGTAAAGCCACTAAGACACAAAGAGGGTGTGGAAGAATTAGAAACAGAAACCTTAATAATGAGCAGGAAGAGAAAAGAGTAATCAGTAGATAACGATTGATAATTCATTTAAATTTTAGGAGATTAATTTGGCAGGAAAGCATGGAGCCGGAAAGAAGTTCCACAAGCGAGAAGTGCAAGAAAAGAAACTGTTAGCATAGAATTTATGGCTACATCTAGCCAGCTCAATTGTAAATGGATAAGAACTTGATGCCAGTCTAGTACTGCATTTAAATTCAAAAAGCCTAGGTACCATTGTGAAGAGCTCATCCGAACAATTACCATGAAAGCATTTATAGAAAAGGCACAGAAAGGCAACCTTACGGTGGTGGGAAAGTGACTGAAGCCGAGCTGCCAGATTAGGACCAATAATATTGCTGATTCTTTGGATTTTATCAAGGAGTTCAAGGTAAATAACAGGGGCACCGGACCATATGTTACGGGACTACTAGTTAGACTAAAAGCAGTGGCAACAATATTGCACATATAAATGGCGAGTGTAAGGAGATGGCAGACAATTTTAGTAAGGCAATATTTTATATTTTTGGTTTGTATATAACAACGTGAAAAAGAGAGAAAATACATGTGAATGCAAAGCTAAAAGAAAGTTAGGTATTGTGTGTATGTCTGAAAGTTCATTCACTGAGGGGGAAAATATAACCATGCTCAGGAGCAAGATCTTGTGGATATCATCGATACAGCATGCTGGGTGGAAAAGAGAGAGAAGACGATGAAGACAGGAAGTGTCCCATTTTTATAGGTGCTTGACAGCGCCATCTAGTGATTTCTTGGCAAAACTGGCAAAGCAATATGGGGGTAATCCACAGTCTAATTTTTTTTTGAATCAACTTAAGAAATAAGAAATCAACACTGGAGGCACGGGGAAGTAATGGATAGCGGCTCGTATAGCGGTATCGGAGAGCAGGGTTCGAATTCCAGTTGAATCCATTACATTCATTTATGTGCTTATACTCTTTGGAAAGGTATGAATCCTCTTCTCCCCCCCCCCAGCTATGGGTGAATAGCAGGACAGATCTGGTTCTTATAGCCTTGGATAGCAACTTGTCTACCACAGAAAGAAATGGCAACCTACTGCGAGAAAAAATCTGCCTCGTCAGTCATGTATCAAAACATACATGGTTGCCTAAGCATGTATCATGCATGGCACAGAACTGACTGACCCCGATGGACAAAATAAAGGGTTCAGTTCAAAATTCCAGTCACATGAAGAAGGCCAGAGCATACAACGGCTGAAACATTGTAAATATGGCAATAAGAAATTTTTGTTCGACAATATAGAACACACTCAACTTTACAGGCTACTAAAAAGACAAAACAATTGATATCAGAATCTTAAATACTTTTGTGTTGTAATAATAAAGTCATCAGTTAAAAATCCACCTTAAAAACAGTAAGATTTTAATGTCTGAATGGAGTGTTTTGGCTCCAATAAGAGAAAGTAGATTTGGACCATGTATTTATTGAATTAGCTTTACAGGTCGTTCTCGACTTACAACGGTTCAACTTTACAACCCTGAACACATGAATTGGTATGTCTGGCCAGGACTGCTTCACATCTGGCAGACCTAGAATCCAGACAACTTACAAATAAAGAGCTAATCACATTGGAAGAAGAAAGAGTGGTAAAAGAAGAAAAGGAGGAGGAGCCAGAAAAGAAATTTACATCTAAGAGATTATCAGAAGGTTTATCTCTACTGAATAAAATCCTTGCACATTTTGAAAAAATGGACCCAAACATTGAATGATTTGCAAGGATTGAACAGAGGGCACACAATGTGTTTCATCCTTATCATTAAATTTATGAGGACAAAAAGAAACAAACAATTCAGACAAAGCTCGATATTTGTGACCCCCCCCCCAAAAAAAAAAACCCAACTCCACCAGTTACATCAAACCCTGTCCCAGCTGATGATCGACAATCCACAACTTAGCACCAGCAGGTACTAAGATTTTTTTTATTTTTATTTGTATGTATTTTGGTATTTTTTGCAACTAAAATGTTTTGGTTTTTGCACCTGTATCTTGATTTTTTGTGTGTTCAGCAAATATTAGATCAACTTGATTGTATTATGCGGCGTTTGACTTAAATCTGACAAAACATAAAAATAAGAAACAAAACAATGGCACAAATTGTATAAAACAAAGAAACCGTAAAAATTATTGAAAAAAATCCAGTAATGCCTAAAGAAAGATTGCAAGATTAATTACAGGCTGATTTAGGCCCAGATCAATTTATGACCTGTCAGTCTAACCAAACATAGTCAGAAGTCAACCTGTATTTTAAAAATCACCATCATCATGAACTTTTGGATAACATTTACTTTAAATATCTGGGTGAGGATTGCACAAAAGATTTTAAGTTCCCTATATTTTTACCATAAATTTATCTGTCTCACTTTATTATAGCAACAAACACAGGCATAACAGAAAACTTAATTTATATTAAGCAGCCACCAAAGAGGTCAAAATTTATGCATCCCTAGTGGCCATTATTCAAAATAGAAACGTCAACCACCACGCCCGATTTTCCATGAAATGGACAAAAAAAAAAAAGTCATTTTGGTTTATGACAAGAAAAATTTCAGCCAGATGCCTACTGCAGATGATGAAATGAATAGGATAAAGATTTGGTTTAGCTAACCTGATGGACACAAAGTAAGGGTTCGGCTTAACATTATATTTACATTATAAATTAAACCCCCTTCTGTAAAAGCTTAAAATGTTTTGAAATTTGCAGCAGTATATCAATTTTATAGGGTTAACAAAAAGATAAAAATTTGGTTAGCCAACCTGACAGACATAAAGTAAAGGTCCAGTTTAGCATTATATATATATATATATATATATATATATAACTGGCCACTCGTATGTGTGGATACCCATCTACTAGGGCGGCTAGCCAATCCCTCTTGCAGACACTTGGTCAGGCACATTTGTGTTTGTTCAACACCCACAGAGCCTACCTGTGCTTTATATTGCAATTATGCTGAGCAGACCTTAGTTACAGTTTTTGGGAGATAGCATGTTATCTAGCGTGATCAACAATTTGAACAAGGCCAGCATGCACAAACCCTCAGCCACGATGACTTGTGACTTTGTGCTAGCACAGCTATTGACGACCCCCAATGGTTCTGTCTACCAGATTTCACTCACAAGGTTTGGGTCAACCCGTGGTATGGTTTTCAGGCACTTTTCAAAGGTGGTGCACACTGGGATCAACCCCTCCAGTCTGATAAACATCAGGAAGTCTCCTTCAAATTGACCATGGTGAGATTCGAACCCAGGTCTCATGATCAGAATGTAAACATTCTCACCACTTGGCCATGTGTGACTAGAATGAGTTTAGCATGATACTCACATTGTAAATCAAACTCTTTGTTAAAAAAATCATTTTTCAAATTTAAAAGAAATAAATATGCTAAAACATGTACTGGGGGGTCAGATTAGAAAATTTGGTGGTTACAGCTTCAGTAGTCCGAGTTACATGATGACAGACGGGGACGGGGGACTTAGTGAATCATAATAAAATGTGGCCTGTTCATCAATAGTTATGAGGGAGTACTGAAAAGTTCTCAGCTTGACCAGATTTTCAAAATCTGACCAAATATAAGATTTTTTTTTTTTTTTTTTTTTTTGTTGGGACAAAATATATACAATACCTGCTTCTATTTCTAAATTCCTCCAATTGCAACTGAATAGGGTGTTCATTCCTCACTGGGTGTTCCATATTTTTGGTCTTGTGCCACCTCTAAGCGACACTTAGTAAATCACTATATTTATAAGTTCCTTTTAATAACATTTAATAAAAAATGTAATCAGAAAATACTGGAAAAAACTGATTTAGTCAAGAGTCTGTTATGATATACAAAGATTAGTCTAAATTATTAGACCAATAAATGATCCATCATCACTGACAAGGGATATTACAGCTGCTTCTGTCACTAGATAGTAATTATACAGGGGGGACCACAGTCTTGTCATCTACCTTTTTTTTCAAATTTGTTCAAGGCATGCTTAAGGCATAATAATTTAATAGAACACAGTTGATAAGATTACATTTTTGGCTACTTTTTTCGTTTTAATTAGTTGCTTTTTATTCTAAGTCTCAAGTCATTTTTATATTCAATGAATCTGATGAATAGCATCAATGAAAAAAAAAAATTGACAAGATTAGAACTAGCATCTCTTGTTCTGGGAGTTTGTCAAATATTGTCAAAAAGTTTATCCTTCATTTTAAGAATTTGAAAGCTTCTCACTTCCCAGTCAACTTTGATCTTCAAAATTTAAATGCAATGCCAATTGTTATGGTCTGTCATTCTTAATTCTTTTATTGTTCACTGTCCTAAATAGTAGTTGTTCTCATTATCTAATACTCAGAAATCTCTTGCATCCTAGTGACTTTATTGCCTTGCTTGGGGTGAAAACCAATAATCCCAAAAACTTCAGGTTTGTGACAAAAAAAGCAATAAATTTAGATGAAAGAGAAACTAGTAAAGAATGCTTCATTTAAGAAATTTGGACAACTTAAGGCAACCATATCTAATACTATTAACATTGAGTATATTTATTTTACTAGGTTTGAATCCAATTTACTTTTTGATATGTTCACATGGAATTTCAAAAATGTTCTGCCTTTCTCAAGTTCCTTTTTTTTTCTGAATCGTAGCAATTGAGGTGGATCAGATGAGAAACTCGTTAGTTCCAAAGTTTTACAACTTTAGACGACATTCTCTGCTATTCAGAGAGGACCAGATTAATTTCTGCATAAAATGAGTTCCTAAAATAAGTTTAACTTTGTTCAGTAGTTTTCAGTATTTTAGATTTTAATATAATCAGACTTTATTTCAAGAACAAATGTTTTGCTGGTTTTCTTTTTCTCTCTCTCAAACAAATGAAAGGAGAAAAAGTATAACTTGTAAACAAAATACTTTCAAGTTCAAAAATTTTTTTTTTTTTTTATAAAAATAAATTAAAACTTGATGAATGTGAATTTATGCCAGTCATTACATGGCAGAATTGACAGACTAGAAATGAAGCTATGGCTACTACTGTGGTAATTCAAATTCCAAGTTGCTGTCTGGCATAGGATAATTCACTTCATAGCTTGAAAAGAGTCTTTAGTCTTGGGTGGCAGTCTTTCTAGAGATGGTGTCTTAACAAAAATACCTGGATATAAGGTTGGTGTCCCACATTTTGTATCAGCTACCAAAAGAACTAGGTTCCAACATAGGAAGGTCGAAGGATGATGATGATGATGGCTACTATTTTTGTTGGTTTCCGTTAAATATATCTCTTTTGCTTATTTGCTTATGTGGGACTTATTTTAAGCCACTTTTGCAAACTGAATTACTATCTGCCATGAAGATTATGAAGACAGACAAATTCCGTCTTCTTCGGTCTTGCAGGCTTATAAACATAGGAAATGAATGTTTTATTGAAATATTTCCTAAAGTGTGTTTGTGAGTGCGTTTATGTGTGTGAGAGAGAGATGGTGATTGATAGATGAAAGCCAGATATTTTTTCAGGCAATAAGTTTGGATTCTGTTCTTGTGCAAAATAAATAAATAAAAAGTTTTTTTTCAGTAAGCCTAACATATATATTAATTTAAAAAATAAAACTCAATTTCAAAATACAAAATTCCAGTGAGTATATTGCCACAATATCATTACCATGTCACCCCCAATTTTTTTTCATAGATATTTGCTGAGCTTAAAGCCTAGTGAGGCACTCAGTGAAGATTTAACTCACTCCACAATAAACAGTCAAGTGAGACTCATTTACAAATTCAGTCAGTCAGTTAAGTGCCATACGTGATACACGCTTGGGTGATCATGTATCTTTTGATACATGACTGACAAGGCAGAAAATTTTTCCTGCAGACAGTTCCGTGTAAGATACAGGTTTGATATGAGCATTTGAGGGAAATCATGGGAAATTTGTTGTTTAAAAACAGTAATTTGACTTTGCTAACCAAATGCTTCCGCTGTAGCTAAAATGGTATAGCATGTCAGGCTATATGACAGTTTTGTGTAAGATACAGGCTCGATTCCTGTCGGAGGACACATATTTTCTATGAATTTTTTTGGACATTCAGGCTGGTAAATGTCGTTAATACTGTTGATTATAAACAGAGCATTTACTTAAATATTTTTATTTATGAAAATAACGTATAAACAGTATATATATATATATATATATATATATATATATATATATATATATATTTTTTTTTTTCCCCAGTTATAAAGAACTTGATCAGAAGAGGTAATCCTTTTCTCTTTTTAAATTCATTTCCAATTGCCTTTTCCCAACTTTCCTTCAAACTGAACACTCATTTTCCAATAGCCTTCAAGTTTGATTGCAGCTGCACAAATGATGCTTCAATTTGACATGCCACCTCATATCCGACCGCCTACCCTTTCTGACTTTCCCCCATTCCTAAGCAACCATGCCATCAACTCTTGCAGCTTCATCATGATTTGTTTTGTTTTTTTTTTGTTTTTTTTACTTCACTCAAGCTGTTTACTGAATCCATCACCAAAACATTTTTTTAATTTCTCACACACTTTCTTCATATAATTCAGTCTGTTCAAGCCAAAGCTGTGCGTATTCACAACCAGGAACTAATTTTCTTCATGTACTTCACACTTTATTGTTGTTTGTATTGCACGTGGGCTACACTGCAACACCTGTGGGGATGAGAGACACCCACATACTGGCTTGGAGACGGACGCTTATCATGCCATAGAGTATTCGAAAGAAACAAGAAAAAAATTTAGTAGACTTCCTTTTATTGAATAAATAAAAATGTTCAATAAAATAGAAATTTTGATTGAATATTTTGCTATCATTCCGCAGCTAAATGTAGATCAGTTCTATAATCAGTAAAGAGTAAAATACAAACATATTTTAAAGGAGGCTATTGCACCATAGTTGTCAGTGAGATATGTTATTGTATAAAACAATGCAAGGGGACTCAAATATAAAATGGCTATAATTGTTGTAATAACCTTGCCATTTGTGCAAAATATATGCAGAAAATTCTGGAGTGGACTTTTGCAATGGTTATCCTCATGGAAAATGGAATTAGTGAGCCAGGTTCAAGTTCTGGTCTAGTTTCTTGGTTTGGTTTGGTTTTACGGCATATCAACCTCAATGGGTTATTTAATGCTGACAAAATTTTTATTGTTGGTAATTTTTTTTTTTTTTAATCTATTTCCTTCAAAAAATATATTTCTGGTAAAATTTTTCCTTCAAAAAGTCTATTTCTGGTAAAATTTTTCCTTCAAAAAATCTATTTCTGGTAAAATTTTTCCTTCAAAAAATCTATTTCTGGTAAAATTTTTCCTTCAAAAAGTCTATTTCTGGTAAAATTTTTCCTTCAAAAAATCTATTTCTGGTAAAATTTTTCCTTCAAAAAATCTATTTCTGGTAAAAAATTTTCCTTCAAGAAATCCATTTCTGGTAATGATTTTCTTTCAAATATGTATCACTGGTAATATTTTTCCTTTTTTTTTTTCTTCAAAAATATATTGCTTATTTTTCCAAAAACGTATAGCTGGTAATATTATTTCTTAAAAAAAACGTACAGCTGGAAATATCTCTTTTTTTCCTTTTTTTTAAAAAACATATAGCTGGTAATATTATTTCTTAAAAAACCCTAGTTTCTTGCATTCACTTTTACACAAATGCTTGAGAAAAGCATGAATCCATCAGGTAAGGGTTAAATAGTAGAATAGACTAGGCACTTTTTTGGGCGGCAACCAAACTAATAGAAGGGATACTGAATTGTAAACTGTAGAGAAGCCAAAAGGAAACCAGTCCATTATCTTTCCCAAGAAGTTGTGGCAAGTCACAGATAATAAAGGAAAAGAATATGTGGAGATCCATGAACATGGAAAAAAAAAATGGGGTACTGATAAGTACAGTTGTATTTTACAGCATTTGAATCTAGTAAACATAAGGAAAACCCTGACTTTATTTATCACAACCAACAGACTTTACTGCTACTTCAAATTTTTTTTTTTTTTGTACTAACAAATTAAATATTTCAAGAGGTTATGAAAAAAATGATTCTGAATTGAATTTTGCAAGAGTTTCATATAATTTGTTTTATCAATTTCCGGTAATCAATATTTTGCATTGAAACTCAGAAATAAAAACATTGTCAAGAATTGGGCAATTATATGGAATTAAGAATGAAAATAATATTTAAAAGTTGAATTCAAAATCTGGTTTCAAGTTTCAGTAACAAAACTCTTTAATTCTGGGTGTGAGAAAAATTTATTCAGATTTCTGGAAAGGATTGATTGAAAATAGTTAGATGATAGGTAGCTTGTGAAAATTAAGCAAAACTACCATCCTATAAAATATCATTTATATTATAAAAATATATTATATTGCATCTGATTTATATATATATATATATATATATATATATATATATATATATATATATATATATATATATATATAAAAACAGAGGATGTTTGTGTGCATTTGCATACCTTTTCACTCAAGATACATCCAACAGATTTTGACCAAGCTTGGCATATACATTGTACAAAATAAGAGGTTCTTAGCATAAAAAAAAAAATAAAAAATTGATAAATTCAACTTTTTTCCTCCAATTTCTTTCAGACTCAGTATGTACTTACATCATGACTAGATCAACGATACCTCACTTTTATTTCTATGCCACTACATAAAAAAACGCAAAAAACAAAAAATCGATTTCAATACAAATCAGTATCAACACAAATTTTAAACCAAAAACTCCCTCAATTTTCAAGCAATCTAATACAAACTTCACACAATTGTAGCCAACAATAAGTTGATTGTTTAACACTCATTTAACTTGATAATTGAGTCCACCCATATACAGTGGAAGCTTGGTTCACAAATTTAATTTGTTCCTGAAGGCCATAAACCGAAATGTGTATAAACCAAAACTATTTTTCCAGTGGGAATCAATTCAGAGTAAAAAAGTCACAGTCCAATAAAATAAAAGTCACAGTCCAATAAAATTGGAAAAGAAAAGCATGCCACAACACACGAATGTATACAACACAGCGGTCGACTCAGAAATTATTCCGTTCAGTTTAACTCGGTTTGGCAATATTGTTCGAGAACCAAATTTTTGTTCAATAACAGGCATTTTCATCTCAAAATTTCTGTTCGCCTTGTGAGACATTTGAGAACTGAGGTTGCTCTGTAGTGAAAACCTGTGTAAATAGCAAAAAAAATGACGATTTTTACTGGTTTCTTTTTATTTTTCGTTGATCTTTCAATTAACAACTGCTTTATAAACGTAGCCTCTTTTACATCCCTGGTAGCACACTGACAAATTGAATTTCAAAAACTCCAAAATAATCGTGATCTTAAGTGGATCTTCATGCTGCCTGTTTTACCCCTTCGTGTCTTCGACTAACTTTGATTGTATAAATACAGACTACATCTGTTATATCAGTAACTGTATTAATTCAAAATGTTTTTTTAATGAAAGTACTTTAAAGTAATTGAAGAAGATAGACTCTGTTACATCTAAACATGATGCTGTTTTTGCTCCATTCTAATTGAACGCTTTTTCTGATTGACCAGTTGGGTATGGCTGCTAGTTATAGATAAGAGGCTAAGTACAGAAGGTTCAAGCTGAGTAACAGTGAGCAGTCATTAATTAAATAAATAAATAAAATGAAAACAAAAAACACACATCTTATATGGTAGGTACTGTACTCAAAATTAAAGAGTCTATATATCAGAATCTATACGAGGTGATGTGTCTTTTAGCAGACAGAACAAAGTCAAAAACAGCTGCACATGACAATATTTATGAGAAACATTATGCATTTGTCTTTATGGCAGCTAAAGTTAATAATTATATCTTATTTATTATACTGGGCTGGGTGTAATCTGAAATATAGTTGATAAAATAAATGTAAGCCAAGAGGAGATATTACTGGTAAAAGATCTTAATATAAAAGAACTTTCATTTCAATGCAGCCTATTTCTAATTTGAAGACTACATAAAAAGTTAGGAAAATTGCTTAACTTCAAAAGATTATTCAAAATAAATAAAATGAATTCAAATATTTCAACTCATTTTTGAGGCTATATTTTAAAATGTCATTATATATATGTGTGTGTGTCTGTCTCTTGAACAATAAAAAATATTCAAAAATTAAAATTTTCAGACACACTGGCTTTGTATATTAATACTTTTTATTTCATTATTTCAATTAGGTTCCGCGACTAGTTTTGACCAGCATGTCCATCATTTGAAAAAAAAAATCTCTGCTTGTTAGTAGAGCTGAACTACAAGAATGAATGACTGTTTCTGAAGAAAGTGAACTTTATCTGTAGTTTTCATTTGTTTTTTTTATTGTTAATTTTGATCATATATAAAATTATATTATCAATACCAAAATCCACTACTTAGAGTTTCATGTAGC
>OZ038499.1:5078038-5100538 GCA_964036315.1 Acanthosepion esculentum | reverse complement strand
ACTTTTGTTTTTAAAGAAAAGATTGGAATGAATACAAACCAAGAGGGTAATTCCCTGGAAAGAACATTTCAGGTGAATTCAATTACATGCCATATGATTAGGACAGTTAGTGACTGAAATAATAAATGAGGGGCATATATACACAGGAAATATTCATGGTTGATTTGTTTTCTGTCTTTAAACAAAATAACTATTTGTAGAGAGTAGGAAGTTTGAAAGAAAATAGCATGGGTTCTCATTAACTTCTCGGATGTAAGCATATAGGTATGAGTGAAGTGGACGGATAGATGGAGAATGGTTTCTGTTTTTATAAATACCCACAATTCCAACTGCTCAAACAGGAAACCAAATGTAATGAAAACAAATTCTGTTTTTCTCTTGTGTTTTAACTTCCAAGTCTACTGTTAATTTACCTTTACTGGTCATAAGACATTTAACCAGGTCATAAAACAATGAGACATTTAACCAAGTCATAAAACAAAGAGACATTTAGCCAAGTCATAAAACAAAGAGACATTAACCAGGTCATAAAACAATGAGACATTTAACCAGGTCATAAAACAATGAGACATTTAACCAGGTCATAAAACAATGAGACATTTAGCCAAGTCATAAAACAAAGAGACATTAACCAGGTCATGAAAGGAGGAGACATTAGCTGGGTGATAAAAGAGAAAACAGGCTAAGTTGGAATTAAGTCAGAAGTAGTAAATTAAATGTGGCAAAGCTGAAAACAAACACATTTGTCCTTTGTGAAGGTTTCTTTTACTTCTACAGAATTTTCCAGGCCTTTTCAGATTTTATTCTTTGGGAGTTTTTCAAATATTAATAAGCAAGACAGCAGAAATTTTATTCCGCAAATTGTTTGGGGTAATATTTATGTTCTTGGTTTTATCACCATTTCAGCCATTTTCATTCTTTTGGCCTTTCGTGAAATGTCTAATTCATCCAATCAAATGTGGTTCCTATTTTAGAGAGTTCTCAATCAAGATTTAAATTCATTCATCCCTGAAAGCAGTAACTTATATATAAAGGTCCTATTTTCCATCATACTTTTTTTCTTAGATTTAACTTTGTGTGCGTGTTTGCAAGCAGGGGGTGGCCAGATTATATTTCCCCAAATCCGACCAAATAACCAAACATCAGGTTCTTTGACAAGATCATTTGTTTTATGGTTGAAATTTTCTTTATTATTATTATAAACACTCAACTTATTTCAAACTATCTATTGTAGTCAGACTGATGCAGAGTGTTTGTCAGACACATGTAAACAGCTTCCCTGGGCTTACACCCGTATCTTGTTGAAACATCAGTACTTGTACAATCACTGAAGTTAAGGAACACTGAACCAAGAAGTCAGTACCTAGATGGGTGACCGCTTTGGAATACCAGGTGATGTAATCTTGGATGTGCGGGTGGTGTAATGGATAATGGCTTGGAATTGGAAATCAAAGAGCCATGTTCTAATTCAGTCAGGCTCGTTATATTCACTTAAGCACAAATATGCTTGGCAAAGGTATGAATCTATCTCTTCTCCCCTCAATTATGGGTTAATTAGTAGAAATTGTATCAATAAATCCTTACAATCTAAAAATATTTTCTGGCTTTAAGTAACCTGCAAAATCTTGATAAAATAAAATATTAAAAAAATTAAAAATAAATAAAAAACAACAATTCTATAAACAACTTCCCTCATTTGACATACTCCCCAATACAAAATGAAACAGCAACAAAGAGCTCCTTGCTCTTTACAGCTCAACTGAGGACAAAACATATGTGAACAATGACTAAAATCATGGGAATGGTGAAAAAAATATTACCAGAGAATCAGAATTATCAATCACAGAAAATTTCCATAAATATTCAGCAACCATTCCTTCTGTTTATACAGGGAAGGTTGCTTATATCAATTATACAGTCACAAGTGCAATCCTTAAGTCATGGGCATTTAAGTAAAAATCTATGTTTTTATTTTAATTTGTGTTCCAAACCCAAATCAGACAGTAGATGATGTGGAGACTATTGACCACATTTTCCCATCTGTAAGGATCAAGGTTCCTGGTCAGTATGACAACGAAATAATTGTTTTAAATTTGTAGTGAACTTAATACCAATAAACAGGTGTTTGTTGAGCAAAAGAAATGAGGACACAAGTGATGTGGTTTGTGAGCCAAGAGAGATGTAAATACCCCTAAAAGTTTAAGAACCCTTAATCTAAAAAATTGATAAGTTTTGAAAAAGTCCAAGAAATTCCTACTCCAGCTGCCTGGGCGTTGTAACATTCACCACTTGAGGACAGACAGACAGTGGAACACACACACACACATATATATATATGTGTAGTATTGAATGTTAAAGACAACATAGTCTTGAATATTTTCTTTTGAATTTTTTCATATTCTCTAATGAGACTTTTTATTTGAAAATAATTTCGAAATATGTATTGTCCATACGATGACCTAGCGCTTTCAAACATCATTGTTCATCTTCAGGGTCAATATTTTTAGTCAAAATTTTTTTTAAACAAACATTTGCCAATTATCTTGTAGCGTAATCATGTTGCTATTTTTTTACAAACTAAAAAAAAAAAAAAGGGGATTTTAACGTTTATTTAGTTTGTAAAAAAGTAGCAACATGATTACGCTACAAGATAATTGGCAAATGTTTGTTTAAAAAAATCTTGACTAAAAATATTGACGCTGATGCTGAACAATGATGTTCGAAAGCGCTAGGTCATCGTATGGACAATACATATTTCGAAATTATTTTCAAATAAAAAGTCTCATTAGAGAATATGAAAAAATTCAAAAGAAAATATGCAAGACTATGTTGTCTTTAACATTCAATACTACATGTTTAAAAGAAAAGTTGCTGCCAAATTACACACACACACATATATATATATATATATATATATATATATATATATATATATATAAAAATCACCAATCAACTGCTTTTCCCCCCAAAAGTCTAAGCTTGACAGAGTTACTTTTAATTTTTCTCTAAATTCACACGCTTATAATGCATCTTCCTTCAAATGATCTTTCAGTTTTTCAAGTTCTGTGATCGTGAGTATTCTTTGTTTCTAAGCTCAATTTTTTATTTTTTGATTTCATGCATCATTTCCAAAATATCCAGTGGGGGTCGAATAAGTGATTGTACAGCAAACAAATGCTTGTTATCCTCACTTATAGTAAATGAAAACCTCGAATAACAATGTTATATATGTATTTTGGGGCATAGAATCAGAATCTGCAATTTAAAATTAGAAATTCATCGATAAGTGATAGTTATGCAAATTTTTATATTTCGAATAGTGGAAAAAGTGTTCGTACAGTATCAATTTATTATAATACGGTAGATTTTGGTTGTACTGCAAAGTAGAAGATTCTAAACTGTTCTAGAATATTCTCAGTAACTCTATTGCAACATTCAGTTCAAAATTGGATCATTCTGCAGTCACTGTTCACTGATAATGGTTCTAATAATGGTTAGATGTAAGGAAATGACTTGTGCTCAAAAAGAGCTAATTATTAAGCTATGGAACAATGGAAAAAGTTAGAGAAACATCTCCAGTGACACAAACAAAACTTTTACAACAATTGGTTCATTTATTTCAATATTTAAAAGACGTAATACTGTTGAGAACAAAGGCAGACCCGATGCTCCCAGGAAGATCTTTCCCAGATTACAAAGAAAGTTGATGTGACAGGTCCAAAATAACCCAATGGCCATCAGACAAGACCTTCAGAATGATCTGAGTTTGTCAGGAGTTAACATAACTAAGCAAATGATTAGTAATGAACTACACAGAGACGGTATAAAGTCGCGCTCCCCATGAAAGGCACCACTCCTTCTGAAACGGCATAGAGATGCCAGGTTGAAATTTGCGTCAGAGCATAAAGATAAGGAAAATTCTTATTGGGAAAGAGTTCTTTCGACAGATGAGAGTAAAATTGAGTTGTTCGATCTCAATTCCCTGAATCATGTATGGAGGAAAGACGCGAAGCATATGCACCCAAGAACACCATACCAACTGTCAAATTTGGTGGGTGGTTGTATCATGGTTTGGGGCTGCTTTTCGCTGCAAGGTGTTGGCAAACTAGCAGTTATAGGCAGTAGAATGAATGAAGAAAAATATCAACAAATCCTAAGCAAAAATTTATTGCTTTCTGTAGAGAATCTTGGGCTTCCTCCTGATTGGATCTTCCAGCAGGACAATGATCCCAAGCATACTGCTAAGAGGACGAAGTATTGGCTTGCTAATAACATTAACATCTTACAATGGCCCCGTCAGTTGCTGGATTTGAATCCAATAGAGAATTTATGGCGGTTTTTGAAAAATAAGATCCGTGATAGTTCCAACAAACAAACAATTACTCAGGAAGAATGGGATAAAATACCTACTAAAGTATGCAAATTGTTAATTAAAGACTACAGGAAGAGATTGGTTGCTGTTGAACTTAATAAAGGCTTTGCTACAAAATATTAAATGGAGAAAACATGTTTTTGTTCTGCTGTATGATAAATTTTTAAACCCCTAAAAATTTAAACATTGCTATATTTTCTTAGCCATGGAATATTATTTAGTTTTATATGCATACATTTTTAGTATGCAATCTGATACAATAGATATATTCCTGTTTTGTTAATTTAATATGTTACAAATAAAAATATGAAATATTTTCATGTGTACGATCACTTATTCAACCCCACTGTACTTGCACCTACTGCATCATTGCCATAAGCTTCAATAGTTCACTTGCTGTCATTTGCTGCACTTTTTCCAAAGATTAATCATAAAGAACAAACAATGATAAATGTTCATTTTATATTCAGCAATGAGTTTCAACAAAAGACAAACTTATCAATTTTTCTGCAAGTAATTCTTAAAAATTATATGCCATAATGAACTTAATAAACTTTGAAGACACTTCTAAGATTTCCCTAACATTTTGTAAGAAAAAATGTCCCTGAAAATCTTTACATCAGCCTAAATAGAATACAATACATGATTGTGTGTGTAAATTGTTTGTAAAACTTTGTTCCCAGATTTGGCATTAAAAGATCCAGAACTTTGTCTTCACCAAAAATGACTGGGTCAAACTTTTTGGTAAAACTCCAATCAATGAATGTCATTTGCTGGACTAAATATGTTGATTAGGTTTACTTGACGGGTGTGAGGTGGAGGAGCTGCCCTTTTAATATTGAAAGATTGGCAAGCAACCAGTCCCGTGCTGGTGAATTTTCTGGAAATTAAGTGGCAATGATTCATTCCTTAGTTTCTTTTAAGAAGTGGGTTGACTTTTCATTTTCAAGTGTAACATAGAAATTTCTCAACCTATTTTAATAAAAATAAATGAATGAGAAAATGTGAATCATTTTTGGGTATATCAATAGCCTTCACAGCTCAGATAATGTTTCATTAGATGCTTATGAAGATGACTTATTTAACACTATCACTGTTGCATTGTTTTAGTATTGTTGCCTAGCTGTACTGGCCCATTTTAGGAAAACTAGTAAATTGCCATTTATTGGAAATAAATGACTATGAAGATACTGATGAAGATTTCTTGTGGCTGCAGTCATTTCAGTCAGATACCCTGAAGTACAGACCATGCTAAATAACATCCCCAATATACAATATGATAAAAATATATAATAAAACAGGTTCTATTATACCTTATCTACTGTATGTCTACACTTGTTTGGAAATAGCACAAAGTGCTATTTTTATAACACAAACATCGGGGAACATCTCAGATGTCTTGAAAACATACGTACGTCAACAACAGGAAATGTAAGTTTTGTAAAGCTGTATAACTATGTCTACAGCAGTGTAAGTATTAATAGCACAGTCCTTTATTGTGTATTATTCAAGACCAGAATGGGGAATGAACACCATGAGCCAACAAAAAGACAGACTTTTTCCCCCCTCCAAACAAAATAACATTTGAAAAGATTCAGGATTAATAAGTATTCAGATTTTCATCAAGATGACATGACATTTGCCCAAAATATGAAAATGAGAAAACAAAATCTTATTTATGATTCTTGTGCTATTGGTGGGTCACTCCCTACTCCCCACAAATAGAAGAGGCACACATTAAAAAATGTCATTACCTAGTAATTTTAGATCACTGGGTACTGGTAAATTTTGCTTATTGATTTAATAAGAACAAAAATTATAATCCTATTTTATTAAAGCAGTGATTTTGAATATCGACAATAACATTCCTTTGGGGGTGTTATTGACTCTTAAGGGGGTGGTAAGGATTCAAGGAATTTGGGAGGGGGTTTTATAATCTTAACAGGGCAGTAAGATGATTTAACCTTCTGAATCCAGCTTGGTACATGTCACAAAATTTTATATATTAATTTGTTTATCTTTTTGTAGAAGAACTTTGGATTATTTACCTAATGTGTTCTTTCTTATTTTTCTATATATTTACACACACACACACATATATATATATATATATATATATATATATATATAAGTGAACATTGAAGTCACCTGTAAGTGTTAACTTCAATGTTCACTTTTATATTTACACATGCTCTATCCCTGAAATTGAGCACTTTATACCATGAATATAGCACACCTTAAGAGTATATTTCTATATATATATATTATATATATACACATACACATATATAAAATTTAAATATTTAGATGCAATTGCACTATGCGTATGGGGGGGAAAAAAGAGAAAAGGTGCATGAAAGAGTGACAGTTTCTATGATCTTAGCTGGTCACCATCACTTAGATGTCACTGCCATAGCTTACTTCTTATAAGCTAACAAAACACAAACATGATATTAACTGTTAAAATAACTTGGCTTCATTTACCAGTGCAATTTTAACAATGGAGCACCACCCATGCAAATCTCTGAAAAGAGTCACAATCTGAAATGTTTTTACAAGACATCTATTTTATGGTTGATTTTATGTCAACCCTTGTTGGGTTATTTAATGTTGAATTTTGAATGAAGATTGAATTCTTTTGTCAGTTGTCAGCTAGATTCTAGACTCACAAATAACCTGATGTTAATATTCCAATTGCATATTTCCTATTGATGCTGGTAGTTACTGATTGTACCCGGGTCAAGATGACATTGTCAAATGCTGATTTTCACTGCAAATTAGTCTTCTCACCTTGGAAGTGCCCAGTGTATCTAAGCCAATTTTATTCAGTTTTTCTATTGTTTTTATTTTTAAAGTTGAATCAAATCAGCTAAGTTATATATCTACATGTACTGAACATTGAAAATTTTTAAATTTAAATCTAATTGTCTGAATAACTAACATTTTCAATATGAATTTTAACCAGCATTTCTTGTATCTCTCCCTCCCATATATAAAACTGATTCCACTGCTATTTGTCTGAAGAAGTTCTTTCTAGGGATGAAACACTTTAGAAGTTTTTCTATTTTTTTCATTTGATGACTTACTTAACAAAAGATAAGTAATTACAAAGTGATAGTTTATCGACTAAAATAGTTCGATTCTGGTGTCATATTAAAAAAAAAGGTTTATGGACTTATTCTTTCCCACGGTATTAAAAAAAAGTTCTCAAAATATTCAGAACTTCTAACAAAATACAGAAATAATTGTGAGAATCTATTAAGCCTGTCAATTCAAGTTTTGAAACAATTTTTTTGCTTTAAAAAGAACAAATTTCTGTCACATTTTCTCATGATTAAACAAATATCTTATGAGACATCATTAAAATGGATTCCAAGCAATGAAAATAAAATTAGCTGCTGATATAACAAACTAATGCCCTTGGGAAAGGCATGAATCAATCTCGATCTGTATTCTATCCTATCAACAGATACATGGCAAAAGGTCTCATCACTAGCATGCCATGATATTTAAGAGAAGATAATGAGTAGGTTAACATTTAGGTAAACCACTTCCCCATACATTCTTTATCTACTGTGGGAGTAACAGCAAAAAGGTCTTACTGTTCCATAGTCAAGTTTGGAATGAGTCAATTGTAGTATTTTTTTATTTTTTTTTTTATTAGCTAAATTCTTAAATGTTTCCATTTCAAATTAGTCATTGGAAATAAGACTTCTTTCCTTGAATAAAAAAAAATATTTGCAAGAATGAAACAAAACAAAGAGAGAAAGAAATGAATGAACAATTAAAAAAAACCCTAAAAGATGATGTAAATATTTAGCATCAAAGAATGAATTATTTCTTGACAAACATGAGTGAAGTGGGTAAATGAGTGAAGTGTTGTTATTTGAAAGTACAGAAGGAATTCTTTCCGAGGGTCGAGAGTCTATTTTGTAGACTTCCTAAGATCTACCGTTTTGACAGCAAAGCCTTAAAAAATCTTTATTGCTTCTGGAATGTGTTTATTATTTAATGATTTGTTTATTACTTTAAATTATCAGAGAATGAACAAAAGTGTTGATAGAAAGAAGAGGAGGGGGGTAAGTTTGGCTCATGTTGAAAATATATCTGTCACTAAAATAACAATAACACATCCAGTTTGGAATCTGGAAAAAGGAAGTGGGGGTGAAGATAATAGGGTAGAATAGATAGAAAAGGAAAAGAAATCAAATGAAAAAAAAGAGAAGAAAACAAGAAATGAAAGAAAAAAAATGAAGAAAGAAAAGAAATGAAAGACAGAACCAAAAAGAAAAAGGTATCTTGCTTATAAACAACTTTTCTGTGGATGAAAAAAACATATCTAATCTTATTTGTTTCAGTCAAATTATTTGATATTTCTCTATCATGGATGAGTCACATGATCTTCTCACAGACCATGTTGGGCAAAATCAACACAAATACTGATGAAGACAAAAAGCAAAACCAGTAAAATTCACAAATAATTGGACACTTTATTTTTCTTTTCCATTAATTTAATCAAAACACAAATACTGAAAAATTAATCTTTACAGCATTTTCTTATGACCTATAGATTTTTTTTTATAGCTATTCATCATGAAAAATGTCAAGAATATCTTAAAGCTAGAGGACTTATACCTACGAAAAATTGGACTCATTCTGAAAATGCTTATTCAATGTAATACTTCCTCCGAGATTAAAATCTTACAGATGAAGAGACTTGAAGCAGCAGAAATGTTATTCTACAGAAGGATGCTGAGAATAACATGAACCAAATATGTGAGCAATGACAAAGTTTAAGAGAAAATAGAAACAAAAAGAATACTTATACTTATCAGGAAGAGAGAGTTGAAATTTCTAGGACACATGAGGAAAGAAAGCTTAGAAAATTTGATACTCACAAGACAGATTGAAGGCAAGAGGGACCAAGAGAAACAACACGACATAATTAGCAAGCTTGAGTAGATGGATAGTGGAGCAAGGTTTAGTAGAGATAACAAAAAGATAAATTTACTAAAAGTTACAAAGGACAGGAAATTGTGGAGAGCCATGATTGCCTATGTCCTGAAGGGTCATGGCACACAAAAGAATCTAACCTTGTTATTTACAGCTTAACACACAATCACTGAACTATACTAGCAAGTGCAACGTGTAAGAACCATTTTGCGAGATTGTATTTTTTTGTTTTCAGCATCATAAATCTTATTTATGTTAACGTAGTGAAAACCGACACAGAAAGATCTAGACAAGTTGTGGATAATTACATGTTTACCCTTAAATTAATAAAAGCAAAGAAGGAAAACTCCAAGGAAGATATCCACAACTATCAAACTTCGAATTGTTTGCCAGCAGGCCCGCAATTTGATCCCTGGGGAGAGAAAAAGATAATTTGAAGGAGAACAAAAATGCATCACTTTATTTGGTCGACAGAGTCGCACGTCACAAGTAAGGGGAAAGTCCCCTATCACATTCTCAGACATAGTGACACACATTTGGACCGTGTAATGATGACGGTGCTTCTCTTTACGTCTACACAGTTCACAGTTGTCTTAAAACAAAAAAAAGTATCATCTGATAGCACCTAAGCTAATATTAAAATAATTATTGGATGGTCCATCAAATGTTATTGAAACTTCAACCCTATCCCCTAATTGGCTCAATTGAAAACCATTTTCTTTTCATGCATTGATAATTATGATACCCAAACATTACCAAGACCAAATCTCTTTTGTTCCTTCCTTTGGGTTATGCAGTCATTTCTTGGACATTTGTATATATTGTAAGATGGTATTAGCAAAACTGTTGAAATTAAAACCTTTAGCACTCTTTAGGTGACTGTTTTCACCAAGCAAAATGTTAGTCCTGTCAATGCAAGTTAAATTTGAATTTCTTGGTTGTGTAGTCATATCCTTCTATGGCAACACCTAAACCAAACTTGACTGAAATTGAGAGCCAGACTACTGCAATTTCAACTATATAGAACTAATATAGAAAACAGTATATTTTGAGGGGATTCCATATAGAGTAATATTTATAAATGATACAGAATGTTAACGTAATTAGATAGAGATATTTTGGTAGTTATTTATTTTCATATGTGACAAATTATAACAATTATAGCCATCAGATTCTCAAAATATACTATTTAAAAAATCAAAAAAAAATCAATATTGCTTACTACCCTTTACTTCTAAACAGTGATTGAAAGGGGGTTATCACTTTCAAGACTTTGTTTGAATAAGGAATTTAATTATAAATGCCATCAAAAAAACATTTACTTATCTATAAAAATCACAAAAGACCAGATTGGAAATGAATAAAAAAAAAAATTATGTTTCATAATTTGATTTGTAAAAGTGAATATGCAAATTACTTATCAAGTAAGTTGGGCAAGATATAAGACACACACTGGGAGATATCAATAACAAAACTGTACATTTTTATGTGGGTTTACAAATATTATGCTCATCTCCAGGGAGCAGTTTCTCTAGGCAGAACCCATCCCACAGAGATAGCCAGAGTTAATCCATGACACTTTACGTGTTCCACTAGGGAAATGCTGAAGGAGGTGGGTAATTTTTGATTTTAGTCTCAATTTATGCCAGGGGATTTCTACTTTAATCTTGGCCATATACCACATTTTATTCAGATGGGTATACGAATACCATCTACTATGATGTTCAGCACTAGAGAGCCATCAACCATGACTATACCTTTGCCATTGCACTACAAAGGCAAGGAGAGGATCATGGTCAATGTGTGAAACACTGAAGGAGCTGAGCACTTGTCACCAATGCATGCATGGGTTTCCCACTTTAAACTTGGCCTTGTGCTATATTCTGTTGAGGTAGGTGTACAAATAAGGGACATAAATCTGCATTTACTTGATGTCGGTTTATGTAATATTTGCATACACATAACCAATTTTATTTTTTATAAATTTAATTTTGAAGTTTGTGAACAGAGACACACAAACTTTGAGCTTTTTATATTAGATTTAAGAAATTCTAATGTCTGATTGGAAAAATAGTGGCCCTATGAAATACAGTAGATTTAAACATTGTTTAATTTTCAATTATTTCATGAAAGATTTTTTAATCATTCCGAGCAAAGTCAAAAAGATGCAACGGTTTACTGTGTCAGAGAATATGAGAAAAAGAAAAATATTATTAAGAAGAGAGAACAATAGAAGAACAGGAATGAAAGCAAAAGATGTCTGAAATTGCATTTAAATTTTTGAAGGTCAAAGTTAACTAGAAAGCACGAAGCCGGAAGAGAGTTCTACAAGAGAGAAGTGCAAGAGAAGAAACTGTTAGCATAGAACTTACGGCTGCATCTAGCCATTTCAACTGTAAAATGATGAGACCTAGCTGCCAATCTAGTACTGTGCTTAAATTCATAAAGTTGGATTCAAAAAAGGAAAGCTTATCAGAACAATTACCATGAAAATATTTATAGATTTAGTACAGAGAAGCTTTGTCACAGCAGTAGGAAAATGACCGAGGCTGAGACGTCAGGCAAGGACTAGTATTGAAAAGAAAAAAAGAAAAGAAAAAGAAATGCTCTTCTCATTGCAGAAATCAATACATTTTGTGAGAGACTATAAGTAAAGTTACACAAATACACTCTAGATAAATAAATACAAAGAAGTATGTCAGTAGATATTAACAAAGTGAGTTATATTAAATTGTAGATCATTAGTGATCTAAAGTCATACACAGTTGTTTACCCAGTAGCTTTTATTGTTTAGACAAACTTCTATTCTGTATTTGGTTTAACAGTTAATTTTGCTGCTAATGAAACGCTAAACTGTATGTCACCTCTACTTCTTCAACAGGAGGACAAGGCAAGTACAGGTGTCAAAGCCGGTAGTAATAGGTTCCTTTATAAAAGATTTACAAGATAACCATGACGTATTTTTTTCCTTTCATACATAATCCAGTGAAGTTACAGTTTGTCAACATGAATGGAGAGGGTGAAAGGTTACAAAAAAATATTTGAGTGGTTTTCACCTAATGTCAGTAGATAAGAGAGAGAATAAAGGAGATGTTGAAATGGGAAATATAAACAATAGATCAATTGGAAGAATCAATTAATCTGAACCCAACTCGGTGGGATTGCGGGGGGGGGGGGGTGTCTGGGAGAGTGTGTTCATAGTTTTTGATCAAAGTTAAAAATTTATATGTGCATACTGTTTTTTTTTAGTTTTTTTACAATGATGTTCACCCTGTACAATGCCTGAGGGCCACTTGGGCTAGAGTATTACAAAGTAAGCGGCACAGCTTATGTGGAGAAGGTAATAGTTGTAGATTTGAACAAATTAAGACTAGTGATTGGGGAAACATCCTCTTGGGAGTCAGTTCCACAAGGCAGTGGTTTGTAAGAAGCTGCTGCTTGAGTGGAACTTAAATCTCACCAGAGGAATACAAAGGGAATGAGTGTATATGTCAAGTATATATACGTTTGTTTGAATTTAATGACATATCTACTCAATAACTGTGACGTAACGTGTTCATATATACTCAACAAAACTTTCATAGAGATACATTCAAAGAAATCTTTGTCAATATTCAAATTCTCTCTTTTGCTTGTGAGTATCACAAAAGTAAAAGGATTTATGGGAAAATGAATGACAAAAATGAACATGATTCAACTTTCAAAAAAATTTCTTCAGACTAAATGTTTTTATTGATGGAATTATACTTATGTAGGGAGAGGAAATGAAAATAGAAACAAATGCCAGTTATAATTAAACACTGAGAGCTCTGATTTTTTTATGACTTAACCCTTTGTGGGTTATTTAAAGCCACAACATTTTGAATTGTAATACTTTTCTTTTTTTTTTGCTAGTGAATATTAAAATAATGATTTTTCCAAATACAAGTTTTACTTTTTAAACAGTAGCCAATGTTGGGGAGATGGGTTCATACCTATCCCAAAAGTTATCATATAGGAATAAAGTGTCGACACTGACACTTGGGTTTGAACACGGATTGCCAGACAGCAAGCACAGTCAATCTCATCTTGAAATAATTAGATCATGTGACAAGTAAAGGAAAAATATATATATGGGAATTAGCTGCATCTGACCAAGTATTGTTTGAAGGTGTTACTATTGTTGTATCTGTGATTTACAAAGTCTCTCCTACAAACGGGCATTACAAAATAAGTGAATGTAACGATCCCAACTGAAATTTGAACTTGGCTCTCCAGTTTCACATTCTATGCAGCTATCCATTACTCCACCTGCACATCCACTAAAGATTGAGAGAACCATTGCAATTTATGTCATCTGCCGTGTCTAAATGTACAACTAAGTCAGCTTCATTTCATTCAGCTTCTGATCACTTTTGTTTTTAAATATACCATTTTTACTTTTTGTCATTCAACCTCTCACCTTTAGACTGATATATTAAATACATGAAAATAGAAAAAAAAAGATGTCTTCTCACCCGACTTATTCAACCTTTACAGTGAAGCAATCCTCATAGAATTAGAAGTCCTACCAGGATTTATTATTGCTGGTTACAATCTAAATATTAGATATGCAGATGACACAGTGTTGATTGCAGACACAGAAAGGAAACTACAAGAACTCCTACAGAAGCTAATAAAGGAAAGTGAGAAGAAAGGACTAAACATCAATTGTATGAAGACAAAATGTATGGTTGTCAGCAAAAGGGACGGATGATGCTTCATTCATCCCAAGCAAGGCAATAAAGCCACTAAAATGGAAGTGGTTACTGAGTGTAAAAGAATGAGGAAAAAGAAAGGACAATAAAAGAACAAGAAGACAAAAGATAACGATTGACATTGCATCTAATTTTTTTCTTAGACTATAAAAAAAAACAAACTGTGACCCACTTCACCAAGTTAGTCTGTTAATAGGGTTTGTGTTATCTGTTTCTGTTTTATTAGATTTTGTAACATTTTGTTTGGAAAGCTCTGCTCATTTCATGATTGTTGACAAATTTGACCAATGTGGTTGCATTAAATCTTGCTTGAAGCCAAGTTAGTGTCTGCTATTTAGATCTGTGATACAGTTTGTTAGGTATTTGGCAAGTATTCTGTAAGTTAAGAATAAGTTTCTGATTGTCATTCATGATTCAAGGCTGGCTGAGAATCAGTTCAAAATGGACAAATCTTTAAAGGTGAACAATCACCAGCAAAACACTAATAAATGTGGAGAAAATTTGTGAATTCATCCATAAGGAGTGTCACCGAACAATCCATCAATTCTCTCGCATGAATAGAATCAGTCATAGAGTCTGCCAAGAGATCCCAGTCTGGGAACTATCTTGTGTGTGTATGTGTGTGTCTGTTTATATAGCACACTAAGAATGTCTCTTGAGGGGAATATTTGTGCTGAGCTAGAAAGCTATTGAAATTTGTGAATAGGTTGGAATTTTGTTCACAGTACAACCCAAGAGTTTTAATACAGGGATTATTATGAACACACACATACATATATTATATAAATATATATATATATATATAAAAGATCTAAAGTGCTTGATCTTAGAGACATGGGGGCAAATAAGTGAACATTGGTATTTCAGTAACTTTTATTTCTCTGCAATCCAAATAATTGAATGGCTAATTTAACACCAAGTAATTTAAATTAAAAAAAAAAAAAAAAAGTTTTAATATTCTCATCAGAGAATAAAAGCCAAGTACAGATTAGACCCCTTAAAGTTCAATCCAGAAAACCACTGGATATCAAATCTTGTAGAGATGTAAAGATCAACACATCAACAGCCAAGTTGAAAAATGGACTCTGTAGCATCTATTCCCAGAATAACTGCTGAGCCAACACCCAAAATATGGGAAAAGTAAACATTAAGTGCACGTGTAGAGTATAAAATATTCAGGAGAGAGAGAAAATGGTGAGACAAATTGGTGTGCTGAATACAGGACAAAAATATCCACAGGAAAGGAAAAAAGCTTCATTTAATCAGGAATAGTTACAAGCCTCAGGCTTATTATTATTATTATTATTATTAATATTAATATTATTATTGTTATTAATATTATTATTATTATTATTATTAATATTATTATTGTTATTACTACAGCAATTAACAATAGAAAAATTGTAGAAAGAAAGTTGATGACTTCTAACTGCAGGTATAATGTGTGGCTGTAGAGTTTTTCAATATGAATGATTTCTTTTGTTTGGGAAAATGTTTGAGAATTGGGGAAATGCTTTCTTCCTGCATGAATGAGCAAAATGAAAACCACACTTGTGAAGTGGAAAAAAGAGGAAGTGGAAAAAGAATAAGAATATTCATAAACTCTGAAACCGATTTATGAAATGGAAGTGGATCTTGTTAGGGTTTAAGGAAGAATCCAAACTTTTCTAATAAAATTTTTTTCCAGTTACTCATATAAACACATATTTTGGGGTTATCAGAGAAACTTAGCTAGCAACGTCAATATCAATAAAGAGAATTTGATATTCACTGGAAGATCACAATTTGATGTTTTGATTGATTTGTTTGTTTTTTGTTTTTTACAGGTTATCAGCTCTTTGCAGGTTATTTAAAGGCAGAAAATATTTTTAGATTGTAAGAATTTTTTTTTGGTGTAGTGGGGGATGATAACGGTTTAGTGATACAAGTCTTACTAATTAACCCATAAATGGAGGAGAAGAAGCAGATTGATTACCTTTCCCAAGTGTATCTGTGCGTAAGTGAATATAACAAACCCAACTGAAATTGGAACTTGGTTCTCTGATTAACAATTCCGAGTCATTATCCATTACACCACCTACTCATCCAATCTTACAACATTTGGTGTACCCAAATGGTCACCCATCTAGGTACTGACTAGATTCGACATTGCTTAACTTTAGTGATCATACAAAAGTGGTGTTTCATCATGATGTGTCTGTAAGCCACGTAATTGGAGTTCTATGACAGAATCAGCTGATTGAATACTGCCATATACAAATCCTTATTTACACTATTTACCTGCTGACTATTGTCCTCATCTTTGTTGTTGTTATGTTTTAGTTGTTGTGCCCTTTGGCCTTCATCAGTGGGATGTCAACCTGGGTAAGCTACAGGGAATTCAGAACTGAATTCATTATATAACTTACAGAGTTACTGTTCTTGTTCCACTGCCCATGCCTTAGTCTATTTCATCTTGTTCTTATTTTTAATACTGCTCAGTTACACACTCGTGTAATTCGACTTGGTGCAAATGGCAACAGCAATAACAGATCAGTACTAAAAATAAGAACTAGAGATATACCTAGATATGTACAATGGAGCAAGAACATTCTACCCTCATAGATTAAATAAATGGTTCAGTTTGGAATTCCCTGTAGGTTACCTGGATCGATATGCAGAAGGCACAATGACCAAAATGTTGAGATAACCGCAACAACAAAGATGAGGATAATAATCTGCATGTAAATAATGATAACTCCTCATTCCGGAAATTCAGACAGAAATTTATCCATTCAGAAAAAAATAAATTTTTAAGCATTTAACTCATTAATAACCACTGTTCAAAAATGCAATGGTCAGCATTAATCGGTTACAAATAGAAACCTATAATTAATTATAATTATTACTGGATTTATTATAACAAGATTTTTTTTTTCTTCTTAGAAATCTTTAATTAACAGTGAATTTTCATTTTAATTTTCATAATTAATATTAGATTTTGTAGGTCAAATAATTTTCTTTTTAATTTTTAAGATAAGCAGTATTATTTTTTTCATTGTCAAACATTTATATTAATTTTAATTAATATTTTGCTTCCATTTTAATTTTCAGTTGCTTTTTTTTTTTAAATTCCAACTTTACACAGGCCATTAATCTACAGCTGTAAGTAAGCTGCACAGAATTAGAAAAAAGTATAATTCCTGAGTGAGATTCAAACTTGTGTCCTTTTATCTCAGCGAAGCTGTGTGAGATTGTGAACTAGAGTGATGAGTTATAGGTTAGATTTGATTTTCTGCAAAGCTCTCAAGTTCTAATAGCTGAGCAGTCTCACTAAGAGACTATCGTTTATTTTTGATCCAACATTGTTGATGGCAATAAAAAGCAATTAATAAGAAAATATTAGTCAAAAATTAATGTTTGACAATGCTTCATCTAATAAAAAAATTAATACTGCTTCTGTTACAGTGATTATTTTGTTAGGCATGAAGAACTGTCTGATCATGTAACTTCAATGCTTAAAGAGGTAGAAATATTGCTACATGATATAGCAAGCTCCTGTCATGTAGGATGAAAATTTATGATTTGTCTAAATCCATGAAATTTAACGTAAACACTGTGAGAGATATTAGTTAAAACTCTAGCAGCAAAAAGCAAACACAAGATGAATATTTTAATGAAAAGATTCTATCTAAAATAATTACTACAGATGTTTTGTTGAATTTTTTTAGTCACCATCAAAGCATACAAATGTTGAAAGGAACAGTCTTTGAAAAACTTGATACTAAAAAAGTATGATTTTGTTTAATAAAATATCCTTTGAAGAGAATTTATAGCTTTAAGTCATACTATTTCATTTCTTTTTTTGTACAAATGTTTATATATAGGTTTATTTTATTTTATTTTTACAAAAAGTGCTTTACCATAATTAAATGTGTAGAAGCTATTTTTATATCACTTAAACCAATAAGTGTAAAATAATTACACCTTTTGTTGAATCATAAATTCTTCAATGTTTGATTGCTCTGTATATGTTTTTTTCTCAAACACTGAGCAATTTTTTTACATTTTACAACAATGCATAATTATTTTACACTTATAAAACAAAGTTTATAAAACAAGGTTTATAAAACAAGGTCAATTTTTAAACAAAGGGAGTTACATGAGCCAAAATGGAAAAGTCTAATTGAAGTCTTCTTTGAATAAAGAACTATTTCATTTGAACATCTTAAAAATAAATAAATGCCAGTCACTTGTTACTAGAATATTTCAATGTTGAATGGACAATTTTTTCTTTTCTTTTACTGGGATTAAATTTTCAGTGTTTTTTTAGCATTGTCACCTGTTCTTGCTGCTAAAGTGAAAATTTACTTTTCTATGTGTTAATTTCAGTTTCAGAAATAAAATGAGAGAAAAAAGGAAAAATATATGAAAGAAAGAAAGGAATAAAAAAAAATAAATGAATCCACATATATAAAATACAATGTGTATATGTATAGATATGTGTGTGTGTGTGTAACAATTTTTACAATGTACAGATACTACACTTTGATCTTCTATTTACACATCTCACCATGGTGTCAGGATTTGACACAAGGTTGTTTTTAATGTGGTGTGCCCACATTCATAGATATAGTCCAAGGATGATTACTGGCCAGACTCCCTGATCCCCACTGTCTCACTGATGTTGCTATCGACTAAGCATCCCTCGTTAGTGCAATGAGGACCGGGCATCACTCAAAACTTTTCTGTGCAGAAACATAGCAGAGTGGTTAAGAACAGATGCTACACTTTGATCCTCTTTGTTGTTGTTCTTTTCTTTTTTGAATTATGAGCTAGATTTGCCTATCATCTGGTTTAAACTCCTCCCCAGTTTTTTTGAACTGAAGTAGAAGTTTATCCCTTGTTTCCTGTTCCTTCTAAAGTTTTTTCATTATTCAAGTAGCCCCTTGTGTTTATGGCATTATTGCCTTGCTTGGAAGTGAAATGATTAAAAAAATTTATATATATATATGTAAATTGGACTTAATTAGTGTCATTTTTGTTTTATAAATCAAAATTATGGTCAAACTCATTACAATGAGCAACTAATGATTTTTACACATTGTTTATATATCATTGTAATGAGTTTGACCATAATTTTGATTTTTCATCTCACCTTTTGGAAGTGATGTCTGATGATCTAGCATCCTTTAAAAGGGCTATGGTGAAATAAATTATTACATGGAGCCTTAAAGTGGTCTGTTTTTCTTTAAATTATATATATATATATATATATATATATATAGAGAGAGAGAGAGAGAGAGAGAGTTTTAATGTGTGCTATATTTATGAGATAAAGTGCACAATATCAGAGATAGAGCATATGTAAATATAAAATTGAACGTGACCTGACGATTGCGTCTAGCATGAAACAGCTTGTCGCCTCTGAGTGTTGACTTCAATGTTCACTTATATATTTTTCTGGTCTTGAACTCTATTGTTACAGATGAAATTAAGAAACTTTTTTTTCTCCTGATATCTTATGACAAGTCTGTTTTTCTGGCTATGGTTTGGGCTTGTACCTATAAATAAACTAGCTATCTGGAAAGACAAAAGATAAGGGTAGAGAGTTTGAAAGATTTGAGAGAAGGTTGACTCTGTAGTGTCCAGGAAACAGTGTTAGGTGTTAGCAAGAGTTCTGAGAAAGTTGAAGATTTGAGGAGACTTGCTGTCACCCAGTCCTCAATGACAACCACAAAGGATTATCTCCAGTACAAATATTCAAATGCAATACATAGTCAGATAAAAAAAATGTACACAATTATTGAAGAAAAAAAAAAGGTAATTCAAATTGTATTCCCAACTGATTGAATAAAAACCTGAATTTAAAGATTTATTTCTACATCAAATTCACAAGTTGTTAAAATATGATAACAATATTGTTTCCAACATTTACCCCCCCCCCCTATTTTCACAGAAACAGAAAAAAAAATTGTGTTTGTGTAAAGAGTATTGAAGAAGCCCTTCAATAAATAAGAAAATCCGATGTTTGGTCCTTTGGGGGGGGGGGGTGATGATGAACATTTTTAGCACCCTAGGATTTGTGTGTGTAATTTCCCAGTACTTACTTAAACGGATAAAGTGATTGTAGATATAAACCAGTGTGGACATAGAAATCAGTACTGTAATGACAGGCAGTTTCATGCCTTTTAGAAGTGATCAGAATCGTAAGGCAAAACTGGTGTAGTGAAACTACACCAGTTTACGATGCCTTATTGACTTGTGTGTGTGTGTGTGTGTGAGAAAGATAGAGAGAAAGAGAATAAAAGTGAAATTGTATAAGTAAAAAATAAAATTCTTTCGTTAAAGATATTGTAGTGTGTGTGTGTGTGTGTGTGTGTGTGTGTGTGTGTGTGTGTGTGTGTGTTTGCACGCGCGCACCGGCACATATATTATTACCGAACACGGACCAATACAAGAATAGAATAGGTAACAAGTTTAAAGAGTTTAAGAAGAAGAATTTGTTTTATAAGATTAAATTACCTACTCACCGAATATGTTTGATTTTAACCGGCCGTTTCTTGAAACGTTTTATTCTTTTCCAAAAACTCATAATATCGTAGTAAAGAGTCATTGACAGAGCAAAAAGTTGCGTAAATTAAGTTTTTTTTTTCTTCCTCTTCTCAATGAATAGACGGAAAGAAAAGGTTTCGTTATTTGCCTGTGAATGGTTCGGTACCAAATAATACAAGGAAAAATCGTTTTGTTTTCGAAACTAAAAACCACAACAGCTGATTAAAACCTTGTAAGCTACATCAGCACGTAACAACATGCATATTGGAAATGTGTCGCGCTTGGCATGTGTCGTCGTCGTGGTCGTCGTGAGAGAGTTCTTTATTATTATTCCTCCTCCTCCTCCTCCTCTTTACTATTAGAAGAACTAAGGGCAGTAGTAATAGATTTGGGCTGCTGTTTTGGTGTCAGTTGCTAACAACATCATCACGTTAATTTTGTTGTAAATTCTTTCTTTTTTTCTCTCTTCTTCTTTTTCTACCTGCAAGATCCGACGTGGGTATAAATATTGGTAGCAGAGGCTGGATATTAAAACAGGAAGACAGAGAAGTGAAGGCGGAGAAAAGGCGTAGAGCCGGATGATAGAATGAATGCCACAGCCCGGGTGAAAGAGACAAGGTATCAATTTCAAAGTGAAAGAAAGAAAAAAAAGATATGAAGATCCGTAAAAAAAAGGAGAAAAACAAAAACAAAAAAAACACTGAGGTATTTTAATGGACAAATACGAAAGAGAAATGGTGGATTTGGACTTGTTCAGTTCAGTAAACAAAAACATTGGCCCATGTTTTTCTCTTTTGCAGCAATATATTGAAAAGGAGGGGGGGCGTAGTCGGAAAAAAGAAGCTTTGGCCAAATTCAGTAATCAATGCGCGAGAAGGAGAGAGAAAGATATACTTCTTAAGAAAGAGGAACCATAATTCTAGGAAGAGAAAGAAAGTATCTGGATAATAAACTGTGCGTAAAAAAAAAGTCACGTTTCAAAAGACTTCGAAACTGTTAAAAAAAAAAAAAAAAAAAAAAAGGAAAGAAAATAAAGTGGGGTTAAAAATGGTCGAAAAAGAATGAAAGGATTTTAGAAAATAGAGAGAGAGAGAGAGAAATGGGGAAAGAAAGAAACAAAGTATAAAAAGAAGAGAGTTGATTTATATATGATGACTTTTATAACAAAAGAAATAAAGGGATAACTATTGAATAGAGATGTTGGGTGGAAGAATAAAAAAGTAATTAAAAAACAAAAAAATTGTTAGAAAGAAAAAGCATTTTTTGTAGCAAGTTTGTTAAAAGTATATAGAAAAAATATTTTAAAAAAAGCAACACAAAAAATTCAATTCAATATATAAACAAATAAATAAATAAAAAGAAACACTAACACCCCCCCCCCCCAAAAAAAACCCTTGGATTATTTTGCATGCAGAAGGTCAAAATTCAAGTATAGGTTAACAAGCCAATTTTTTTTTAAACCCTATAATCATTTTCCAAGATGTTAATTTCCAACTATAGAAGAAATCATGCTATAAAACCAAAAACCTCAACGGTTATCTGGTTGCCTCCTTTTTTTAGTTGATTTTTAACTCCAAAAGCTAATTTGCTAACTTGTTAGTTGAATATCGTTTTAATTCAAACAAAATTGTCTTTATAAAGATCATGGATTTCAACTTCTGTTCAGAGAGAAAAAAAAAAAAATTAATAGAAAGTAAATAATTGCAGGTGAAGGAAACAAAAACTGAAAAATAGGTGAAGAAAATTGCAATAAAAATAAAAAGCCAATCTGTAAAGACACAAAAAAATAAAAGTGAAAAGAATAAGAACCTCCAAACACCATTAAAGCTTGATGGTAGTTTTTTTTGCAGTTGCCTAAAAAAATAAAATAAAAATTAAAAAAAAAAAGATTTTTAAACTGACAAA
>OZ038499.1:4995538-5073038 GCA_964036315.1 Acanthosepion esculentum | reverse complement strand
CCAAGTGACACAATTTATTAGACATTGAATTATGTTACTTGGCCACAAAGCAATCTCCAAGATTGGTGGGAGGATACAACAATGGCTGCACATTGTGACAGAGCTCAATAGGAATAAACAAATGTTAATATTAGGCAGAGAGAAGTAGGAGGAGGAGAAAATTACGCATTGACACCCTACCTTGGGCCCAATCCCCACTGGTGTTCAACATTCTGGATAATTACTCTCCATAGCTGTTGAAAGCTATTGCATTTTTGTTTTACAGACATAATATATAAACCTTAAGTGTAACCATCTTTACATAGCTTTAGGTGGCTGGATTTTGAGTTCAGAGTTGTCCTTCTCCTAGGTTGGTTGTCAACCATAGCTAGAGAGCCCAGTCTACTTTGCTATTTAACAAGTAGCTGGAGGGGGAGGAGAAGAGTTGGACTCACACCTTTCGCAAGGGTGTTTGTGTAAAAGTGAACAAACTCGAATGGAATTGAACCCTGATGGTCAATTTCTTAATTCCAAGCCAGCAACCATTATACCATTTGCACATCCTGATAAAAATATTTAAGATATAGAAGCGAGAGAAGGGGAGGATTAACAGAGCAAAAAGGATAATGATGTTCATGCCTTTCCTAAGTCATTTATTGTAAAATGAACCAACCAATAACTAAAATACACAGATAGTTCAATTTTGTTGATGTCCCAGCTATCAAATGATTTTACACTTTCAAAAAGATTCATATCTCACTTAGAATGAATTTAAAATTAAGTTTTCTAAAATAAATAAATAAATATAAAAGTTTCAAAGGAAAAAACAGTGCAGTGAAAACATTAATATCAGCCATTGACATTTAAAGAAATTTTGATTTGAATAATTGAATAATCCAAGTAGAAGTTTTTTCAGCAAAACAATGACCCAAGGATGTCTAGTTGAATATTTAACAATGGTGTGAGATATTGCAAATATGTCTGGTTTTGTTTTAAGACCTTTTTTCACCTTGTTTTTCATGGTAATTACTTTACTTGATTGCATATAATTTCCATTTAATATTAGAGTATTATAGTTAAGCTAGGTACAAGTACAGGTAATCTATGACAACTTAATAAGCATTAGCCTACCCCACAAGATATTTTGACTTGCATTATAATACCTAGGAGATTAAAAAAAAAAAAAAGAAAAATATGGTAACAGGGTCTTCACTTTCTTTTCTCCAAACATTTTGGTTCATGTTATTTTTGTGGTTTAAATCTTAGAGACTGGCCAAAATTCCTTAGTAGGTGCTAATCCTGAGTGACAAAGTGTAGATGTCGTATTTCTCGTATTGTCTCGTCGTCTTTCATACACTGCATATTTATATTTTCTCAAATGTCGTGGTCACCGTGATTTTGCATTAATTTTTCAGTAGAAAACAATATGGCTTCCCTCCAAGATTCTTTTTTACGTATGGACGTCCATGAGGTAATTTTTTTTTTTTTTTTTTTTCAAACTACAATTTTCTGATGGTGCTGATAATCTCTACCTGATTTTAAAAGACCGAGAAAATGGGACAGAGAATTGTCCTTATTAAAAAAATAAAATTAAAAGAAATTCTAATAAATCCTAACTTATAATATCTGCCATCAACCATTAAGGAATTTTACACATTAGATTATTTCTTTCTTATCCACAACATCTCTGAATCAGTTTTCCATAACATCTCTAATATTCTATCTGTGACACTTGAAAGTATTTTCCTTCCTAGTCACATGACCAGATTAAGTAAATACTACAAATTATCCTCCCTTCAAGTGTTGAGTGATTTTACTGATTAAAATGTCATCAGCAGAAATGCCACAAAATAATTCATGTTTGTCACAAACAAATCTACAATGAGTGACAAAAATCAATAAAAAGAAAATTTATTTTCTTTTATAAAAAAAAACAGTAAAGTATTACATTATCTTGTTAATCACAAATGGATTTTTTTTTCATCATTTTACCCCAAGCAAGGTGACAATGCCACTAAGACGCAAGGGGTTATTGGGAAAGGAAGAGAATGAGAAAAATTAAGTGAGGAGAAAGGGCAATAAAATAACAGGATTCAGGTAGACAAGATGGCGATTGATGTTGCATTTAAATTTTTGAAGATTTAAAAGCAAGAAATCAGAAGAGAGTTCCACAGGTGAGAAGTGTGAGAAAAGAAATTATTAGAGTAGAACTTATGGTTACATCTAGCCATTTCAACAGTAAAATGATGAGACCTAATTGCCAATCTAGTAGTATGCTTAAATTCATGCAGTTGAGGAATAGATGCTCATTGGAACAACTGCCATGAAAATATTTAGAGGAAAGACATGTCACAGCAATGGGAAACTGACCGAAGTAGAGATGCTAGGTGAAGACTAATAATATTACAGATCCTTCTTTGGATTTTGCCAAAAATCTCAATATATATCTAGACAGAGTACCAGACCAGATATAGCAGATTTATATTTTTATATTATAGATCCTACAATAATAATTCTGGCTACATTATGATAATAATGAATTGTACAATTTTTATTGTGTTTGATGTTTCTTACATGTCCCATGTTCTTTCAGGACATTGGGCATCATGATTCTCCACAACGTCCAGTCTTTTGACTCTTTACAAGTGTTCTGCCAATCATTTACACATAATAGATTACTGTTTTTCCCTGATTCTCTTGCCTTCAATAAGTTCAGTGAGTATTAGATTCTCCAGGCCTGCTTTCCTCATTGTGTCCCAGAGATTTCAACTATCATTTTCTGATTGTAAACATAAGTTTCCTTTTCGGTTCAATTTTCTTTAAAACTTCCAATTTACTTACATGTTCTGTCCATGGGCCTTCACAGCATTCATCGATACAACCATATCATTGCTATATAGAAAATTAGATATATAGCAGTTCAGCACTGTTTTCTTTGCTTCTAACAAAATTTTCCTGTCTCTTAATACTTTTCTTAGTTTGTGAAAGGCATGAGGAGATTGTCCAGCATTCACTGCTATATAGGAGATATTACATAGCAGTTCAGCGCTCTTTTCTTTGTTTCCTATCTCTTTATACTTTGTTTGGTTTCTGGAAGGCATCTTTTACTAGTGTTCAGATTTCAGTCACATTTTCTGCTGTCTATTGCTACAGTACTCAGATAAATTTTCATGTCTGCATGATTTTAAGGCTTCCAATATGTAACTCACACATTTGACTCTTGCCTGACTATCATCCATTCAATCTTTACGGTTAATAGTTGCTCCTTCCTTGTTTTTCTTGACTAAATAATAACATTGCTAATACCTATTATTAATAAATCATAGTAGTTCTTTTTCTCTGAGGATTATATTGCTGTATACAGGGTGCAATGGATAAATTGTTGTCTAAATTATGCAAAAAATGAAAATGACACTGACATCTCATTTTAACAGATATCTTGAAATACTAAAGAGTAAATTGATTCAATAAAATCACCATTGGCTTCAACCATGGCCTCCAGACAACTTCAGAATCTCCTGCAACTCTTCTGGACAGTCTCCTTGTTTAAGTTGATGAATGCTGCCATAATCCTTACCTTCAGTTCGTTCATCTTTGGTGTTACGAGGAGTTTTGTTGGTCAATTGCTCAACTGCACCCCACACACCACAATCAAGGGGGTTGCAGTCTGGGGAGTTAGGTGGCCAGATTTAAGGGATGATGTGGCCACAGAAAATGTTTGACAGCCATGACTGGGTTCTCCTGCTTGTGTGGCATGGTGCAGAGTCCTGTTGCCAGACATAGGGTCTTCCAGCAACCACCCTCTTGACCCAGGGCAGCACTACTTCCTCATGGCACTTGATTTAGGCCTCCGTGTCGATTCTGAGGCCCTCACCAATAAATTTGAGAGTTCTTATCAGAATGATCAGTGTGAGTTTTCTAAGCTGCCATATCTTTGTAATCACCATTAGACTCATCCAACTCTTTCCAACTCCTCTGCACTCTCCTCAGATTGACTTCCAAACACTCTGAAATGCTTGTATTAGAGCTTCTGGCATGAATACCAAGCAGTATAGCATACTGTTTCCAAATTTCTGGCAGAGTGAATCATGTCATGGTGCTCATTTCCTCACAGATGGTGACCAACTGACTCTACCGTACTGTGCAGTCAGCAAACGACGCACATGTGGGAAATTAAAAAATATAAAATGGCGACAATTTATACCTCGCAACCTGTAGATTAAATAAATTTGGTGAGAAAATCCTTGTCTTATTCCTCATTCTATTTCTGTATTCCCTATACTCAGTCTCTATTGGCACGCAGACTGATTGTTCCTAGAGGAGGTTATGCATTATTTGAAGATCCTTCCTATATAAATCAAGCTTTCCTAGTATTTGAAATAAGTCTTTGTGTGTTACCTAATCAAATGCTTTTGTGTAATCTATAAAACATAAGTATAGTTTTTTTGTATTTTTTTTTCATCACTGACAACATTCAGATCATAAAGATATTTCTTGTTCCAGTGTCTTGAATAAAGCCATACTGCTTTTGTCTTATTTCCAGTCTAATTCTACTACAAGCTATATTCATTAAGAATCCTAATAAGTTTAGTTATATATTGCATTAAAGCTGGTTGGCTGATAGAGTTCATTCATTTTGGACCTGGCTCTATGGCATCTTTATGAAGATCTGTATAAATCTTCTGATATTTTATTGCTGTCACAGATTTCATTTATTATTTTGGTAATCTTATTGGGATTATCTAAGGTTGAAAACATCTTTATTACAATCACATTTGGTCCTATTGCCTCGTTTCTGTTCATCGTGGTCAGTGTTGATACTATGGTCATCATGGTCAGATTTTAATACCGTGGGTTTTTCCATATTTTTGTATAATAGGTTTCTCTCCTGTGTTCTTATGAAAGAGCTTGCTGCTGTCTTCATTTGCAGGTTTATCTTATCTTTTCATTTTCTATTATGAGTGTCTCCTTTTTAGATTTTATGCATCCTGTCAAAGAGAATATTGTTATTCTGCTATTTCTATTATCTTTTTATAAATACCTGTCATGTCTATGTCCTGTAATGTTTCTATCTATACACATTTCTTGTTGAGCTATTCATTTTTTGCTCGCTTGTATTTCTTTTCAATGTCTTTGCTTAACATCCTGGATTCTCTTCTAGTAGTAATAGCTGTCATCTATTTTTAATTTGTTTGAGAATTTCATGTCATCCATTTTTGTCGTCTCTTGACAATTTCACTATTGCTTCCTTTAAAGTGTTCCACTTTGAGTTATTAACCTCTAACGTTTGCATATGCTTTTTTTTTTTTTCATTCATATGTTTGCAAAATATGTTGTTCTGGAATCTGATGTTTCTTTAATTTGCATAATTTTATCATAAATTTGCATATAACTGGGAGGTGATTGTTCTTACAATCAGTACTTGATATGTTTTCGAGTGTAGAAATGCATTTTTAAACCTTTTACTTATTGTTAGAATCCTCTTCAGAGATCTTGCATCTGACAAGAGATCATGCGGAATCCCCATGTCATCAATTTAGGGATCAGCTCAAAAACACCTTGCTGAGGACAGAAATCGATCCAGTCAATTGGGAGATGGAAGCTGCAGAAAGAACTAATTGGAGAAGAGCAACCCTTGAAAAAGCTATATTCTTCGAAAACACCAGAAGACAAATAGAAGAAATGAAGAGAGCCCAAAGAAAAGCCGAAACTCTACATCCCCTGAATCCTTCTATCCTACCATGTGGTGGCTAAAAACGTCTCTTCAGATCCAACCTAAGACTCATTTCACACAGAAGGAAAAGTTGATGAGCACCCCAATACTCAGCAATGAGTTCTACTATCAAGAAGGTAAATTTATGACAAATTGGAAAAAAAACTTTGATTTAAAAAATACTAGTTTAAGTAAAAGAGAAAGCAATTTATTAAAACAAAGTCATAGAAAATGCTTTAACTGTGAGATCATCCAAAGTAGATTTACATTCACGTTCTTACAAAATCTCACTTTTCTTGGCAGGACTTCTATTATCACAATGTGAGATATTTAATAACAAAAGTGATAAAAAAAAAAACAAAGAAAAAGAAACTAAATGAAATTGGTTAGACTATAGACCCAAACACTGTCTCTTCTCCTTCATGTGCATGTGTAATCACAACAGTGTAAACATCACTTTAGTCTGATGAAGTCCTGAAGGACAAAATGTGTCACATGAAAAAATTTTTCCACTTTTTTTCCTAATACTTTAATATTAAAACAAAATGTAAAAATTTTTATATATAATAAAAAATAAAATAAAAAAATACAAGATTGTATATAAAATGTAAGATTTTCTATAACATTTCAAATCAGGATTTTTTTTTTAATAGAAAAATTTTGTATTGCTACTTAAAATGGGTGAACATGTGTAACAATAATGGCTACTCATTTCATGACTATACCAGTCTGATATAGTGGCTAGCTAACAGATGATGCAGATACATTTGTATTTCTTCAAAACCCATGCAGTCAACTTGTGGGTTATATTGCAGCTATGTAGGGCAGGGCTGGGGAAGGGAGAGCACAGCCTAATGTGGTCAATAGTTTGAACAAAGCCAATATGTTCAAATTCTCAATCACAATGTTTTGTGACTTTGTGCAAAGGACAACCACTGATGACTTACAGTTTCATTTCATCTTCCCAATCACAATTCTTGGATCAATCCATGGCATGGATTTCAGGCACTTGACAACATTGCTGAAGGCTGTGATTGTCTGCCCAAGAAGTCACCTAACTTATATATATATATATATATATATATATATATATAAGTGAACATTGAAGTCAACACTTAGAGGTGACAATCTGTTTCATGCTAGACGCAATAGTCAGGCCTGACGATTCCGTCTAGCATGAAACAGCCTGTCACCTCTAAGTGTTGACTTCAATGTTCACTTTTATATTTACACACGCTCCATCTCTGATATTGAGCAATTTATCCCATAAATATAGCACACCTTAAGACTATATTTCTTCATTATATATATATATATATATATATATAGGGGCTGTCAACTCACAAAGCGAGTATGACCATCACTGATATGTCCAGCCCTTCAGTTAAACTCCCACCCCCACAACACCGGATTTGGATTGAAAAGAAAAACCCCAACAAACTATAAAGCTAGCAAGTTGTCAGTAATGCTTTTACGGGTTTTAAGGTCGGATGCAGCTTGCACAGAACTGCATCAACCTTCACTACAAAACCACATTGTCCAGAGACAAGCAGTTGCAAGATATCTAGTGTGGCCATGAGCCAGGTGTTCTATCAGAGTTTTCTTCTTCTAAGAGAGTACCAGAAGGCCTGGGAGGTCTCACCACTAGTGGACTAACCGTGCATCTGGATACCAGCCAAATTATTTCTATGGCCTCGCACAGAGATAGCTAGATGGCTGTTGACCTCTCAAAGAGGTTCATCTTCCCTTTGACAGGTTTTGTTTTTGTCCTGCATGGTTTCGAGCCATCCCCCTCATCAGGTAGACCTAGGTGGGGGGGAACCAGTTTAGTCTCCGATTGCTTAACCATGCAAAGGTAGTACTGGCAAACACAATACCGGCAGAATCCTATTAGAATGACTTGACACAAATATATATTAGTAGAATTAATGAATCTAAGGGAGGATAACAGGGAGGAGGCACACAAGTGAAAGAAACATTGCTATGGATCACTGTGATTCGACTGTATGGAAAAAGGGGTGGACATGGCATATGCTACCTATTGAGGTTCGGTGCCTTGAATGGTTTCCTTACTTTTGAAGGTGGATATCACTGGCCTTTGCCAAAAGAGTGCTTCACATCATCATGACCACAGCTCAACAGGCATAGATTTGGATCTGGTCAAGATCCAAAATAAACAAATTTAATTAAAACCATGCTCGCAACACAATGCTCCTTCCGACATGAAATGCATCTGTTCACTTTCCATTATACGTCATTGATAATGGTCACCACGAGCTGCTTGTGTTTTGTTTAAGGATCAAAAGCAAACGCTTTTATTGAACACAATGTTGGAAAGTTTGACTTGCAGAGACTGACACATCTACATTAAAAAATAATACCCTACCCAGTTGTAAAAGCTGCTGGTAGTGCCAGTAGTACTACCACCACCAGCAGCTTTAAACTTTGTTACTTCCCCTGGTTGGCAGCTGGTGACAGGGTATCACACATGCTTTTAATTGTTGCATGTAGAAAAATATATATGTATATATTTCTTTTTTCTACAAAAAAGTAGCTATACAGTAAGTATCATACCATTATTGATATATTAGTATAATCAATACAATATATTTTGTATGCAGGTTTTTTTCTTTTCTTTTTTTACTATATATCTACTTTTCTATGTGAAATTTTGAAAATATACTAATAAAAAAAATGTCAACATAGCTTACTTCCCTTTATTCCCAAGCTGTGGTCTAAATGCTAAGGTGGTTACCACTTTCAGTCCAATACATTATTTTATTTGAATAACAAAACAATTATTAAAGTATTAATGAATGACTTAAAATAATTATAATAAACCAATTAAAAATGAAGTTACTTTTTAAGGAATTGATTTTTAAAGCTGAATCTGTACATGAGTTATCTCCATTAAGCAGGAAACACAAAGGTTGGACAAGGGATAAGACACATGCTGGAATTTATCAATGATAACTGTTCAAAGACATCATTCACACAGCACCTCTTCCATTACACTAAGAGGGAAAAGATAAGTGTCAATTGCTGATGTATCTTAATAATTAGCAATTTCATGTATGCATGGCAGTCCAACTTTAAACATAGACTTGTGCCATATTCTGGTCATGTCAGAGAGCAGACAGATACTGATAAAATCATTTCAAATTAATTTTCAGTATTCGGTGCACACATACAAATTTTGAGCTTTATATATCATATATTTGTCTGAAGTAGTCATATAAAAATATATGTTTAAGATCTGCAGGTTATATTCCATTCTGTAATAGCAAAATGCTAAAGTAGCAATTTTGTATATGTGTAACACCAGAAATGTGACAAGCATATATAAAAACTTCTTTTTAAAACATGAGTATTTATTAGATTATTTAAATAATTCAAATTAAATTTATCGGATTTGCCAAGAGCAGATTCAAGTTTTCCTCTTTCAGTTATCAGTTCAGCTATATTCCCAATCAGGCTGTCATCAGAAGATGCATTTTCAATTTCAATGGTGTTTCAAGATAGCTCATTCCACAACCAGCTAAAGTACCCACCATTGTCTGGATTTATAAATATCTAAAATGAATACAATGACACGACTTCACTATATTTTGTACCAATTACTTAAAAAATAAACAAAAGAGAATAAAATTAAATTCTTACAATTTAAATTTCCAAAGAAAAAAAGTCTATTTTTTAAAATTTATTATTAGTACACTAATTTCCATAATAGTAAGCTAATTTACATAATTACTATAGTCATATCCAGTATATGTGAATTTTTGTTTGTTTTAAGCAAGTATTTTTTCCCACACCAATTACATCATTTCTTCAAATTCCTGACTTTCCTATGGGGTTGAATTCTGCTTATAAGTTGCCTTTTCCATGTTAGCTGCTTAGCCACCAGCAATGGAACTGTGATTTTTCAGAAATGATTGCTTACATAGATGCAAACAAATAGGGTTTTTTCTAGTTAATTTGATATTTCATGAAGAAATGTCTTAATAATTGGTTGGAAATAGTAATTTTAATCCTAAATTAACCTGTGATGGTATCAGAAATCAATGCCATCTATCCAATATTCATCCTTGTATTAAGTTACCGTTATAGACCAATTTTTAGTCCCTGGGGCTTGAGCCGTTCGGCTGGCCATAAGAGGCATAAAATCATTAGCTTTATAGCAATAGATACTCCATATTTAAAAAAAAAAAAAAAAGAAATGTGCATATAAGGCATTGTGAAGTGATTGCATAGTTATTTCTCTTGTGCTTTCAGAATTAAGTAACTGTTATTGATAGATCAGATGCTGTTGGTACCATGTTACCCAATACAACTTGTCACATATTGATATGAAGTAAGCATCGTAAACCTCCATTGTTACAGTAATTATTATGAAGGCTCTGGCATGCACAACCCAGATGATCTAAGATGAGGGTTATCAACCAGGGGTGGGGGTGAATTTCAGGAGGTGAGTGAAAAATCTTTTACTTTTGTCTTTTTATTTACAAAATCTTGTTTAGTGAATTACAATATCTTGGTATTTTATTGAACTTTTTGTTTACTAAAGTATGCTTCAGTTTATTTCATAATTAGTTATCAATTAAAACAAATTACTGTACGTGTATTCACAAATTAAAAAATCCATCAGCATTTTCTATCATTAAATTTGTGAAATTCTATACAAATAATCCATGTAAATGCCTATGTAGTAATATGGAAAAGAATGAAGATTTTCAATAATATATGCATATTATTTGGAAAGCACCTTTTGAGTGAGATAATTTTGGGAAGTTAGGGGAATAACATTCCGACTTATGGTGAAAAGGGTGCACTGGGCCAAAAAAGAGATTGAGAACCACTGATCTAAGAGGATGGGGGGGGGTAATTTTAATGTGTATTTTCACCGAGTTCATCTTTAACACTCTGCTTCATTAATATTACTTCCCTTTCTACTACATTCTTTTTCAAGGCCTCTCAACTGCAGTAATCTTATTGTTAATTTCACTCAAACGTGTTTTCTGTTGCCATAGCAGGATATGACAACACAACTATGAAATTTAAACAAATTCAGATTCAGGTTTCAGAGTCACCTTCAGTGGCAGAATTTTGTACAGCAGATGAAGTCACATACAGAGTGAGAAACGTTAAATTCCAGTCAAATAAGGTCTATTTACTCACAGCCAGTTACTGTATAAGAGCCATTCAGCAAATGAGAGAGCAAATCATTAACTCTTCTTTTCATTTAGGAAACCCTAAGAATTAGCAACTTGGGGCATACTCTACTATACGCACCCTGCATTTGACTGCTGCTGATTACAAAAAAAAGGTGGGCAGGATTTAAAGAAAGATGAAAGGTTGAAGGTAAGCAGGTGAATGAAACCATTCCTGTAAAAAGATTAAATGACAAAACAAAAACTACTTTTAGATTAAATTAGCTTTTTTTCTTTTTTAATGTTTACCTTTCAGAAGAAACAAAAGAAAAGTTAAAATCCTCACAGCTGAAGTTGGCTATTTTGTCTAATCTCCTGATTATATAATTAGAACCAGAAAACAAAACACTGTGACTGATTCAGTTTTGTTATTGAATGTACCGATGGCTGGGTGAGAGTGCATTTTGGCTTTCAATTCGCTAATTTTTTTTTTCTGTGTTAATGTGCTTAATCCGATTGAAACTATAAATAAAACCTCATACCTTTTAGCCCTTGCCTGTGCCAATAAAGTTAATGCCACAAAAACAAAATATTTTATTGTTTTATTAGGTATAACAGCTTATAATCATTCCATGTTTGTGGGGGGAGGTTTTTTTTGAAAAATTTAAGATATTTTTTAATTAAAAAGGTTAAGAATTAAATTTAAAATTTATATAACACTGCACGATTACTATATGGCAGTTGGCATGCAATGAAAACATTCACCTATTCAAATATTTAAAAAAATGCTTTTTTTTTTTTGAGATATACAATGACCTATATATGATTCCAAGAAAAGGAATCTGGAATCGAATTTTGTCTTTTCTTTCTGTCTATAAATCAGAAAGCTGAAAAGTGATAAGGAGCTTGAAGGAAGATTTACTAGGAATTCATGATTAAAAGGCAAACAAAGCAAAAGAGATGGATGCCAAAATCTGGTCTTTAAAATGTTATGATGAATGCGGATCTAATCAACTCAGAATCTGGACAAGAGTTAAATTAACAGATTTTTTAGCAGGCTGTGTTTACAAAAAGGGATAATGAGTCAGGATGATGAGAGTACAGGAGTGGGTCACTTGTATCCCTCCCCACACCGTGGGTATAGGGAGCAGGAGGCCAGTTGGTCTATTGTCTATTGTACTTTATACAGTAATGCTTGACCCAGAAAGAAAAAAAAAAAAAAAAAAAAATCAATCCTTTTAATTTTGGAAGCGTTTGCACTTAATCTTTGGCCAAAACAAACATAAATCATCTGGAGGGAAGTGTGGAGGGGAACGAAAGCGCACGTGTGTGTTCTTCTAGTGAACCTGTCTTTGTTCTTTAAGATCTAAAGTGTGTGTGTGTGTGTGTGCGCGCGTGTGTGTGTGTATATATATATATATATATATCTTTTAGACCTTGAAAGATGGCTATATATATATATATATATATATATATAATTATTTATTTGAATATTACAACATAAATATGTTATAAAATCACGACAAAAGTAGCCATTTTGTTTCAACACTTCTAGTGTCTTATCAAGTGAATTGGATTTCACTCCGTATATACCAATCCTAAACTTGTGTATATATATATATATATATATATATATATAGTGTAACCCGGATATAAGAGAGTTGTTGGGACCGGATAAGAAGTCTCTTATATCCGGGTTTGGTCTATTATATATACATTAACACAGGCTCTAATTTGGGACCAGAGAAAATCTCTCTTATATCCGGGTCTCTTATATCCGGGTTACACTGTATAATCAAACTCTCACACACACCCATATATATGTATGTATGAATGTTTGAATAAATATATATATACAGTGTAACCTGGATATAAGAGAGTTGTCGGGACCGGAGAAGAAGTCTCTTATATCCGGGTTTGGTCTATTTTGTTTAGGTAAGTATGGCTCTAATTTGGGACCAGAGACAACCTCTCTTATATCCGGGTTTCTCTTATATCCGGGTTACACTGCATTTATCTATATGTATAGTAAAACATACGTTGTTAAACATAACAGATTATGAATGCCTATTACATTTGATCATAAGCCTGTCATATAATGGCTTTAGTTTAGTTCGGATATTTCTTTATCATATTGCTCTAAGCTTTCAGTCCAATTGAGCCATCATCAGAGTGATTTTATGGACATTACAACAAAGATGACATACTGCTTTGTTTACATAGAAGTTTGCTATACAACAATAACGGTCGCAGCATAGCAGATGCAAGTCGTAAATTTGTCTTTATTTTCTCTTGAAACTAAAGCCTTTATACAACGCTTGAAACTCATGATAAACCATAACAGATATTCGTTGCCTGTTATATTTAACAACATCTGTTGAAATAATGATCCGCTGCCCCTATATATACACTCTATTTACATTATTCGGACTATTGTCCTCATCTCCGTTGCCATATTTATTACGTTTCGGCCGTTGTACGCTCCGCCCTTCTTCCGGTGTTGGCATGTCGAACTGAACCCTTTATTTCGCTCACTGGGGTAGACTGTTCTAGTTCCACGTGCCATGTTTAATGGATGTCACTTATCAGTTATCTCCTGTTAATTTCCCTCTCCAAGTTTTCCACTGTCTTAGCAGGGTATGGAACTCACACTCTTTGGGTTTTGTCACTGGATCTAACTAATGCCTTTATCTAGTGCCATGTGTCCTTGAGGACACCTGTGTATGAATTTCTGGGTATTATAAACCTAATGTCTTCAGTAATCATTTTTACCAGTGCTCATATTGCAATTTTTGCTGTTATCATTGCACGCTTTTTTTTTTACCAGAGATCATATTGCAATTTTTGTTGTTATTATCGCTTTTCTCTGGCACCTCTTATTACTGGTTCCCATATTGTATTCATTTCTATGCTTGGTCGGCTCAGGAGATTTTTGTGGCCTAGCATATGTGCTGATTTCTTAAGTTTGAGTATTTTCCAATAAAGTTCTTTGTCTATGATCTTAACCTGATCCCACAGAGGGCAGTGATCCCCCTTTTCTCTCCATATGTGGTCAGCCATGCCTGATTTTTCCACTTCCCCTCATGTTACAGCTTTCTGGTGTTCTTGAAGCTTTACCTTAAGGGGGTGACCTGTCTCCCCTTTATATTTCTTTCCACAGCTGTATATGGCACGTGGCACTAGAAAAGTCTACCCCAGTGAGCAAAATAAAGTGTTCAGTTCGACATTCCAACCACCTGAAGAAGGCCAGAGTGTACAACGGCCGAAACGTTGTAATAAATATGGTGACAAAGATTAGGACAATAGTCCAAATAATGTAAATAGTGTACATAATACTTTATCTCAGAAATATATATATATATATATATATATATATATATATATATATATAGATATATATATACCTAATTGAAATAAAACAAAAAAATATTTATATACAACCCAGTTTGTCTGAAAATTTAATTTTTTTAATATTTTTATTGTTCAAAACACACACTAATATATATATATATATATATATATATATATATATATTGTGTGTATTTAGGCAGCATTTTTAGGCATTTAAAACAACATGCCTGGCCGCATACACAATTCCGGAAAATCCTCGTCGAAAACACAACTATACTTAAACATGAAAACAATAAACAAAAACTAAAAATTCTTGAAGCTATATACATAAAACAGTTGAAACCTAACCTGAACAAAATAAACTATGAAATCTCCAAAAATATCCTTAAATGCCTATAATTAGTAACAGAAGTCATTGGTTCATACCAACGGCTTTCCATACTCAATACTCATCGGATTCACTCTCGCGTGGTCATGTGTGACGTCATGAGCTGTTGTGCGATTTTCGCTTTCAGCGTTTTATATGCACGTGTTTATCGTTGCTTGGAAATCATCCATGTAAACAAATAATACTATCATCAATTTCTTGTTCGTGTATTGCATAAATATATTGTGTAATTGTCATCTTTGATAATGGCTTATGTAAACCGAAAACTCAGATTGGATTAAAAAAAAGTATGTATCAATATTGTGATTTTCTTTCATTATTTAATGATAATGTTATTAAGATTATCAGACTATATGAAAAAAACTTACATAAAATATATAGACAACACTTATCTATATTATTTAATGAAACATGTATTAATATATATATATATATATTATATATATATATATAGAGAGATAGATAGATAGATAGATAGATAGATACGCATGTTCAAAGTTTGAAGCCACCTCCAAGATTAGCATGGGATGAACTTGACAGAAGAGTGAAACATTTTCATCCAAAAAATGAAAAAGAGTTCTTAGAGTCAATGAAGATAGAATGGAGTCAATTATCAAATTTATACTTAGACAAACTTTTGTAATGATTGCCAAAAATTTGTGCTACAGTTCCATAACTACCATATATAAAAATAGTTGTAATATGGCGAGGGGCAATATCACCCCCGAAATAATGATAATAAACGGGAATATGCTAGAAAACAGGGAAAAAAAAAGGTGTTTTCAAAAGAACCAAGATGTTAATAATGCTGTAAAGACTTTGAAATGTAAATGTTACAGATTTTATTTAAAAAACGAAATACAATCTTTTTTTTTTCCCTTTATGGATGGATCAACAGAATGACATCCAAACCAGATTCTACAGAGTGTCTCATAAACATGTCTACACATTTTTAAGCTTTCTCAAGAAATAATTCAAGAAACTAGAAGCAACTATATCTAATTTAGATAATGTATATGAAGACAGTTTTTCTTAGAAATGGATGTTCTGAAGATTTTATCATTGCGTGTTTTCAAATTGATGTCTATTATGATCCAGTAATTGTTGACAGCACAATGCTATCAAATCACAAGCAACAATCAACATTTTTTCAATAGGTATTTGGCTACATTCTTGCTCTATGAAAACTTTCATTTCAATAATTGTTGCTGGCTTTCTGTATTTTTAAACAAGCTACAAAAAAAGTCACAGATCAGAGGTGGCTTTAAGGCAAAAATATCTTTACCACTCTCCAGGCTACTAGCAATACCGAATGATATCACCAAATTCTGTTGGTTGACTTGTAGTTTTGAATGCAGTTTCTGCCCATATTTAGGAATGTGTGTATACATGTGTCTGTGTTTACATAAATAAATTAAAAAGTTTAAAATAAGAAATTAATATTATAATGGCTTTAAAAATTAAATCCCTTTTGACCCCACTATCGACCTTTTGGAAAATCTATACAATTCCCAAGAGAGTGATACAGTCCCCACCCCCATAGGCAGTCAGATAACAAAACTGGTAGATGCCACTTTGAGGTTTGATGGCCAAGCCCACCACACTCAATTAGCTAGAGTCTACTTCCAAGAAAGAAATTGTAAAATAATCAATAAATGAAATGCGAGACGAACAACATTAAATGCATACAGTGTTATAAAACGAGTAGAAATTTAACTTTATGCCAATATTCGCCTCTAATCATATCCTAAAAACGACTGACCAGATGGCGCCAATAAAATACAAAGCACTCATGGATTGTAAGTTCAGTCCAGAGAGAATTGATGATCATATATATCCGTGTGAAAAATATATATATATATATATATATATATATATATATATAAAATAAAGACTTCAAGGAGGGTTGACTGTTTTTCAAAATAAATAAAACATTTCTTGTAAATCAGTATTGCCGCCATTGTAATCCTTACTAAAATACGAATAAGTAATTGAAGTGCATGTTTGTTTGTTTACTTCACTTTTGGGACATTTTAAGTATAAACTGTTTCAAGGCTTTAGTGCTACTATAAGGTCACTGGACTAAAATTACATAAAAATAACAATATATAAAGCCTTTTTATTTTTCCAAGTGATATCGAAATATTCACCCAATTTTATATCCAAATGGTTTAAAATCAGGTTATTCTGGAATTACTCCTTATTTTAAAAGCATTGTCTGTGGCTATACTAATAAAATAAAGTGCCTGTCTGTCTGCTATAAACTCAGAAACTACTGGATTGATTTCAACCAAACTTCACATGCAGCTATAGCTGACTTAAATCAACTCAAAGTCATGGAATGTAAAAAATAACATCAAAGAAGCCATTTCTCATAGAAGTTTATATATATATAATTTGATATTCCCCCTATTCACCTGGCCACAATCAAGAAGTTAACAGTTCAGGTCATGAATACAGCATGCCTCTTTTTTGTTTGTTTTTTTTTTAATTTCCTGCATCAGTGTGGAGACTGTTGTATTAATGTTTCAACATGTCTGAAAGAAGTGGTGAGAACATTTTTCTGACCATGAGACCTAGGTTTGAAGATCACCATGATCCATTTGTCAGGAAAGTGACTTCTTGATGTTATTAGTCTGGAAAGGTGATCACAGGGTACTGCACCATTGAGTGCCTGAAAATATACCATGGATTGACTTGTGGGTAAAATTAGTTAGACAGAATTATTCAGAAGCCATTGATGGTATGTGCTAGCACATGATTATAACTGAGGGTTTGAAGGTACTGGTGGTGTTCAAACTACTGATCATAACAAATTATGTCCTCTTCTCCACCTAGAAACTGTAACTAAGGTCTGTTTAGCATAATTGTAGTATAAACCACAAGTTGATTTTGTGGATGTTGAACAAACACAAATGTGCCTGAGCAGGTGTCTGTAACAGGGATTATTTAGTCACCCTAGCAGTCAGGTATACTTGGATAAGAGTCGCAAGCCATACAATATCTGAAAGAAAAAGGAATGTTAAAATTTGGTGCCTACCACATAACATTTGATAGTCTTCCATTTATAGTTTACTGAAGATATGTTATCAAATACCTTGACACTGAAATGAAGACAGATTTGAAAGAGGTGACATTTTATTTTATTTAACAAGGATAAGGCCCATATAGAAAGAAAAATGATAGTGCATTGTATATTAACACATCCATTGGCCATTTTTCAGCAGATTCCAAAAATCTATATGTGACAAGTTCTCCATGAATTTCAGTAATGGAGGTGCTTTTGACCATTCCAAGCTGAAGTAGGAAGCAATATCAAAGAAGATATACAGTAAATTGGGCTTTCAAAAATGGTAAAACCAAGAAAAATACTAGCAGAAAAAAATGATTATTCTGTTGAACCCTCTTCCTTAATATAACAAAGCCATAAAAACAAAAATTGAGTGTATGATTTGTTTTCAAGCAAATTTTAAAAAACATTTTTTGATTAACAAAAAGCTCCATAAAATATTTAATAAGAAACACAACAGACAGATAATGTAATCCAACAAATTTTAAAATGTAACAGCAAAGAACTATTTATACATGATACAAATTCAACCTCCTGATAACTTCAGCAATAGAGATAAACATTTGCCCCATGCTTTCCCATCCAGAGGGTAATGTTTAACTATTAATATAGTTTGCTAGGCAACTGTTAAAATTAGAGGTAAACCAAACATGTCTTACATTGATGCTAGTGAAGGGCCAGGAAAACAAAGATTATAAGCAGATATCTTTTGCTAAAAGTTAATGCTAATGTAGATATTTTTTGCTAGAAGTTTACACCTGAGGGAAAATGTACATATACAAGACAGGATCTAAAAATTGGGGATTATACCTGAAAGAAGAAAAGTTTCACAAGTAGGACAGGTTTTTAAACAAAAAGCATGAATTGGTTTCAAAGTGTGAGCATGAAAAATTAATACTTATTCTACATACACTATGATCGAGCATTTATGGACTTTTCCCAGGAGGTATATCACATGCTTGAAGATTATCCAGTATGAAACTGAATGTTGCACTATTAGTCTTCTGTGTCTAATTCGATTTTACTGATTTTATAGAAAAGGGTCGCTGAAAAAATATTTGGCTTGAGGAGAGATTCCAAAATAAAATCTGATGGAAGTGGACTAACATGAGAACTTTTCAGCACCTCTGTGTGTGTGTGTGTGTGTGTCTATATATATGTGTGTGTGTGTGTGTGTGTCTATATATATGTGTGTGTGTCTATATATATGTGTGTGTGTGTCTATATATATGTGTGTGTGTGTGTGTGTGTGTGTCTATATATGTGTGTGTGTGTGTGTGTCTATATATGTGTGTGTGTGTGTGTGTGTGTGTGTGTGTATTTAGGCAGCAATTCTTCTTTCATGCACATTTCATTAAAAACGACTGACAAAGTATATATATATATATATATATATGCAAATACATTGCATATAAAGTATAAAAACTTTTTTATGAAGAACAGCATGTAAGATATATTTATTGAAATGTCAGTAAATATCTATATCTTTTTCCAGATAATTTAATAATCAAAATATTTAAAATGTTGATAAACTGCTTATCAGCATTCACATCTGAGAAACCAGCAGTCTTTGGATTAAAAACTGGATACAGAAAGAATTTTATATTAATATAAAAAAAAAAAAATTAAATAAAAAAATAATTGAAATTTAAGATATTTATTAAAAATTCTGAAAAAAAAAAAAAAAAAAAAAAAAAAAAAAAGAGAGGAAAAAAAAAAGAAACTTATACAAAAATATGCTGAGTAAGTAAACAATATGCTTATATAAAGTGGGGTGGGAAAGGAAGGACAATGAGCTTATCTCAGGGGGACTGGTTTACAATTGTAACATCATATCTCAGTTACAGGCTGCTCATTGGGGGTATTTACATACAAAATTGCTTAACACTACTTGTTGAGATTCTTTGAGTTTTTTTGTTTTTTTTATATTAAAGTCTAAATTCAAGAAAGTTGAGATTTATGCAATGTAAATAAATAACTGGACCCCCCCCCCCAAAAAAAAACACACACATTTGTGACAGAATAGTCTTGAAAATTAGGATTTTTTTCTTATTTCTAGCTTTGAAGACTGTTAAAAAAAATTACAAAATATGAGTGATGTCTAAAAAAACAAAGCATAAACATTTACTAATCCAACATGTATCTTACTATGGAAATAAAACAAAAGTGCATATGTTATCAGAATTACTAGGCCACTTTCTCCATGTAATCAGCACCAAGACAAATTTTGTTAAAATTGGTAGAAGTTTTACTTTAAAACCACACTGACTAACATGTGGTATCAAATTCTTCAGTATCATAGATTTACTAATATGGGAAAAAAACAAAATCAACATAAAACATCTGATTTGTTTAGAGGAAGCGAGGAAGTTTTAGTTTGCATCAAACAACAATTCCTTAGTTTCATTTTTGCCTTTAACCTTTTATCAACCAGAAATGGCACCATACCCAAGCCTTAAAAATAAATAAAATTTGCAATTTTTCATCATGGATTTTAATTAAAATCATAAATGATTTTCCTCTCTTGATGCAAAAGAGTCAATAGTATTGGCTTCCTGGCATAATTTTGAACGCAACGTAATAAAAAATATAATAATAAAAAGCTGAGCTTAGTAGGGAACAAGGCCATCAGCAAAAATAGAAAAAGAAACAGAATGGTTCTCAAAGAGGTTGCTTGCTTTGAGAGTCTTTTGGAGATTAAAGTTCCCTACAGACCTCAAATGGAACTTATATATATATATATATATATAATCCATCACTAAAGATACTAGAATAGGTTTTTTTTTGGAGGGTTTTTTTTTTTTACTACTACTCCAGAAAGTACCTGACTCCACCTAGCATGTTGTATCTTTACAAAATTCAGATCAGACCAAGAATGGTGTGTTGCTGCTATATGTGGGCTGGAGCTACCAAATCCTCTCTTTTCAGCCTGGGCAGAGTTCAAAAGTGTTTACACAGTCTTGGAGGTGAGGAATTATTTTCCACCCTACAACCCCTTTTGATACTCTATCGCAATTTCCACGAAAAATGTTCTGACTAGCTACATTCTCTAGTTCTGCCAGTTCAGACATTTATAAAGACTTGCCTTGCCACATCCACAGGGTTGAATCATCCTCATTCTCTTTGCATTCTATTGGTAAGAAGGAAGAGACATTACTTTGTGGAACAAGATCCCCCAAAAGGATGCCCCCCCCCCAATCACAACAACGATAACTTCTTCAAGTCTAAGTTCTTCCATTATCTATCCTATATATTCTCATAAACTACACTTCACCCATACAACCACCTCATTTAGCGACCCTCTACCCTGAGAGAGTTTTGGGCCTTGTACTGGGTGAGCATTTAATAATATAAAAAAAAGTTTTAGCTTATATACCCAATATTACAGGTACAAGTACTTCTTTTAATCACAGCAACATGAGAAAAATGAATTTAAATTATCATAAAATAAACACTATGGTGATTACAGATAATGTTAACAGTTTCATTGTGTGTGAATTGTACATCATTTTGATCTGCCTGCACTTAATCTTTCAAGAGGACCATAGACACGAGTGTTGATATACCGAACAGAAACAAAATCATTATTGATCAAGACAGTGAAATTGTGGAATCAATAATTTATGACTCATGCCTTTCATCAGTTTTCTTTCTTATCACAACTCTCGATCATTTTACAATCATTAACAGTCCTGATTGGATATAAAGTATACGTCCCCAACATGATCCAAACTTGCATTCATTATCCTTGTGAAGTTTGCCTGTTTAGGTCAGCTAATTTACTGATTTGGCCACAGAGATCACTAATCAGAAGTTTGCCTGTCTAGGTCAGCTAATTTACTGATTTGGCCACAGAGATCACTAATCAGAAGTTTGCCTGTTTAGGTCAGCTAATTTACTGATTTGGCCACAGAGATCACTAATCAGAAGTTTGTCTGTTTAGGTCAGCTAATTTATTGATTTGGCCACAGAGATCACTAATCAGAAGTTTGCCTGTTTAGGTCAGCTAATTTACTGATTTGGCCACAGAGATCACTAATCAGAAGTTTGCCTGTTTAGGTCAGCTAATTTACTGATTTGGCCACAGAGATCACTAATCAGAAGTTTGCCTGTTTAGGTCAGCTAATTTACTGATTTGGCCACAGAGATCACTAATCAGAAGTTTGCCTGTTTAGGTCAGCTAATTTACTGATTTGGCCACAGAGATCACTAATCAGAAGTTTGCCTGTTTAGGTCAGCTAATTTACTGATTTGGCCACTAAATGACTGATATGCTGTCATTTTTGTTAATATATTCTTTAAGTACTCACCATAAATAACTAAATCAGAGATGAAGCCTTGTCCATTAAGCTTGAAATATCTGATTTACATTTGTTTACTAACAATCACGGAATGAGTTTGGATTGAAGAATTGGGATAAAAAGCAACAAAAGTAACAGAAAAACAAATAAAAAATTAATACTCGTTTCATTGATAAATAACAAACCAAATTAAATCTCTAGAATGAAATTCTGTAACATAAGTGAGGGAGGAGTGCTGAAAAGTTATCAGTTTAATCAAGATTTAAAAAAAAAAAAAAAAAAAAAAAAACTTAAATTTCTCATGTTTGGTTATTTGATCAGATTTTGAGAAGTAGATGAAGCAGAGAACTTTTCAGTATCACTCAAATATAAATTGGTTCATCAATTGTCTGTTCAAAAAAATCCAAAATAATGGTTATAGATTTTGTTTGCAAAATGCAGAGAGTAATGCCCAGTTTTTCTGCTCGTGGTTTTGTTTTTTGTGATAATTTTGGGAATTAAAAAAATACAAGGAAAGAAAAAAAAAAGAAAGAAAAAGTGTGAACAGCAATGAACACCGATAAATATAATTTTTCAGAAGTGTAGAATTGAATTAATATTTGATTTTAACTGCTGTAGCAAAATCATTTAAACAGTAAATTTGAGGATTTAGAGTAGTTGGAAAAATAGTCGAGTAGATTTTAAGAAAAAAAAAAAAAAAAAATTTCACCCCCAAGCAAGGCAAGAATGCCACTAGTTCACAAGGGGTTGTAGGGAGTGAAAGTGAGAGAAAAGATTGGGTATTGTGGGGTGAGGAAAGGACAAATGATGAACAGGACTCAAGACAGAAGATAGCAACTGATGTTGTATTTAAATTTTTGAGGATTGTATTTATCAAGGAAGCAAGTAAACAAAAAGGAGGTCCACAGGTGGGAAGTGCAAGAAAAGAAACTGTTGGAGTAGAAGTGGCCATTGCATTTAACTATTTCAACAGTAAATAAGTGGGACCTAGCTGCCAATCTAGTTACACGTTTAAATTTAAGTAGTCAGGGCACCATAGAAAAGAAGATATATACATTTTTCAAACAAGATTTAATCATCTAAGCTTTCTCAATATTTGTATTAGTGTTTGACATTTCAAGTTACATTTCAGACATTCTGACAAAACTAAGAAGTATATCAATAATGCTGCCATAGCCATTATTAAGAATAAGATATTCAGTAACCCTTTGGTATTCCACTCCGTCATATTATGAGTTGCTTCGAATGTAATGCTTCCTGTTGATCGATTATATCAGAGCCAGAAATTGATCATATAAACATTGGAGGTTAAAACATCCCAACAATAACCCATTATTGTTTTGTTAAAGATAGTAGCTGAGCAGCAGTCTGGTAAAATGACATCTGGCATGAAAGTATAAAGGAAGCAGAGATGTATCATTGAATTCCTCCATACAGAAAAATTGTACCTATTAACATTCATCAATACTTGCTCAACATATACAGAGAACAAACAATGGATACGACCAGAGTTAGGTAGTGTTTTTCAGCAATGGAAACAATATGTGTGGCAAACCACATTCTAACTTTACAGTTGTTAATAAAAAAATTCATCATAAGTAAAATATGCATAGCCAATGGTGGTGATTGAGAAAAATGTTTTGTAGCTGAAAACAGTCCTGGGTATGATGATAAACTACATCTGGCAGCAAGGCTTCTGATTGGGAGATTGAAGGTTTTAGGAGCATGAAACCACCTCTTAACTGCTATTCCATTTTCATTCTGATCCGAGATGGTAGCTATGGCTAAATAGTGGACCCCCAAACAAAACACTATGAAAATATAAAAAGACATTTTTATAGTAAAAACACCAGTAATATATTGTTATATAAAAAAGGACCAGAGTAAAATCACCTTACAATATGCACATACTAACAAATTGTCGCAACTTCACCCAAATCCGTTTAAAACAACCAACATGAACTCTTTCATGACATTGAGCAATATCCAACAATTTCTTAAATCAAACTGTATTCCCCAAAATAACTTCAACAAAACTACAACATAAAACACATATCACTGCCTCTAATAATCATCTTCACACAAACATGTATATGCACAAAGATGAGTATCATCTACCATGTATCCAACTGTGAAAGCAGAATAACATTTTTATTACCTCCAATCTCTCAAGAAAATTAAATTTTGGCACTAAATGACCCATAAGGAGTTGAGATGCTGTTAAACAGGCAAATCAAAATCAAATCTAACAGTGTTATTATGCTCCCTCTCTATCTGTGGTTGTTTCTGCTTTTACCCCACAAACCAAGTTTCAGTCAGTCCCTTCACCATTCCTCAGTGCAGAATTTTAATCATCTCCTTGGAACAAAAAAAAGGTACTATTTACAGCCAGACTAATGTCCTCATCATTGTTGTTAATGTTTCAGCTGTTGTGTCCTCCAACCATCTTCAAATGGTTTAAAATCTGGATAAACTTTATGGAATTTAAAACTGAACACTTTATTCAATCTATGGAGGTTGAGTGTTCTCATCCTGCTGCCCAGGAGTCTGCATATATATCTAGTCTTGCTTAATTGTCTTTTTTGGTACTACACAATCATTGCTAGTTCTGTTTTCACAGAGTGAGTACATCTGCACTAGGAGCAGGGATTGAACTCGCAGCTGTTATCTCATGAAATTCACTTGGTGGTATAGTAATTGTAATCACAATATACCTGAAGAAAGCCAGAGAGTACAACAGCTGAAATGTTGTGATAATAACAAAGATGAGGATATTAGTCAGACTTCAAATAAGGATACCTCCTCCTCCTCCTCCTAGAAATTCAGACAGGAAAAACAAAAAAATCATTCTCCAAATATCAAATAAAAATCATAATATCTAATTTTGATGTTGATAAGCGTGGATTATAAAGATTTTAGCCAGTGATGGCTTGGAGAAGTCAATGATGATTTATTGAGAAATTAAAGTAACTCAAGTCATTCCTCTCTTCTTCAAACCAACTTAATACTCAGATTTTACAAGTACTTAATTGATTGCTAAGAGTAAAAACATTGCCCTGACGTGAAATCAAAATTTCTGTCTCTATGTGGGAATTTGTAGTCATGTGCATCACCAATGCAGGAGGGAAGGGGGGGGGAAGAGAGGGAGAGAAGCTTCTAACTACCAAGATAGATCCCTAAATGAAAAATAAGAGAGCTACTCATTATGTGAACAAATTGGAATCTATTTCCAAACATTCTTCTTCAACAATTATCCTTTATCACCCTGTATATTGATCTCTGAAAGTTTATCCTGCCACTGAAGGTGACTGATCCCTGAACCTGAATTTTAATTTTAATTTCATAATTGTGTTGCCATATCCTGCTATGGCAACAGAAAACAAGTTTGAGAGAAATTAACATTAAAGTTACTGCAATTGAGAGGCGTTGAAAAAGAATGCAGTGGAAAGGAAAGTAATATTAATAATGCAGAATGCTAAAGATTCTTGGCATTAAGAGAACATGTTAAAAAATATTAAAAGAGTATAAAAAATATTCAAGGCTATGTAGTTTAATAAAGAGAGAGAAAAAAAAAAGAAAAAAAAGAGAATGTAATAAAAATGGTTCCAAGACAAAATTTTTTGAACTGATAAAATAAAATCCATACAAAAGACAAAAATTTATTTTTTTATTCACAGACAATCAAGTAACTCCTATGTAAAGAGAAAGAAATTCAAATCTATTGGGTTCCTTCCACCAATCATTCTTGGTTGAGTACAAAAGGAGAAATTCTTTTTACAAAGATTTTAATAGGAAACAAAATTAAAAATAAACCATATGCTAATGCCGAGGATAATTGTTTAAAAATGACAAAGCGCATCAATAAGTCAGTAGTCTGATAGCTGAGTTTTGGTTTAAAATTTTCACTGTGTAATGTTCAATCTATGATTAATATTCACTACTGAATTAAGTGCATTGACAAGGAAAGAAATTATGTTGAACAAGTAAGCATTTGTTGTATGAAATAAATGCTTTTCATTTCATTAAGCTATGGACTTATTGTTATAGCTATATATATTTTCAAGGGAAAGGAGAGAAATATGGATTAGGATAGCGGGTAACATATAAACAGAGCCTGTTCCTTAATGTGGTAGTAAGGTCAATAGCATCTGACTAAGCCTATCGACTGACTGACGAAGAAAGAAAAAATTATCACAAACTAAAATCAATACTATAAGTATGACACCTTTTCTCATACTTATAAAATATTATTAATGGAAAGCTATTATTGACCACCAATGTCTTCTAGAAGCTTTTTTTAATACTAAAATTTGGCACCAAAGCATTTACAACTTTAAAATCTATGTCTGTATAGCAAAAGTGATTGGTAAAAGCTTTGTTGTCATTTGATGTTTCAATGACATTAATTCTCTTTGCTCTTGACTGCAGAATTATTCAGGCAAACAAAAAGAATATAACGCTTGAACAGATGAACAACAGAGAAACTGTATACAATCATCAAGAGGTTCCAAGTTATATTAACATTAAAAGATGAATATCAGTTCCAGTCATGAGTGACTTAATCCCTTTTCATAAAAATTAATGAAAACACAACATTGATTTTTTTGTCACCCACTGGGAGAAAAGCAAAAAGATCATATATTGATTTACTTGACAGAACTTTTACACTCCATGCTTAGTATAAAAACGAACAATACCCAAATCCCATTGATATCTACAAATCAATCAACATATCTGAGCTTGAAATAAAAGTCAAATAGCCAATAGTAGGCTATGAATCTGAGTTCATCTCATAGTCCGACATGTCTGGAACTCAGAATCTGTCTATATTTCTGAGATGAGGTATTATAAACTATTTACATTATTCGGACTATTGTGCTCATCTTTGTTGACATATTTGTCCTTAAGGATACATGGCACAGTGGATAAGGGCGTTAGTTAGATCCAGTGACAGGACCCAAAGAGTGCGAGTTCAATACCTGGATAAGGCGGTGGAGAGCTTGGAGAGAGGAATTAACAGGAGATAACTGATAACTGACATCCATTAGATATGGCACATGGAACTAGATCAGTCTACCCCAGTGAGCAAAATAAAGGGTTCAGTTCGACATTCCAACCACCTGAAGAAGGCCAGAGCATACAACGGCTGAAACGTTGTAATAAATATGGCGACAAAGATGAGGACAATAGTCCGAATAATGTAAATAGTGTCTGAAACTCAGGATTACAATAGAAGTAAAACTTCTTGAACTCTTTACACTGTTTGGACTGTTCCCTCATCACTATTGTCATATGCACAAAGTTTCGACTGTTGTACACACTGGCTTTCTTCAGGTGATATACATTGGAATTTTGAACCAAATGCTTTACCCATGGGGGTAGATTGTTCTAGTTCCACATGCCATGTCTTTTCTGGATATCTGAGTCTCAGTTAATGCTCTGGCCTTCTTCAGGTGATTGTGAGTTCAATACCTGGCCACAGCAGAGGTGAACAAAAACATGGAATGTTGAGTTACTAAAGGGAATTAACTGAAATTGAGATATCCAGAAAAGGCATGGCATGTGGAACTAGAACAAGCTCCCAATGTGGGCACTAAGTAAAGGGTTTTGTTTGAAATTCCCACATATATCACCTGAAGAGGGCCAGAGCATGCAACAGCTGAAACATCATGGAATAGTTCAAAATGTAAATTGTGTAAATAGAAGTAAAACTAATTATAAAGCAAGACAAAATATCCTCTTCTCAGAGTGGTCAGTATAATATTCATTCAAATCAACTACCGCAAGTGGTCATCATTGCATTATAGTCAATATAATACTTCTATAAAGCTCTCCCATAAGAGGTTGTCATCTCTCTCTCTGTCTCTGTCTGTCTGCGACCAGCAGTATAACACTTAAAACCCTTAAAGTTTAAATGACTACAAAGTATAACCGTTGGCTAAGGAAAGAAAGAAAAATGGAAAGAAAATTCAAAACACCACCTCCCAAACTTATAAAAAGTTCAATTTGAAGCTAAGTCAGTTTCCTATGAATAAAAGTCATTTTCTTTTCACCTGAACCTTACCTCTCTACACTCACTCGATTGTGCCACCTTCCCCAGCAGACGTCTTCATAGTAAAAAGATCTGTTGTACTAAGTAGCATGAAAGAATGTTATAAAGAGGGCTTTATGAATTGACAACTTAATTCAAAAACTGAAAAGTAAGATACAAAGAGAAAGAAAATTCTGTCTGTAAACTAATTGTACATCAAAAAGACAAAAGCAAGCATCAGGGTCAGAAACAGGTGGAGGCACCATTTTATTGATTTGAAGCACTTTCCATTCCCTTAATAATAAACTTTCTGCTTTTTCATGCCTTTCAATTAATGAATGTGATTTTTTTTATGTCATATAAAAGTGAAATTGAAACCACTTCATTTTTATCATTTTTATAAGGATGCAACAAAACTTTAGAACGCCTGCTGATGTTATTTTGTCATTAGGAGTGACAAGCACACTTGCTTAATGCATCCAATTAAAAATACCGCGGGCAAAGTGGCCTATATATCTTACCTGTTAAAGGGCAAAAGAAAACTATTTGTTTTATTTATATAATACTAAAAATATTACTTTTATTTTCTATGCTTGCATGTAAAGCTAAAAGTAGCTAAAACTGCATTCTAATCCAGAAGTAATGGATTAAAGTACCCCTAAAATTGTGCTACCATAACAACAGCTGGATGATTGACACATGACTGATAATAGTGTGGGTCTGCAGTTAAGTTCAGCCATTTTAAATAAGGGAGATAAGTATTAAATGATAATTATACTGTATTGGCTCTTACTTATTTTTGCATGACTGTTTCTCCTGCAAAGGAGAATGCAGGTTCAAATCCTGTTGGTGGGCACATTGAAATTAGTGTAAGCTACAGTGTTTAGTTTAATTATAGTCTGCCCTCATGCCCCGTCCTATTTATCTTGTGAAGAATGACTGAATGGACACAGGGATTGTTTATCATGTCAAGTCTTAATAGAATGTAACGTGTGTCACTTATTCTCTATGTTCTAATAATGATCTTTTGAAGTAAAGTGTGTTTTAATGTAAAATATGTGGTGTGTGCAAAACTTTTTTTGCATTATCAAAACAGATTCAAACAGAAGAGAAATTTTTTTTTTAAATTTGAGTTTAAGAACTTAAGCAGATAAGAGAATAATGAACTCAAATTTATTTATTTCTTACAATATGTGCAAATATAAAAAAAGTGCTCAAATTTGAATTTTGTTCAAATTGTATAGAGAATATAATTTTATATTGTATGCAAATTATCATTTTTGAAAAAATTTTATATTTAAATATAAAAACTTATTTGTAGTTAGAGAATAAAAAATTTTATAAAATAAGACCAATCGGTCCAAATTAGGATTAACAATGGATCAACAGCTCTTTTCTGTTATCTGGATAGAGATAAAGTAACTTTTATCAATTCACTCCAAGGTGATAATGCCACTAAGACACAAGGGCTACTGAGAGTGAAAGAGAATGAGAAGATTCTAGAAGGAGGCTCTACTTCTGTTCAAAAGACTGGGGAGGAGTGTGAACTGGACAATAGGCAAACCTATCTACTCCTAGAGTGGTTTACCTAAATATTTACTTATCCAAACTCCTCTCTATCTATTGTTATGGCATGAAAATGATAAGATATTTGTGTCAAGATATCAATTAAAGAGAGAGCAGAAAGTGTTTTTTGTGCAAAGCTAACGTAAATCGACAAATAGTGAAATGGGTCCAGTTTTCAGGATGTTATTTATGAATGAACAAAAAAGTCAGATTTCAGAAGAGAAAATTATATCACAAAGATACTTAAGAGAACAACGAAAAAATGGGTCTCTTTACTTAATAAATATGCTGATTAATATCAAGAAATTGGTGTTGCAATGTGTTTGGAAAATTGGGCAGTCATTAAGGGTGGAAAAAAAAATTTAATATATATATATATATATATATATATATATATATATATATATATATATATATGTATATATATTTTTGTCATCCACAGATAGGCTGTTTCGCTGTTTCACAGCTCATCAGTGTGGCTAGACGTCCGGCTGCCTCTAGCTAGGATCGAAACCCGACTGAATTGGCGTCAGTCAGAACTTCTACCACTAAGCCATCGGCGCACAACAGGGATGAAGGTGAATTTTAGCGTGTTTATTTTTTAGACTTAGATAAACACACAGTAACTGACAGTGACTCAGTTCTGCCGAAGAGATCATCCACATGCAAGCCTGCTTCACTGTATTACAGCTCATCAGCGTGGCTAGCTATCTGATTGCTTCAAGTCATGAATGAAACTTGTACTGATTTGGCATCACTCAGAGACACCCCTGAGCTATCGGTTCACGGCAGAGAAAAGGAACATTATTATTATTGTAACATATTATATACGTGATGTATACAAACACCAAATCAGTAGCCAAAAATGCTCAATTCATAGCTGAAGAACAATATATATATATATATATATATATATATATATATATATATATGGTTAAAACAACTGAAAAGTTGCAAATTAAAAGAAAAAAATTGGGTGCTTTTTTTGTGAAAGTATTTATTTACATGTTTTTATATATTTGATATTTCAGACCACCTCGGTCCTTCCTCAGAAATTAATTGAATAACTGTATTTGAGAGTTTGTTTACAATTAATATATATATATATACACACACACACATACATACATATTATAACCCCCCCCCTCCTCACTGGTAGTATGGCTTGGAGTTTCATGCACAACGTAATCTTCAGGTGCAGTCCTAACTTAGCACCTGAAGATTGGATTGTGCATGGAACTCCAAGTCATGCTACTGGTAAGGAAAAAGATGTATATCTATTAATATTGAGCACTATTTTATTAACACCAGTACACAATATATATATATATATATATATATATAACACAAACACTTTAGCTTTGAAAAATAGACTAAGTTTGTGATGACACTTACCTGCGCCCATCAAGCATAAATCAAAGTGATAATGTCAGCCATGACAAGGTGAACACAACACAAAGTAAAAAAAACAAATATTGCTGTTTAAAATTGTGTTAACCGCAACCGAAACTATTAATTAAAACAATTACAGAATAATTGATTTAAATCATCTTGTGTAACAGAAATTATACAGAAACTAAACTCTCTTCTATACTCAGCAAGGCCAAGCAAATTAGAAAAAAAAACAAAAAAAAAAAAAACCTATCAAGTCTGACTTACAAATTCTTTTTCTTTTCTTTAGTGAATGGATAAGTCAGTGTAAAAAGATAAACGGTTACATTAAATAGGTATTTATCCACACACCCATTCAAACAGAATACGACACAAAGTCAAGATTCAACCTGATTGATGGATTCGTTTTTTACAGCTTAACCATTTGAAGGTTATTTAAAGCCAGAAAATATTTTAGATTGTAAGAAGTTTATTTTTTTGAGATAATAATGGTTTAGCGATACAAGTCTTACTAATTAACCCATAGCTGGGAAAGAAGAGGTGGATTCATACGTTTCCCAAGGATATTTGTGTGTAAGTGAATATAACGACCCAATCGGAATTGGAACTTGACTCTCCAGTTAACAATTCCGACCTATTATCCATTACACCACCCACACATCCAAGTTTGTAGCACCTGGTATTCCCAAGCAGTCACCATGTAGGCACTGACTGGGCTCAATGTTGCTTAACTTTGGTGATTCAATGTGATATCGGAAGTTAGAAAATAATTGGTAATTATAAATCAGGTTACATTTATGGAAGCATAAAAACACAATTTTAATTTTTTAACCTTTTTATAGTCCTGTATGTCAGCATGGGATAAGAGTAATTCCTTCAGGAATGGAGATATTCGGAAAAATCTGGGGCGCACACACACACACACATATTATATATATATATATATATATATATATATATATATATATATATATATATATATATATATATATACACAGTCGACCAAAAGTTTGGGACCACATTGAAGTTTTTTGTTTTTTCCAATACTAATCTGTTTAGTTCTTTGCATTTTAATGGTTTCTGAAAATTAATTTCAATCAGCCATTAATCTCGATGGAATTGAACCATTACCAAGCAGTGGAGTTGAAATATTTGTAAATTTCTACTCTACAGTTCAGAAAAGGTATCAGGTTGTAACAAAATTTCAAAAACTTATGCAAATAAATTTATAACGCTTGTAGAGAAATTTGTTTGAATTTTATATAAGGCTTTGCATATATACACAATAGGTGAATTTATTTATCCAAATACGCAAAATCAGCCTTTTTTTTATGAACTTAGAGAAACAGTTCAGGTTGGTCTCAAACTTTTGACTGATAGTGTATATTAACATTATAAAAGTGATAACAAAAACAACAATAGTCTGCATGTAAATATTGTGTGTGTGTGTATATATATATATATATATATATATATATATATATATATATATATATCTTGAAACTTTCTTTGCTGAACAAACTGCCTAATATTACTCATTTATTCTTTGTGTTGAATACATTTTGTTATTGATCCTTTGAGCCTGAAAGCCAACTCAACACAATGGAATTCAATCAAGTTTAATGATGCATACAATTGATTAGGAATAATTCCTTAAATATAATGATTGTAATCAGTTAATGAGGCAAAGATTATTAAAAATATAGTTTCTCATATCAATATTTATTGTTCGCATTAAAGATGCTCGACTTAATATTAGTTACGCAAGAGATCAGTGCCAATTTTAACTGGATAAACTAAAATTGTAAAAGTATATTTCACTTATAATACGGTTCAGAGAATTTATTTTATGAATGAAACTTCTTGAGTTCTGGGTCATTTAAACTTCAAAGAACTCTTCGATGCGGTCAGATGACTTTACAGAGTGAAGTTCTTGATCCAAGTATTCATGTACATTGGTTGGTGCCAAAATTAAGCGTATTGGCTGGTGAGGTCAGTTGTTGTAGAAATCTACTTCAGAGCAGTCTGTTTACTGCCATTCAGTGAACTGGCATGTAAACTATACCACAAAAACCCAGCAACTTCTGACTGAAGTTATTTTGAAGTATTTTCTAACTTCTTGTCCACTACGCCTTTGTTTTTTGCCTTTTTAGCCAGTGACCATAATCACTATAATTATAATGAATACTATTTTGTTTTTGTTTACTATAAAACATAGTTGATCTTCCTGTCATTCCATTTGCTTTTTTCTTTATCTTATTTCTAGTAGCATCATCTTTTTTTTTCCTCACCTGTTTAATTTCTTGAACACTCCAAATAAACGTGACCTCGACTGTAGCATTAGTAACAGTCAGGTCTTCATCCTTTCATTATTTCTCCTCATCAATATAAACATCTCTCGCAATGTGATTAGTCCAATGGCACATATAACATGTGATGTTGGTCTTGTATTTGTGTTGTCTCTGCCCTATTTTTCACTGGTCATTCAGCTGCCTCAACAGGTCCCATACTGCCATACCATCTTTTAATATCAACAAGCTTTTGACAAAAGCTGGTCAATGTTCATAAATGTCCATGTGAGAGGATGTTCAGAGAATGTTGTAGAACCCTTGTTGAATCTATAACGGCTTATAATATTTCTATCACAGTCCTGGAATTTTCAAGACTTCTCAAAAGCCTTGACCGTTACTATCTCTTATTTAATAATAATTGAATCCATTGTAGGTTTAATTTGATTTGTACACAAATCCTTCTCAAGGCTGATTTGATATGCTTGTACTGCAAACATCTGCAGCCACAAATCCAATAAAAGATAACTATTGTGTTTACTCTTTGATGGAATTCTACAATATGATTCAACAGTCTCTGGTCTCTAAAGACCAACAAAAGTTTTGTATACGCAGCAAATAGTTAAGTGTTTTGTAACAAAATTACCAATTGCAGCAATTAAAGTAGACATTCCAATCTTCCATTTTACAGCTTAAAGATGTTTCTCTTGCTTCACCTGTAAGTAATTAAGTTATTAGTCATGCCAGATTTTTCATATCTATGTCTATCATGAACTGATAAATTTTTAGTTTTCCAGGAATCATCCCTCTCTTCAAATTTTGGTGGATTTTTGTATCCTGATGCAAAAAAATCCCTCAAGCAACTTCTAAAAATATTAACAGAGACAGAAATTCAGCCTATTTATACAGTCCCCAGAGAAGTGAGTTAAGTGCCACGAGATGACTTTAACCAAAGTAGAAAGTTCAAATATTTCTCTAAATAATAAAAACCTCAGTAAAATTTCTCATTTTTATTTGTAGAGCTGTTTTCATGTTAGAAAAAACTGTTGCACAAGTGTCACGTAATATGGAGAGAGAAAAAAAAAGAACTAGTGCCAAAGACACATTTATATAGATTTCATTTTATTTACGAAAAAAAAAAAAAAAACATCTCTTATTGCAATTTCTTATGAACTAACGAAAACACAACCGAAATGATGCAAGGGTTCAAATATCAAAGATAGCAGCAGTGAAAAAACTAAATTAGCTCAATTAATAAAAAACTAAATTTTACTCAAAAATAGGAGGTTATGGGTAATATTATATACATTTTATACAATAGGTTCAATTATTATTTCAATGTTTATGTGTGAAGCCATATCACAGGTAGGATTTAGTAAACAAATACTTTAACTTGTTTGCTCTAATATATATATATATATATATATATATATATATATATATATTATATGTATACACACACACACACACAGAGTGACACCAAATTTCAAAAGCTTTTAAGCAAAATATCAATTTCCTATTTAGTTTCAACAATAGGCAATAATATGGCTTCTAAAAATTAATAATTTCATACTTATTCATGTTCTTGGCAAGAAAACTTATGAAAAATATTGAGAAGTTTATTTTGAAAGAGTAAAGAAGCTTGAATTAAATTTCATCCATTGTTCATAGAACAAAATTTAAGTGAGGGGTCCTTGAATTACAGAAGTGCTATCATATGAATAATCCATAGAAAATGGAAAAAAAAAGTTGTTTTTTTTGTATATATATATATATATATATATATATATATATATATATAAGCACTTTCAAAAATGGAAGTGGTGAGGGGGGACTTTAACCGGGTTAAAATAGAGGTCGAAACCGCAGTAGTGTGCTCTGGTCAGCTTTCATCCTTTTCAAATATTAAACAGCTCTGCAAGTCTGGTCTTCTGACTTTGTATTGAGCACTTTTAATAGAGTCAGTTTTAACAAATATTTTACTATTTGTGTTACTCTGGCATCTATATATATATATATATATATATAAAACAACTGAAAAGTTGCAAATTAAAAAAAATTGAATGTTTTTTTGTGAAAGTATTTATTTATATTTTTATATATATATATATATATATATATATATTGACCCCGATCTTTCATCAGAAATAACTGTTTTCAGAAGTTTGTTTACAAGTAGCATATGGCATGTCTGATTAAATAAATTACAAACATTATGTCTGCTTATTTTTAGCATAATCTCTTCATATTCACAGATATTTTTCCATGTACTACAATCAAATGATGCAAGAAATGCACTGTAACATAAATTTTTTATATATATATATATATATATATATATAAAACCAAATGGGTAAATATAGGTAGGCATTTTGCTTTGGCATGAAACTTGGAGTTGTGCAATTAATGTAAACTATTATATATATATTGTGTATGAGAGAGAGAGAGAGAGAGAGAGAAAGAGGGAGTGTGTGTGTGTGTGTGTGTGTGTGTGTGTGCGCGTGTGACTGAAATGTCCTAAGGGATAGGATATCAGAAAACAGACCAAGTAAATGGTTGCTATAAGTTGTTGGTTAACTTTGGTTGAATGTCCTTCAGAAATGCATGCCCCCTCTCTACCAACAGATCCGATTCCATTCTGTCTTGCTATCAGCAAATTGACTTTACATACAAAAAGGAAGAAAGTTATGCGATGCAGTAATTCACTTTCTCCTTGATCTTAAAACAGTGAAAAAGAATGTTGCAATATTTTCAACCATGAATCTCTCAACCCAGCATTTGCTTAAAAATAAACAAATTTTACATTCACCCAACCATAACACACTCGAGTACAACTAAATATTTTGGAGCTCTTTGCGTAGAGAAATTGTCCCCAATATTAGAATTTAGATTTCAAATAAATTTCAATCTTTAACAAGTGAATCTTCTCCACAATGAAGCTTTTATTCAAAAAGGACCGATTCAAGATTTTTGAAATATGGATCAACAGGCATTTGATAATTGAAATCAAAGAATCATAAAAATCATAAAAAGGTCAATAGTCTTGAAATAATCCTAAAATCAAATATTCAACGAACATGAGGTTCCACAAATCATCCATAAGACTTCCACTTCCAATAAAAAGAGATCCATTCAGACAATTGCATTTCTGTCAAAAGGAAGAATCCTTCTAGAAACAAAAACATGGCTACTTAAAAATGACACAAGAACCATGCTCATTTAAACTTAAATATATCGATTCCTATCTTAAGAACATTCTTGACTTTTGTTAAATCTCTTCATTTTTTTGTTTTTTAAAAAAAAAAAAATTTCTATGCAGAGAATACTGAAATAGATCAAAATTAAACAATAAAATTCATTTTTTAAACTTATAATGTACTAGCTGAAGTAGACATTGACTGGTGAGAAGTCAAAACTTGGATCAAAGCTTGTTATAATGGCAATAAAATGATTACTTTGTATTATGATGATAAGGCTTCATTAGAGTTATTTTAAACTGCTGGATATATATATATATATATATATATTTATATATATATATATATATATATATATATGTATATAAATAATATGAAGTTAATTGGTAATCCATATGGATAATTCCTGGAAGGATATAAATCCACAGAGCTCAATGTAGTAAATAGAGCAAGTAATAATTAACAAATCAGAGACTTCAGAAAGCCATGGTAATATTTTGCGAAACCGATAAAATTCGGTTCCACTTTGTCAGACCTTGTGGTTTCAAAACAATGTATTAATTTGAAACTGCAAAGTCTGACGAAGCGAAACCAAATTTTATCAGTCTCGCGAAATATAAAATATTACCATAGCTTTCTGAAGTCTCCAATTTTTTAATTATTTATTTACATTTCATATATACATACATTTCATACATATATATATATATATATATATATATATATATATATATATATATATATATATATACACACACACATTACTAAATATACAATTATTTAACACAATGTTGACAGTCCATATATTATACAGGGATTACTGTTTATTTATATATTTTTTTAAAATTTCTATTTAAAATAGACGAGATTTATATTTTATATTTAAAATAAATGGGGATTAATGTTTTTAAAAATTGTATGATAATAAATGGACCTAAAACTATAAAAAAATAATAATTACATATGCTTGACATAAGTAAACAGGAAAATATTAAGGAAAGGTTGTAATCTACAGTAGAAATTACTCTGGATCAATGCATTTCAACAAGTATTTATTTTTATGCTTATATGTGATCATCAGTTTATTTTCTCTTGTTTAATAAGTTAAGGTTTTTAAGCATTTTAAGATAGTAATTTTTCTACAAGGCATAAATTACATCTATTACTTTATCCATTGTAAGATTTGGTTTTAGCTACAATATCCCACATGATAATGTTGTACAACACAATCTTCAGGTGCTACCGGTGAGGAAAAAAAAGAATGTATATTTATTAATATATACGTAATAGTTCTGTTATATTACATTACCAGCACTAATATATATATATATATATATATATATATATATATATATATATATATATATGTGTGTGTGTGTATAATTAATATTTGCTCTGTTTTTGCATTGAGGTCCCTGGAATTATCCATATGGATTACTATATATATATATATATATATATATATATATATATATATATATGATTACTTTTCAGGACTATGTAACTTGTTCCAAGGTAAAAGAAATGTACAACTAAGAAATGTCTATTTTACAGTGTTATCAATTAAAAATTGGTTATATTTCAGGATTCATTTTACAAGACACCAGTTATGTACATTAAAATACATAACAGCAATTGTGACAGAAATAGAATTGGTAAGTTCCCAATGAACTATAAAAAGTGGAAAATATATTCTGGAGAAAGTAATTATTCTATGAAATTGATTTTTCAAAGTATCGGGATTATCTGGACATTAATAATAACAATAGAAATTATAGTCTTACACCAAATGGTTACAAATATTAATTGTTACCAAAAAAGATATTTCTGCATAACAGAAAAGCAGCAAAGCTTGTCTTTCTCCATAATGAACTTTCTAAATGTTAAAACCATCATCTGGGTCCAATAAACAAGTATAAAGATTTTGAGAACTGTACACAAAAGAGTTTGGCTATGCATGGTGAAAAGAAACTTTTTTTTTACAATTACATATACATACACACACATATATATATATATATATATAGATAGATAGATAGATAGAAACCTCTCATCTACGATCTACAGACCCCCATCAATGGACTTTAGATGCAACAGACAAAATCTGCAGGCAAAATAAAAATCTGACAGATAAAAACTTCCAAATCGTCAGTTTGTGGGTTTAGTAGAATGGGTCATATTAGTTCTCAAAGGGACCGTTTGGCAGCATTGGTGGGCCTTTAAACTGTAAACAAAGACAGGTGTACAGTATATAAAGTATGATACTTTTGCATGTGCATGAGAAAGTAGCCATGAGAAATCTTATTTATACAGTGTGTATATATATATAGTACAGTATATATTTATTTATGCCATGTATACATATTTATAGTAATTACATTATGATAATAAATACTGGTAATTACGATAGTGGTTTTATAACACAAAAATAATCCCTTCCCATCTACAAACAATCGGCTTTAACAGACCTCCCCCTATTAGTCCATTGATGAGAGGTTTGTCTCTCTCTCTCTCTCTATATATATATATATATATATATATATATATACACACACACACACACAAAGAGAAATAGAAAAGTGACTTACCTAGATGGAGAACTTGGCAAGGAATTATCATAATATCCATGATAATTAAATGGGCTGTCATTTTGGTAGCGTGGCACTGAAGTCGGGGAGATGGGTAAATGTTGACTATTTCTTCTTGGCTGTTGATGCAAAGGTGACATCTGTTCACAAGCTTGGCTCACTTGATCAAGGATGTTACCAGCACTACCACTCGAGTAGAGGTGAGGATGGTCACGTGGCCTGGCATCTTCCACCAAAATCTGTTGCTCCAAGGATACACTCTCTGTTTCCGGAAAACTTTGCTGTTTTACAAGTGGCGAGGTCTGGTGACAATGCATGCTTGACCGATGGCCATAGTAGGAAGCGTCACATGACAGTGCTCGACTGAAGCCATTGGCCGTCTTCTTGCTATCAAACCCCATTCCGCTTAGTGGCCTCTGGCCTTTCCCCTTCGGTGAACCCTCGCGCCGACGGGGGTTGTACGCCTGGGCATTCTGCCTGAGGGACACATGTGAGCTGGAAGGGGATTGGTTGTCATCATCTGAAGAACTCCAGCTCTGCAATGAGGATGGCTGTGCACTAGAATTACTGTGGCCATTTGTTTCAGAAGGCAACGCTGGAAGAGGTCTGTTTTGCATGCTCGTATGTTTAGACTGTGGGATGAGAAAACAAGGTTAGATTGGTTTAGTTATTACATGCCACTCTGTAGATGAGAAATGTCCAATTCTTTAATTTAATTTCAAAATTAGACATTACTTCATATACAATGCTAATAGTTTTTTCTCCTGCATTCCGCAAAAAAAAACTTAGTCATTTTTACAAACAATTTTAAAATTTTATTTTGTTAATGAAAAACAAAAACAAACAAAAAGTAAATCCTTGGTTATAAAACTTGAAAATTCTAAGAGATCCGTGAACTCTCTGCAAATATAAAAGTGGTTTATCTTCATTTTTGTTTATTATGTTTCAGCTGATAAGCTCACTGGCCTTCTTTAAGTTAATGCCAAAACTAATTCAGTTTCATCATTTGTTGTGAAAAATAGTCATGTGACACCAAATTATTTATAATCCACATATACAAAATGATATACGTGTAATTTTTCACAGTTCACTGATATTGCACACTGATCCTAGACAGTGCTAGAGAGTAAAATTAATCCTAAACTGATTCACAATTTCTTTTTTAATGAGCACTGCTAATTATTAATAATAAAAATTCAGTGTCTCGAATGTTTAACCTTTCTTACTCTGTGACTTAATTTGCTGTAGAAAAAGTTTATCCTGTCACTGAAGATGATAATCCCTGAATAATAGTGTTTAAATTTCATAGTTGTGTTGTCATATCCTGTTATGGCAACAGAAAACAATTTTGAGTGAAATTAACAATAAGGATACTGCAATTGAGAGGCCATTAAAAAAAAGAGTGCAGTGGAAAGGAAAGTAATGTTAATAATGCAGAGGGCTAAAGGTTAACTCCGGAGGCAGTGAAAATTAAGGAGAGAGTAATAAGGAAAGATAATAATGAGTGATGCACACCTAAGAAAAGCTAGAGAACTCATGGATCAAAAACAAGGGCAAAAACGATGAGAACATATGTTCGAATAATAGGAGGTAATTTGTCTTTTTTCAAAGGGAGGTAATTCAAGGAAGACGTGAATAAGTGAACAATTATAGAAGTGATATTAATTAATGCCAGGAAATGAGGAGAAAAAAGAAAAGAAAAATGGATGACACTGCAAAATGTTATGCTCGCTAGGTTATTTTTTCATAAGGAAATACTTGCAGATTTTATTTCTCCATGTGCACGCACTTCAATTAAATATGCAGCTCTGTATAAACAAACACTTACTGGTAATAGGGTTTTAATTAAACTTTCCTATCTCATAACTGTAGAGAGTTTTAACATTAAATTTTTCTACCGATTAAAATTTACTGCTCTTTTATAATCAGACGTGAGCAAACTCCATCTGTAAAGACCAGTTAGTTGGTCATTAACAGGCAGAGCCGTCAACTAATGCAGTTAAATAACACAAATCTTTATGTGCCATATTTTTCCCCAAGGAAGGGAAAAAAAAAATTTCAAATTTTGAAGAGGTTAAAAAAATAGGTTACAAAAGAAGTAAAGATGATAAAAAATAAAAATGGGGTGAGAAAAGACGTTGGTTGAAGCTGTAACTTGAAATATTTCATATGGCAGAGAGTGTGGAAGAAAGAAATCTGAACCTAATTTGCATATTACATTCACTAAGGTTGGCATCTTCTGATACAGAGCCAAATGGAAAAATAGAGTTGTTGTAAATTAAGGTCTACCTCATGGCCAAAGGAGCTGTGTATTTTTCATGAGAATCTCAAACCTGCATTCAAAATTAGGTCTTTTAATTAAAGGTGCAACACTGGTGCTGCAGAAGAGAACAGTGAACATGAAGTCATTATGGCTGAAAAATTACACTTTACGAACTGTATTTGATGGCATATAAAACTGCCTGTACAATTTTCATCTAATATTAAATTATTATGGAATGTAACTTTGTACAAATAATTTACATACTTTCCAAGCAAACATTAGCCTACCAGATACCTTAATATTGCATAGGTAACCTGGTATACTTTTCTGAGGGGATGAGTTATTATTTTTTTTTTTTTTTTTTTTTTTGTTAGACAGTTACAAAATGGGTGCTGAAAATTTTCTCAATCCAACTAAGATATTCAAAATTTTTATGTTTAGTCAAATTTTGATAAGTGGGCATATTAAATACATGTCAGTACAGATGTAAAAGAGGCCCCCAAATCAAGTGTGGGCATGTCTGTTAACACTAGTTACATTCAGGGTTTCCCCTGTCAGCAGCAGAACAGCTTGGCATATCCAGATATAAACCTATTAGCAACTTGTCTAGATTCAGGATTTTGTTAACTGTCAATAAAAGTGATGGAGAAACCAGCAGTGGGCAGTTGGTGAGACTTTGTCCGTTGGATATTTTGTTCCTCAAGTTGTGTGCCACTTACTGTGCTGGGATTTCTGAGAGAGTGTTGTTTTTGTTTTTTCCCATCTCTTTTCCCTTCTCTGCCTGTTAGCCCATAGTTCTTGGGAGAGTAATCGATTAGGTGTTTTCCCTCTAGTCTCAACACACTCTGGTCACATTTTATAACAGTGGGTCAAGTTGAAAAGTTTTCAGCACTTCTATCAGAGTGAGAGAGTGAGTGCAAGTGAGGCTTGCAGAACAAAATTTTAACTATTTGTTAAAATGGAATTGGTAAGAACATTAAAAAAAGGAAAAAGTTTAAAGTATAATGCATTTAGAAACATGTGTGATGTAATTGAAAAAAGATTTAATTTTACACCTGTTTAAATAGGGTTTTTTTAAAGTAGAAGCAAAGACAGCATTTTATCTTATATTAAATATAATTTAAATCTAGTGAAATATTAACAAAAGTCAATGCATGTCATTTACTTAAAATTAATAGCCTAGAAATGTTCATCAAGTTTTTTTTTTTTTAAATAAGTCAATCTTACAGGTTTGCATTGAAGAATCCATAATACAGACCTTCAAAAATTTTCACTCATCTAGCAGTTGTTTTGATTAATATTAAGCAACCACAATAATTCAAATTTAAAAAAGGAAGTTTTTATTTCAGTAAATTAAGATAAAATTATAAATGTGTTACATTAAAATAGAATAAGGACTTTGTAATAGTAAAAAAAAGTACAAATTCAGTTGAAATTTAAGTTTTCTTTTGAAATTGGTTAATTTCACCCAACTAACTCAACTGAATTTACATAAATTTAATGTAGTGGCTTTTTGTTTTAAATTGTATTTTTCCGAGTAAAGAAAGTTGAACTAGATCAAGGGAGACAACTCCTACTTTTCTTCTTGACCGATGCTCATTTGAATTTATGCAAGTTAAACTTTCAAAGCTTTGTTAGAAAACTACATCTGAATATATGAGTCAAATATTTTTTGCGTGTGGCTTGTTCTAAAAACTGAAAAACTACCAGATCATTTTTCTTTAACTTTTATTACTAAATTCACAAGTATGTTTTATTTGAGAGAGTGAATTCTTGAAGGTAATATTTTGGAGTTTTAAAATATATAAAAACAGTGAGTTCTAACCTTACATGTGTATTTAACTTAGAATTTTTTTTAATAGACACCCACTTTCAAAAACTGCAACTCACTCAAGATAGTATTGCAAATCTCTTCAATATTTACACATATTTTTACTGTCTACTGGGGAACAATAATGACCACTTGAGGTTGAGGTAAAGTTTAATGGCACCTCTGTGCTCAACAATTCGGCCTTGTCTTGTTCTAAGTTCAGTTTAGCTTTTGCTTTCTTTAATGACTTCAGACTCAGCAACATAGGAATGGTCGAGTTGACTACATCCACTTCAATAATAACATCTTTTCCAACAATTCTACATGGTAACTGACATGACATCTAAGATTTTAATTGCTCACCTTCACCAAATTTAAATAATTTGTGGCCTTCCTGTTTTGCTATACTTTCTCCAGAAACCCGTTCTATTATTTTTTTATTTCAAATTCGTGAATCACCAACCTTCTGATCCTGTTCTCTTCTGAAATTTTTTAATTCTTCATATTTCCAAATTGTCTTCCATGTCATTTTTTTCCCAGTTTTTCTCCACAAATGTACTTAAGATCTTTAAACCTTCATCTTTCCTTAAATCCTCCATCTTGTTCCCTTATTGCTGTTGTCATTTTATGATAGTAATAAAACTACTGCAATTCTTATAATTTTTTTTCTGGTTTTGTAATGTTGGCATTGCTCAGAAGTTAAAAAACAATGGATCTCGTCTGGTAACTTTATTCCTGTCTTTAGATTTTACCAAGAGGAATTAACTCCACAACAATCATTTTTTTTTTTAGTCATAACCCAACTCATCAACAATGTTAGACCACAAATTTACAAAAAGACAAAAGCAATTTATTAATAAGGTATTTACTAACTGCCATTCACACAATCTGCATGCAACATAAAATGTTAATTTTAATTATTCTTTATGATGCTAGTTCAAGAAAATGATATTTATTTGTATCCTCATATATTGGTGGTGACTTAATTCAAAAAATGTCAGAATCATATAAATCTTAATAGCAGATATCCAGAAATGCTTTGAATAACTATTTTAAAAGTGCAGTGAGGTACTGTCTGCAATATGGATCCTCAGTGCTAAAGCAAATAAGACTATGTTTCACTAAGGAATGAGAGGAAACTTAAAAGTTTTACATTGAACGGACTTGTATCAAAAATAAAATTTTTGTAGAGATCTTGTATATAATGTAAAAATATCTATGAATTCATTGGAGACCTGTATTTTTATACCCAGTTCTTTGTAAACAAAAACAGATGATATTAATAGCATCTGAATTGATGAGAACAAGATTTTTTATAATGTTAAATTAAAAAATAAAGTTAGTTTATAAAAAACACAAATATCAAACAAGAAGGAAAAAAAAAACAGATAACTTCAAGATAAAACATTAAAGAAAAAAAAGTCAATATTGAATTCCAGGAATTTTGGAATATAATCTTAAAGTGTTGTCAAAAGTATAGCAGAAGTAACAATTACACTGATGATAAAATAAAATTACATCACTCTGAAAATACCAATTTGGACCAGAGTACAGTACCCTGGTCCAAATTGGTGTTTTCTTTCAGAGTGATGTATTGCAGAATGCTATTCTCCATCTCTATGCATGCAAATATACAAACCTGTGTTAATGCCCAAAGAGGATGTACAACATCACATTATCAGGCCTGAATACTATTGATACACTCCCTTATTGTGAAACCATTGCATGTCTTGACTTGTATATGTGATCATTTACTCATTAGATTAAATATACGTATTTACCAATATTTATTAATATATACTTAATAGCTCTGTTGTATTATGACGAGCACTGTTTTATTAACACCAGCACTATATAATTTTGAGTAAAGTGAAACATATTTAGTGTGATGCAATTTTCTATAAGGGTAGAATTTCACATTAAATAGGTTTTTATTAATTAAGAAATATTGATGAATTCCCATTTAGGCTAGATAACATTAATAACATTCACAATGTATATATTCTATAAAGTATATTAAATAGATGTGTGTGTGTGTGATTTGTTTTACAGCATATCCACCTCAATGCGTTAGTTAAGGCTGATAAGATTTTTATTGCTGCTAATATTTTTTTCTTCAAAAATGTATTGCTGGTAATATTTTTTTTTTCCCAAAAAAATGTATTGCTGGTAATATATATATATATATATATATATATATATATATATATATATATATATATATATATATTTTTTCCAAAAATTCATTGCTGGTAATAATTTTTTACAAAAATGTATTGCTGGTATTAAAACCTATTTGTACACTTTCACAGTGACTTGTCCTCAGTTTGCAGGCTTAACCAGTCACCCATAGCAGAGACCCCCCAACAGGTGCTACCACTCCGGGTCAGGGTGTACCCAGAAACACCAGCAATTAAGAGGTGGTTCCACACTCCTCAAAACCTCCTGATCAGAGGCCTTGCTGTTGGATGCAGCTCATCGACTTACCCAGGATGCGGATGTAGTTTAATGTCATACCCAGGATGTGCATGTGTGTGTGTGATTACACCTACAAAGATCATTCTGAAAGTAATCTCTTTTATTTTATTATTTTGGTTTACAATATTAGTACTCCAGTAGTGCGTGAACCTTCCTACCAAGAATCCTTTTTTCTTTTAAGTCGGGGAAAATAGCATCTAACATGAAAATGTGCATAAAACATTTGCTGAATGTTTACAGAGACCAAATAGAGAATGTGAGCACACTTAGATGTGCTTTGTGACAAACCATGTTCTTACGGCCCCTAATAGCTGTCAACCCATGAAATGAAAGGGCATAAGCAATGCTGTTGACCTTGTGGATAATTAGTGTTTTGTAGTTAAAAATAATTGATCTCTCTCATGGCATTATCGAGCTCCCTGTATTTGTTATGGTTTCTGAGAAAATAAATAAGAATCATTACTTTCAGTGCATCTATCCACACACACACACATATATATATATATATATATATACATACACACATATATATATATATATATATATATATATATATTTACACACACACGAGAATGCACACTCTCCATATAAATTGAAGTTACATAATAAAAATTCTCCAGTGTTAGAGAAAAAAGAGAAAGAGAGAGGAGTTTGCCATGACAAAATATGAAGAACATTTCTGTACAAGAAATTAATACTTTTCTGGGGTGGGGTTTAAACAAAATATATTTTCTGTTGATTTTTTTTTTTTTTTTCTTTAAGCAAAAAGATATCAAATTTTGCAAAGAGCAAAATCATTTCACAGATATTCCACAATGTACAACACATTAATTGTAGTTAGTGAACAAAATGCAACCACACTGTAAGAAAACCACATGCACATTCAAAACAATTGTTATATCAATTAATAAACACAAATGAATCATCATCCCACAAAATAAACACCCACAAATCATTCAACAAGTATTTCACTTACCTTATTAGCAAATTCATTTAACAAATCTACATTTTCAGATTAATTCTATTTGAGTATCATCAACATTGAAAGCTTTGTATAATTTTCATGTACTATTTTTATGCAACTTGTTTCTTTTGATTGAAAAAAAAAAAAATGAAATTAAAAACATTTTCATAAAGTCAGAGTTTCATTTTGAGAGAATACCTTCAAGTATGAATTTGTCCATTTTTAATTTCATGTTAAACCAGTGACAGAACATTTCTTGGTTTTTAAGCTTAAACTTTTATTCTGAAAATTGATAGACTTACCAAATACAAGGGAGATAACTGGCCTAATTTATTTTCACTTTATATACTTATAATTACCACTGACCCAGATCTTTTTTGTTTGTTTTATAAATTAAAAGTATGTAATAAGGGAATCAAGATTTTTATTTTTACTCAATTTTGTTTTAACAAAATATCACAGTACAAATACAAGCTGCCAGATGATATCTCGAAAGGTAGAATTTTTTATTTAATGTTATATCTCTTTAGGCAACCACAGATTCCTTTTCTTCTATTATCTGTGAATTGCCAGGACTTCTAGGTAAGGAAATAATTTAGTTCCTTGTTGTATTCTCCACTTTCCATCTTCTAGACGAGATGCTAGCCAAGCCAGGTCTATTCTATTTATTTTATCACAGATGGGTGGGAGAAGCAACAGATTCAAACTTTTCCCAAAACTATTAGTATGAAAGTAAATGCAACTGACTAGGTGAGAATTTAAACTCCGGCTCACCAATTCCACATTTTATTGTTATAACTATTATGCTAATGACACATCTAGAATACTGTCATATAAAAAGCATGTAGGTATAACTAAAGTTCTGTTAATCAAATAGAGAAGAACGTTTCCCACCATAAAGAATTCACATTTAGCTCCAAAAGAGCTAAAATTCTAACCCTGGTTGTTAGCATTAATCTTTTGAATTTGGTATTGTCAAATCAAATTTCAGTTTTTACTCTAAAAATGAAACAGGAAACCCAATTAATTTTGGTTCAATTAACTCAATGTTCTGAAAAGAATATAAAAAATGCTCTATAATTGGAATAATCCATTAAGGGGTTGATGAATTTTTAATAATATTTTGAAGATTTTTTTTGTTGTTGTTCCTAGAGAAAGCAAATTTAAATTATAGCTGATTGATACTACTTGAAATGATTAAAACATTTTAATATCTGCAAAAATAGAAGCAAGAGATTCTCAAATTGTGAATTTTCTGAAAAACCTGTAAAATTCCAAGAATATTCATTCTTCATCCAAACAAGGTCTTATAGACATTTTGGGAAGCAGTTGGAAAAAAAGTGAAATGTACATTTATCTGTCTGCAACTACCATTCTTTTCAAGAAATATTTTTCACTTGAAAACTTGAAGAAATCAGATCTTCAGAGTTTTTTTTTCTTTTTACAAGAATAAAAATAAAAAAAAATATTGAAAAGCTGAGAAAAAGAAACAATGTATTTTCTTGTTAAGTTTTGTTTCTCAGATATAAAAAGTATAGAACTTAACAGTTGAGTGAATAGAACAAAAACAAAACCAGAAATCCTTGGCAATAACGAATTAGAATCTGGGAATGGTCATTTATTAGAATAAATGACATTTCAGGCATAAAACTTTGTCAAGATAGAGTTAGTAATTTTTTAAAAAAAGTTGAAACAAAAAACAAATCTCTGACCGTAAGAATCATTTTCAAGATTAGAGAGAAAAGATAACAGTGCATCTAACCAAAACTGCAAGACCAGCATTCCGGAATAGAAATATTAAGGACTTTTGAGTTCAGCATATTGCTTAGAAAAAGAATCTATCTTTACCAAAGAAGGATTATAGGGATCACAGAAATACTCCAACTGAATCAAACAAATTTTTGAAAAAGAAATAAAGAGAGGTTATTTTAAAAAAAAAATCAATCCAGGTTAATATTGTTTATTTCACAATCAAAACTTATGACATTGAACATTGATCCTAAAAAATTAGAAAAAAGTAAGCCAATTTCAAGAACCAATATTTCATCTGATTTAACTAAAAGACAGGAAAACTTTATAAAAATTAAATCTATTTTAATTGTATTAAACTAGTTTCTAACATGTTTTTTTAAATAATAGTTAAATATTAAACTATTTGCCCAACAGATGAAAATTGTTTTATTAGAACTGCTATTATATATGACTTATAATTATTTTTGCTTGTCTCCTAAAACGAATTCATAAACTTGAAAAATAAGAATTTGATTAAATTGCTTTTACATTTGCTTTTAAAATATCAGCTAAATTTATAGCACAAATAAATAATATAGGTTCTTTATAAAAATAAAATGCATTAAGCTAAGAATATAAGGGCACATTAATACATATATGGGTCATTGAGCCAAAACATTTGATTCCCAATAATTGCATGACAATTCAACTTATTCTTTATATTACTTCTTGTTATAGTGTTTCAGCCAATTTATTCTAGAGCCTTCTTCCAGGTGCAAAGTCTACAAAGTACTAACAGATTTTTAAGGAAATAAAATACTGAAAAATTTATTGATTAGATTATTACATTTCATGTAAGCAGAGATGTTACCATGGCGATTTCCACTTGTTTGTAGCTCTATGAAGGATTTACACAGATTGTTTTAATTGGATTAAAGGATTATTATATTATCACAACTCAGTATGTGTATGAGGTTTTATATATTCTTCTGTGAGTGTGGAAAGAATAGGTAATAAGTACATATGACAGGTATACCTCTGATGTTAATATTTGGTATAAGTTATCTAACAGAACATAAGGAACTACTCTGAATTTCTATATGTGTAATTATTACAGTGGCTGAATGTTGTCCAGCATTTGTTTAATGGGTTATTTAATATAAGATATAAATATAAAATGCAATAAAAGATTGTGTTGTGCCAATTTCAGTTGAGAAGAGTCAAGTCATTGTATGAAATCCTGATTCTTACTTGGATTAATACTGACCATGAGCAAAAGATAGTGAAGTAGCCAATTACTTCAACCATTAAGCAAACTGTTTTATTAGATATTATTTAAGGTTTTGCTCATGTGACAGCTATTACACAGAAATGATTAATAATGCCTTCTAGTAAATTGCAATAATTTTAATAAGTTTTCAAAAATAAGAATTTTTTTTTTTTTCTTAAATTGACTAATTTCAATTTATTTAAGCCCCACTACTGACATAACAAATTATGTCCCTTTATGGATTCAAATTTTTTATTTTTTTTATTTCTTTAATAAAACCCTACCTGTGACAACATGACATACATAGAGAACTAATTCAATATACAGTAGTCATTCTCAGCTTAACAATGAAAATAATGACCAGAATGAAATCAAAGGTTCTTTAATGAGAACATATAAAAAAAAAAAATTAAAAAAAACAGATTAAATAAAAAAATTGATCCTTCTTAAACAAAAAAGGGAAAAGAAAAGAAAAAGAAAAGAAAAAGGAAAAGAAAGAAAAAGGAAAAGAAAGAAAAAGGAAAAGAAAGAAAAAGGAAAAGAAAGAAAAAGGAAAAGAAAGAAAAAGGAAAAGAAAGAAAAAGGAAAAGAAAGAAAAAGGAAAAGAAAGAAAAAGGAAAAGAAAGAAAAAGGAAAAGAAAGAAAAAGGAAAAGAAAGAAAAAGGAAAAGAAAGAAAAAGGAAAAGAAAGAAAAAGGAAAAGAAAGAAAAAGGAAAAGAAAGAAAAAGGAAAAGAAAGAAAAAGGAAAAGAAAGAAAAAGGAAAAGAAAGAAAAAGGAAAAGAAAGAAAAAGGAAAAGAAAGAAAAAGGAAAAGAAAGAAAAAGGAAAAGAAAGAAAAAGGAAAAGAAAGAAAAAGGAAAAGAAAAGAAAGAAAAAGGAAAAGAAAAGAAAGAAAAAGGAAAAGAAAAGAAAGAAAAAGGAAAAGAAAAGAAAGAAAAAGGAAAAGAAAAGAAAGAAAAAGGAAAAGAAAAGAAAGAAAAAGGAAAAGAAAAGAAAGAAAAAGGAAAAGAAAGAAAAAGGAAAAGAAAAGAAAGAAAAAGGAAAAGAAAAGAAAAAGAAAAGAAAAAAGGGGGAAAGAAAGAAAAAAGGGGGAAAGAAAGAAAAAAGGGGGAAAGAAAGAAAAAAGGGAAAAAGAAAGAAAAAAAGGAAAAAGAAAGAAAAAAGGGAAAAAGAAAGAATAAAAAGGGGAAAAGAAAGAATAAAAAGGGGAAAAGAAAGAAAAAAGGGGAAAAGAAAGAAAAAAGGGGAAAAGAAAGAAAAAAGGGGAAAAAGAAAGAATAAAAAGGGAAAAGAAAGAAAAAAGGGAAAAAGAAAGAAAAAAGGGAAAAAGAAAGAATAAAAAGGGAAAAGAAAGAAAAAAGGGGAAAAGAAAGAATAAAAAGGGAAAAGAAAGAAAAAAGGGAAAAAGAAAGAATGAAAGGGAAAAAGAAAGAAAAAAGGGAAAAAGAAAGAATGAAAGGGAAAAAGAAAGAAAAAAGGGGAAAAGAAAGAAAAAAGGGAAAAAGAGTGTTATCAAAAATGTATTCTACTTGGAAGACAAAAAATGCTTTCCATGCAACTAAATATTAAGATGATAATGAATTTCTATGACAGCATTGAATGTTTTCAACTACTTCTAAAGTGAACACCTTGAGGCTAAAAAGCAATCTGTGAAACCAACAGGTAAGTATAGCACAACTCACCAGGTGAAAAAGTGACAACATGCATAACAGCTGTCAGTTAAAAAAAAAAAAATTGTTGAGGGAAGGGTACCATCAATGACCTGTTTACTTATCAGGTGTTATTAAAGAGTGGGTAATTAAGACTAACAGTAATTGTTACAGTTGGAAAACATGCTGTATCTAACTTGTAATTAGTAACTACTAAGTCTTTGCTCTTAATTGTACAATTGATTGGACTAAACAACAAAATTTTGGAGATTGAAGATTTCACTCCCAGGTGAGTGATAGTGTGTAAGTGATCTGGACAGTATATTGTTTCCTGGCAATTAGAAGTAAACATGGAGAGTATCAAAGAATTACCAGATGTCTGATTTCATTCACATATATATATATATATATATATATAGAGAGAGAGAGAGAGAGAGAGAGAAAAGTAATCCTTATTCCAAGAATTGTTCAGATAATTGAATTCACTTTTCATTTTGTTGAGAGAACATTTCAGCCAAATTATTCACTGGCCTTCTTCAGGTGTTCTATGCATATTAAAAGAAACTGCCTCTTCAGACAGTCCAAAGCAGAAGCTGCAAAATGTTCACATCAATGTTTTGTTAAAAAGGCTATTCCATTTTTAGCAACACGTGCAATGTGGTTCATTCAACAATTTCTATGCAAATATGTTCTCAAAGCCTTTCTTCACGAAACCAGGAATTCCAGACCAAGTTGAATTCCACATCGGCCTGACTTGCTGATTGTTTCAATTTTCTCACTTTCCAGCAACATTCTCTATTAATACACTCTGCCATGACAGACTTGTCCGATTCCATTTTGGATATGATCTTTTGATGTTTCTTCAGCTTGAATTTATGATGGCTGGTCTTTTATTATTCTTTCCACATTTGTGTGCGAGGTTGTAAATAAAACATGCAACAATTTGCATATCTCCATCAAATTATTATTTCATGTCCCTTCTGTATGTGAGCGATCATGGCTCTAAACAACTCCCCCTCTTTTGTAAATCTAGGTTTCTCATTTTACTCTCGACCCAACTCCCTGTTCTGCTTTCCGTTTGCACAAGCCGTTTCTCTCTGTCCCTCTTGCTTCAACTTGTCCCTGTGAATGTCAAATTCTCCAAGCTCTCCTTCCTTATTATATGGGCTCCAGAAATTTCAATTGTCTGTTTCTGATTACAAGTTTCCTATTTGTCTCCATCTTCCTTAAAACTTCCTTATTGTTCATGTGCCCCATCCATGGTATTCCCAGCATCTTTCATCTTCTGCAGAAACAAGATTTCTGTTGCAACATGTCTTTTCATCTGTGAGGAAATTGTCCAGCATTCATTGCTCTATAGGAGAATTCCTATAACATAGCAATTAAACACTTTGTTTCTAATTAAATTTTCCTGTTTCTTAATACTTTGCTTAGCTTTTGGAAGGCATCTTTTGCTATTACAATAAACATTTGGATTTTGGTGTCACGTTTTCTGTCCTCTGTTAAAATGTTTCCCAAAAATTTAAATTTATATATTTGTTTAATTTTGACATCTCCAATTCATAGATCACATCTTGGACCATTCCTTTTGGTGACAGCCATCCATTCTGTATTTTCACAATTGATGATTAGTCCTTTCTTCCAGCTTTCCTTTACTACCTTCTCTAGGAGTTCAGTTTTCTTTCCATGTCTGCCATCAACACTGAGTTCATATCTTATATTATGACTGTGTCTATCGAATTACTTTGTGAAAATATGAAAAGGTCATATTTAGTCAGTCATGCATTTAGAAATTTGGGCAAGAGAAAATGCTAAAAGTCATCTTTTTTGACTGGGAAAGATTTCAGTCTTTGTTTTCACTCGTTAACAACAATAATTCACGGTGCTATGATAACAGGAAATAGTCACTAGTTTTCAAGTCCAAATTGAAAATTATTAACTCTAAACTTTATTTTAGGCAAGACTTGTTTGTAATATTCTAACAAAAATTCACACAGCAATGGAATCTTAATGTCCAAAACAGAAATCCAATTTATCAATATCAATTGTTTAAGCACTAGAATTAATAAAAATACCAAAGTAGTTCCCCTTCCCCCCATTAAGAGAAGCTTTATATATATATATATATATATATATATATATATATATATATATATATATATATATATATAATGATTTATTGGTTTAGGCACATTAGAATTATTATACTTGTAATTACAATAATTACAATAAATTAATTGTAGAATAACAAAACAGAATCCGAATAAATACAAGATCTACTTAGGAAAACATTTTCAGCAAGTCTTGTCCTAACTTTTATATTTAAGACATTTTTTATGTTTATATATTCTTTTGTTATAGATACAAATATTTAAGTAAATACTCTGTTTATAATAAACAGTATTAACAACATTTACCGGCCTGAATGCCCTAGAAATTTTCATAGAAAATATGCGTCCTCCGACAGGAATCAAACCTGTATCCTATACGGAACTGTCATATAGCAAGTCATATAGCCCAACATGCCTTAACTAATTGGGCCACAGAGGAGCGTTCGGTTAGTAAGGTCAATTTTACTGTTTTTAAACAATTCTCCATGATTTTCTCTCATTCATTCATATCTGCTCAATGCATATCCAAATGTAAACAAATGACGTCATACATTATGAAATGGACAAAGTCCGACAATTATTTAAGACATTTTCTCGAACATTCAGACCGGTAAATGTTGTTAATACTGTTTATTATAAATTGAGCATTTACTTAAATATTTGTATCTATAAAAAGAACGTTAAACATAAAAAATGTCTTGAATAATTGTCGGACTTTGTCCATTTCGTAATGTAACTTTTATATATATATTATAGTACTTTTTCAGATTTAATTACATTTCTTTCTCTCTCTTTTTTTTTTCTTTATCTTAAAACAAAGTCAATTCAAATACTTCTTTCCCAAACTCAGGATTGTATCATCTTCTTGGGTTTGTCATTATTCCATATATTATAGCTCAACATCATTGTTTTGCCATCCTCAGATATGACCTAATATGGAAGGCCTTAATGATCAAAAAGTTTTCCTGGTGTTAAAAGTTCCACTGCTTATGCCTAGTTTTGTCTTAGGTTTTTATCCATTTTGCTTGTTTGTTCCCAAAGACTTTGTTTGTTATTCTTTTGAATATGTTGAGAATTGACATTGGAACAATGTCCAGACTTATATTAACTCTTGTGAATAATTTTGTTCCCTTCATCCCATAATTTCAGGTCCAATATTTGAATTTTTCATCAAAATTTGAATATTGCTCTATTAAAGTTTTCTTTCTTAGCATTTCAATTTGAGCTTCATTAGTGCAAAATGGGATTATAATGATAATGAACAGTTAAATGTTGAAAGGGAGAACAAGGGAGAGAATGAGGTCAAGTGGTTTTGAGGTCAAGTGGTTAGGGTTTCAAAACTGCAATTAAATTTAACAGAAAGAAACTATTATTAACAACAACATTTAGTAGAAGAGACAAGACCAATCAGTAGAAGAAGAAAAGGGCCAGAATCAAAATTAAGCTGTGTTGATCAAATAGAACAAGGGTTAAGTGTCTGTTTAGTGAACTTCCATGCTTTAGTTGGGAAATGCATTTCTCTTATGTAGATTGATTTGCTTTGTTCAGATATGACTTTCATTTCTTTGGAAATTTTAAATTTCAGAAAAAAAAACCTAATTTCCAAGTAGGAGCAAATGAAGTGCCTTTTAAGCAGGGGTTTGATTTACAACTCTCTCTCTCTCATATATATATATATATATATATATATATATATATGTATATATATATATATATATGTATATATATATATATGTGTGTGTGTGTGTGTGTGTGTGTATTTCTGAGATGAGGTATTATGTACAGTAAGGACACATGGCACAGTGGATAAAGGCATTGGTTAGATCCAGTGACAGACCCAAAGAGTGTGAGTTCAATACCCGGTTAAGGCAGTGGAGAACTTTCAGAGGGAAAATTAGCAGGAGATAACTGATAACTGACATCCATCAAACATGGCTCGTGGAACTAGAACAATCTACCCCAGTGATCGAAATAAAGGGTTCGGTTCGAAATTCCAACCACCTGAAGAAGGCCGGAGCGTACAACGACCGAAACGTTGTGACAAATATGGCGACAAAGATGAGGACAATAGTCCGACTAATGTAAATACTGTATATATATATATATATATATATATATATATATAAAACAAAACTGGAACTTAACTTTTTGTTCATTTTTATGGCAGTATATTCAGTTTACATTGTAAATTGAACACTAAAATAGACCCTGTTATTGTGTCTGTTTTAATGCAAATATGTAATTTTTAAGTACAGCATTATAAAGATTTTTTTTTTTAAATATTAAATTACATTTTCTTTTTTTTCCCTGAAAACACTGTAACATAGGTTTTTGTCCTATTTCTGTAACAACGGATTATGCTCTTGTCACAGAGGAAAAGAAAATGCAACTATCATTTTTTTGTTCTTTTTAGGCTTTCACACTTTAAAATTAATGGAGGTATAGTGAAGTAATGGATAGTGGTTTGGATTGAGGAATCGGAGAGCCGAGTTTGAATTCCGGTCAAGTTCATTACATTCACTTACATGCCAATAACCTTGGGAAATGTATGAATCCACCTCTTCTCTCCCTCGCTATGGGTAAAATAGCAGGACAGACTGGATCATATAGCCCTGGGTGGCAGCCAGTCTAGGAGAAGAAAAACTAAATTCAAACCAGCCTGGAGAGGACTGGGCTCTGCCAGGCTAGCTTGCCCCAGTAACCACACTGGTGCAATGACTGTAGTACATGAGGTGCCTCTACAACCCTGATGGTTTATAGGACTTATGATCGGGATTTTAAAATTATAGATGTGATGAACTAATAAAATAAGGCTTTGCTAATTGCATAGAAATAGATATAAAGCAAGGGTGCCATCAATGGGAATTGAACTTTGACCCAAAACCTTAAAAATGTTACTTTACTGAAGAAATAAGCAAAAGGCCACGAAAGTACATAAGAAAAATAGATTTCCCTTTAAAAATGCATTTTTGTTCACTAAAGCAAATGTTAACCTAAAGATGAAAGTCAGCCATTAATCGAACAAGTGAAAAGGAAAAAGTGCCATCGTGATAAAAGCCTTAAAAATATTTTTTTTAAAATTCTGATGAAAGAGTCAGAGAGGAACAGGAAATGGTAGGTAAAAAAGAAAAACACAAACAAAAGAATAAAGCACTACCAACCGGATTTTTGGATGGTGGTGTGGGTGGAACATACCACACCATTTTGGAACCAGTCCAAGAGAAGAAGATATCACCAATAGACTGGCGGAGATCACTGATAGTTCCGTTCTTCAAGAGAAGTAACAAGGAAGAAAAAAAGAATTAGCAAGGAAAGAAAAGTCCTTGTTTGGAAAAACATGGAAGCAAAAACATCAAATAAAAGTATTTTTAATCTGAATTTTGTTTTGGAGATTTCAGATTCTATGCAAGCAAATTAACTGATAAAATTTTCAACTCATTTCCTTAATATCCTTATTCTTATTATTTTAGTATTTTTTTATTTTTATTTTTATTTTTGTTATCTGCCACCCAATCATAATAGGATTCCTACTTTTAAAACAAAATAGGATTGGACAGAATTAGTCTATTGAGAAAAAAGATAAAAAAAGTTTATTTCCTAGTCAGATGCACAGGAAACAGTTTTACCTCCTCTGTCCGAGTCAGAGGCTAACCCTAATCTTCTGCAATTACACATAATAAATCTAATAGATAAGAAATATATGTCAGAAGAGAGTTGATCCTCTGTAGATCACACACTGTCACGTGTGAAACTCCATAAGTGACTTACATGTGTAATTTAATGTACAAACAAGTGCATGCATGCATACACACACACACACGTGCGCACTTACACGCAACTTGACAGAGTCTGAAATAAGATATTGCAATAATACATTGCCCTGCCATTCAGTTTGGATAACCCCTACCCCAAGCTGGGCAATCAAAGCTGGAAACAAGAAAAAAAAGGAAAAGAAAAATGAACAGCTTCATGTCCACCAACCTTTGTTTACATGTGTGTATGGCTGTGAAATGAGATTAAAAAAAGTAATCAGCTTTTCTTTTTCTTACCTACAGTGAAATAGACTTAATATCTTATCGTTAATTATTTGCAGTCTATTAAAGACATTTTTATGATTTCATCTGTATTTAAACTGAATATAGTTCCTAATAAATGTATTATTTTAAATAAACAACAAACAATTTAGATTTAGAATTTGATCATCTTGCCATCAGCAAAACGACATGTACCCAAATTAGTATGAGATAACAATGAAGTACTGTTATTTTTATAAAAACATTTCAATTGGTATTTACCTGAAACTGCTTTTAGGTTATCCTTACACATCTCAAATTCTAGAATGATAAATATCAACTCAATAATAACAGTGTCAAAAGGTTTATAAGTTCTTAACTGATTACCTATGAACTGAGAAGAGCTCATGTGATTTGAAGCCAAATTTTTGCCATATGTTTTGGCAGATGTGATCGCAACTATAATATGACCCTGTATTTCGGTTATGTAAAACAGTTGAATGTCCTAATTTTTTAATGAATAATGTAACCATAATTTTCACAGAAAAATCTATTTTTCAGGGATGGTTGGTTATGACTAATTCTATTTTTAACATTACCACTTTCACCAATTCAATAATTTTGTTTTCTTATTGTCCTGGACTTTCCAGATTTTTTCTTTTAAATCATTTTTAATGTTAAATTCTGGACTAGAAGAATGTTGCTAAAGTTTGATTCTTGCAAGGATGTGTGAGGATAAAATTGTAGATATTACTTTTCAGTTCCAACAATTTAATTTTCAGCTCCTCTCATTTTCCCATCTAACGCATTTTTATTTGAGTGTCTTACAATTTAAAATCAGTACAGATATTGTCATGGACACAGAATATGCCATGTTTACACTTAAGTCGACTTTTTAAAAGTGAATCTAATCAAGTAAAAACTGTTGTATAAACCAGTTGGACATTTATAAAAGAGACATGAAAATGGGTCCACTGTACAGAGTGGTTGTTTAATGGATACAAATAAAAAGAACAAAAAAAAAATTATAAAAATTCTACAATTGTGCTTAATACAATCCCACTTCCAAAAGTAAAAAAAATAGGTGTTTTATTCCAATATTTTTCTTGCATTAAAACTGAATAAATATATTTCAAGATGAATTCATAAAAGTCGTCTATGCAGCAAAATATGTGAATTTTGTTCTTCCATATCTTTAATAGTTGTCTCCGAGAGATCTTTCAAATACCTGCAGAAAAGGTTCACATCTTGAATAGTGAAACTAACAAGGAATTGAACATACAAACTTTGGTTAATAGTGTAAAAAGCTATGTTTTTTGTTGTGACCTCCAAACAAAGTCTTTGGTTTATCCATATGAAAAGAGTTGAAGATGCGAGTCAAAATCTTGTTATATATATATATATATATATATATATAACAAAGATGAGTATATTAACACAAAAGAATTTCAATAGAAATAAGAATATATAATTAAAACTAATAGGCCAATGAATTTAATATATCAAAAGAAAAATGAAAAAAAGAAAAAAAAGAAAAGAAAAAGAATAAAAACTTGTTCAAGCAAACTAATATTCCCAAGGTCATGTTGACATTCTTTATGTGAGGAAAGTTTCAGCACTTGGTAGGTATTTATTTTCTTCCATAAAGCAAAATTTAGCTGACAAGTTTTCAGTTCTTAAAAAAAATTGCCTCTAAACAAAATATTTTATATCTTATATTTACATGTATAAAATAGAACTTGAATCAAAGAAATCAACATTAATAATATAATTACAATTTTTAATTTCATTGTCAAATATTTTATCAAATTTTGTTGGTTATAAAGTAAGCTTTCCTCCCAAGTTTGAAATCGGAGTTGCTAAACTGAGCTACAAGTAGTAAATCTACTAAATTTAGAACTGACTTCCTTAGCCGATCTTATTTTAGAAATGGTCCAAAAAGTCACAAATGCTGAACTTCAAAATTTAGTAACACTGGTCTTTCAAAAATCAACCCTGTCATTTAGCATTTTGTAGTAATACTGGTGTGAAAATATAATTGTATGAAGAAAGAAAAAAGAAAAGAAATTCAAGTTTCAACAACATAACTATGATTTTAACAGTGACATTCAAATCATATTAAAGTGGTTCAAGACAATGGTGGGGAGTTCAGAACCAAGAAAATTTGCCTTCAAAAAACTTGAAGGAAATATAAAAAGAGATGAGAAACTATACAAAAAATAAAATAAAGAATGAAATATTGAAATACGATTAGAAATGGTGGGTTTAGAATGATGATAGAAGTTTTAAAATGCAAATAGATTTTAATACCAAATATGAGGAGAAAATCTTTAAGTTGACACTCAAGAACGATAGCTAAGCATTTTATTTATAAAATAATTACAAAAATATTAATGGTTAAACAGTATAATCTTGCAAAATTACAGCTGAAAATTTAAGGAGAAAAATTAACTATTCATGCAATTTTTATGTAAAAAATAACCCTATCTTGATAGAGTTGAACTTTTTGCTAAGCTTAAAGATTATTTATGTTCAAGTTGGATTTTAAGTATAAAAAATGGGTGGGGTTGCAGACAAAGAATGTACACCAGTAAGAAAAGTTAAATACAATATCAGACACACACACACACACACATTTAAACATAGACATATTTCACATAATAACTCCTCACAAACATCTCGACAAACACACACAAAAAAAAAAAAAAAAAAAAAAAAAAAAAATCAACATTTTTAGAGAATGAGGCATCATGGGATATGTGGGTAGCAGCCCACCTTAATCTGTAAGCCAATTCCAAATGATGACCTTCATGATATAAGGCACAGTGTTATTCTTGAGACAATATTTTGGATAAAAAATGTGCACTAGATGGCAGGAAATATGACAAGTCATCACATTATATATATTTATTCAACCAATTTATTAAAATCAAACAAGGCCTGTGTTTAATTTATTTATTATAGTTTCCCATCTTAAAATATTTAATATGTTTATCGTGAAGCACTTTCAAGTCTCGTGACTTCTTAATGCACTCATTTCTCCTAAACAACCATTCTATACATGGCATCACTTGTATATAATACATGTAAGGATTTATATTAGAAATGTAACTTTCCAAAAACGCCAGGATGAAGATAATAATAACATTTCTCTATGACACTGATAGCATTAACACTCCAGATAATGAATAAAAATGGTTTAGCTTTGGATAGTTTCTCGATAAATTTATTCTGGATAGGCAAAAATTTATAGACAAACTGAAAATGTAATAAAAAAATTTAGACAGACCTTTTCGGTTGATTTTAATAAAAGATTTTTCAATGAATTCTTGCTGCTTCTAAGTATATATTTTAGGGTTTCTCCAAAAGTAATGCCTCCCAGTTTATTATGTTGAACCATGATATCAAAAGCAAGTGTTTGTGGTATGGCAACAGTGGTTGATAAATAATAATCTAATAGTTTTTGCCTTGTTACAGAGAGTAGCTAAGTGGGAGTTTGGCAAAATGGTATCCGACATGGGAATTTGAACAAGGCAGAGTTACATCATAAGATATTTCTCTTGCAGAAAACGTCATTAACTGGCATTCACTGACATTTGGTGAATGTTTATGGAGACCAAACAAGGCATGTAAGCAGTTTGAGAAGTGGGTTAGGTCATATGCTTCAGCTGTAGTGTCACAGTGCTTCTTGTATCTGTTGTTGGTTCCATGGGAATAAATAGGAAGCATTCTTTTGAAGTATCCTCTGTGTGTGTGTGTGTGTGTGTGTGTGTGTGTATGCACACACAGTGTATTAAAAATACTTTTATAAACTTTGGGTGGGCGAGTTTCTTATACCAAAACAAGATAAAATGTCCATATAAACATGTCTAAAAAGGCCATCATTGTACTTCAACATAGTAAATCATAACAAATGTTGAAAATGTCCTCCACACACAGGCACCCATTTGATCATTGACTGGCGGACTCTTTCAAATACTCCCACACAGTGTCAAATGGTTTTGCAGGCCCCTATGACACATTGATGGAGCATCCCTGCATTATGCATAAACCAATTGCTTTAGGTGGCCCCACAGATAAAAAGCCAAAGGATTGAGGTCAGGGGGACATGAAACCAATCATTCCCTACATATACATCTTTCATGGTAGATGTCAGCCAGTGCATCATGAACAATGTGACTAAAATGTGCTAGGGCCACATCATGCATGAACCACATGCATCTTTGTATTAGCAGGAGTACATCCTCTAGCAGGCCTGTAAGTGTGTTCAAAATAGAGTCTCTGTAGACTGCTCCTGTAAGACATGCTGGGAAAACATATGGACCTACCAAACAGTCACCTACAATTCCATCCCACACATTAATTGTAAACTGATGCTGGTGTCATTTACACTATTTACATTGTTCAGACGGTTTCTCTCATCTTTCTGGCTATATTCACAATGTTTCAGCTGTTGTATGCTCCGAGGACACATGGCCCAGTAGATAAAAGTGTTGGTTGGATTCAGTGATTTGACCCAAAGAGTTTAAGTTCAATAACTGGCTACTGCAGTGGTGAACAAAAAAGTTGGAGAGTTGAGTTAAAGGGTTAATAAAGAGGTATGGCATGTGGAAGTAGAACAATCTACCCAAGTAGACAAAATAAAGGGTTCAGTTTGAAATTCTAACCACCTGAAGAAGGTTGGAGCATACAATGGCCGAAACATTGTGAATATGGCAAGAAAGATGAGGACAACAGTCAAAACAATGTAAATAGTAAGTAATTACAATACCTCATCTCAGAAATATAGACAGATATTGATGTTTCGCCTGCATTATATCTGCCCTCAAATGTTGGTTGTGTAAATTTCTTATTCCATCTCTTCCAAATGTTGCCTCATCTGTAAACAAAACTGAAGAGACAAACAACAGATCGGCAGTTTGTGCAATAAACCATCGGCAAAAGTTCTAGCAAGGTGAGATTCATAGGGTGAAAGACCCTGTATACATTGCAAATGATACAGATACAGGAGCTACTCTTGAAGTACCCTCCATGTGGTACTATGAGATGTATGACATGCTAGAGCCACTTGACGTGTGCTGATACCTGGATAGTCTCCGACAGCCTGTAGAATATGTTCTTTGTGGTCAAGCGTACGAGCGGATCTCGGTCTTCCTCGATCCATAGATTGTGGTACCATGGATCCTGTCTCAGGAACGTGATGATAAACAGCAGCAAAGGTTGGATGACTCAACAGTCTTCAGTCTGGAAATGCACTCTGATGCAGCCGTGCAGCCCCATGTACATTATCATTCATGTGGCTGTATGTAAAAATCATATCTGCCTGCTAATGATATGAACATCCTGCCATTGTTAAATGGAACACTTCTCAGTTAACTCTACTACACATGTTAAACACTGTAGACAGACTAGCCACAAATGTACATGAATGACAAATGTAACCTAGTCTATATGGCAAAACAGCGCCATCTACTGTAAACTTTCTTTAAACTTAATAACTAAAAAATGAAGGGTTTGTGTACATATGTTTATATGGACTTTTGTCCTTGTTTTGGTGTGAGGAACCTGCCTCCAAATTTTGTAAAAATATTTTTGATACAGTGTGTGTGTGTGTGTGTGTGTGTGTGTGTGTGTGTGTGTGCATATAAACACACACATACACTACAGATCAAAAGTTTGAAGGAACCCTCTCTGAATTAGCATGGGATAAACTCGACAGAAGAGCGAAAAGAAAAAAATGAAAAAGAGCTGTAAGTGTCAGTGAAAAAAATAAATAGAATCAATTCTCAAACTTATAGTTTGAGAAACTTTTGAACAAATGCCCAAAATTTGTGCAGTAATCAAGACTAAAGGAGGATATTTTGAGGAGAGCAAAATTTAATAAAATGCTTTTTTTTCTTTGTCATAAAATTTCTAATAAAAAATCATGCATAATAATTCTCTCTGATAACAAAACTACTTTTTTGGCAAATTTAAAAAATTACCAGGGGTTTCCTCAAATTTTTAAACTGTAGTCTGTATGTGTGTGTATATATATATATATATATATATATATATATATGAAGAAATATAGTCTTAAAGTGTGCTATATTTATGGGATAAAGTGCTCAATATCAGAGATAGAGCGTGTGTAAATATAAAAGTGAACATAGAAGTCAACACTTAGAGGCAACAGTCTGTTTCATGCTAGTGCAATCGTCAGGCAACTGTTGCCTGACGATTGCACTAGCATGAAACACACACACACACATATATATATATATATATATATATATATATATATAAAAAGAAATGAAGTGTACATGTGCTAACTTGCAGTTTTGTTGACACCAGAAATTTACCGAAATACACCAATAGCAAGAGTAGGGGATAAGTTTCACAAAACAACAAAGAAAAGTACCTTATCTTTTTCCTTATCTTTTTCTGCTTGCTTTGAACAAGAAAGATATAAGACACAAGTAAGAAAAAGGAATGTGACAACATTTTGGAGCAATCAGAAGTTTATAGACAAAAATATTGGGCAGAATATATGAAAAGTCCGAGTGAAATAATGAATGAGAGAAATAACAATGTAATCAAAATGAATAGAAAGTAAAAGTGAACTTTTTCCCTCCCTCTTAAACTGCCCCACCCACAAATAAAAACTTGTACCTATTTCGTAGAATAGATCTTCCTTTGACTCAGTTGACAATTAACAATTAATTGGCAATTATAATATTAACAAAGCAATCAAGAAAATAAACTTTTTTATTTGAAGAACTTTTTCAGAAGATTGAAAAGCAAATAGAAATAGATTTAAGTTTGGAAACCTTTAAACTAAGCAAAGAAATTTAACTTTTTGACCAGCTCCTTCCCTAGAAGGTTGGTTGGTTGGTTTTGTTTATTGGTATATCATAACCGCGTATGTTCCCCAGAAGGAAAGACAAGATGACAAATAAAAAAAAGGTGTGTAAAAGAAAATACATTTCCATACAGAGCTGTAAAGTGTATTGATTTATAAAGTAGGTTTTTTATTTCAATACTTTCTGATAATAATTTGTCATTTTTAATTTCTTGGGATTATGTCAATATAAAAACAAACAAAATTCAAATACTGACGGATTTTACTGACCATTTGTGACATAAAAAGCTGAATGCATGCATGAAATGAATAAAAAAAACATAATTTTAGCTTAGTAAAAAAAAAAAAAAAAAATGATTGGAAAATATTGAGAAAATAAAATTAAGAACTTTTTTTTTTAAGGGAAAAAACCGAATTGATATAAAATCTTAATGAAAGAGCCAGATTTAGATGAAGAGAACCCCTAGGCTCTTCCACCTGTAAGGCCCCTCCAAATCCCCCATTCTCATGAATAGAGGAAAATGGAAGTGTGGTAAATTAAACAATTTGAGTAAAGCTGAGGATGATGAAAGTTTAAAATTACTAAAGGATTGTTTCGACCAGCATTTCTCAAATGGTGCACCCAGATGCACTAAAGCACTGGGAAAAGTAGCCAGGTGCACCCCAAATTAACAGAAGTTTTTATATTTTAAAAATATCTTTATTTTTTAAACACTAGAGACACCAAGCAATTTAATGGCTTAAAAATAAATGCTTATTTCCGAGGATATCTTTATCATTTTCCTAGTTTTAAATTTCAGGACTTATTTTTCCTTATTAAAATTTCAAGCACGCCCCAGAGTTTTCATTAGTCTAAAAGTGCGCCCTGAAGTAACAAAGGATAAGAAACACTGGTTTAGAGTTTACAATGAGTTATGAAAGCATGCATAAAAAAGGCCTATGACTGTTTCAAAAATATTATACACCTTGGCTGGAGGCTCCCTAAATTTTGAGGCCCAGGACTTCAGCCTGCTAAACGTATAGATAAATCCGACACTGCTTAACAGAGAGCCTCCAATATTCATTAGTTTTGCAATTTTTTAAAGTGTAGTTTAATTAAAAGAAGAGAAATATTAATAACAGAAGTAAAAGAATATTTTTATAAGATAAAATCCGAAATATGAAAATGAATACAAAATCTGTCAGGGAGATGAAGAAAAGAGACTCTTGATAGAAAACAGAAGAATTATCGCGAGAACGTAGAAAACAAATTTCATAGCAATAACAAGAAAACAAAGTGAATAATTAGTGTAAAGAAGAACAAGTTGAAATGGACAGTTTTCAAATATTTAACAAAGAAGACACCACGGAGAGAGACAATAAGATGTTACTTATTTGAATAAAGTTTACATATGTTTTTAAATAAAAAAGAAAGTGACAGATGAAAGAGATAAAAGAGAAGACGATGGACAAAATTAAGTAGCAATAATAAAACAATGAAAAGACAAAATATCCATGCAAAACCAACACACGAGAATAAGTACCTTTTCTTTTTCCCTTTCTTTTTCCGCTTGCTTTGAAAGGGTAATGAAGAAATCAAAAACAAAATGATCAAAAAGTGTTTATATAAAAATAATTTATAGGCAAGAAAAGTGTTAAGGAATTTATCAAAATGAATTAAGAATGCTTAGGAACCAATATACATAAAAGAGTAGACTCTGCATTATATATATATATATATATATATATATATATATATATATATATATATATATATATATATATAGAGAGAGAGAATATATATATATATATATATATATATATATATATATATATATATATATATATATTTAAATAAAAACAGACCACTTTAAGGTTCCATGTAATAAATTATTTCACCACAGCCCTTTTAAAGGACCGCGGATCATCAGACATTACATTGAGCTCTCTGGATTTTATCCTCCTTGGGTCTACCCATACGGATTACCTAGTTTTTCGTAAACTAAATATTAGCTCCTTATAAAATAAGTTGAGCTCTCTTTGGATTAAAGAAACAACTTTCTCTCTCTCTCTCTCTTTATGCCTTTTCGTCCTCTCCCTCTTCCATATCAATATATAACTTCCGTTAACAGATTTAATATGTCAATGTCTGGATTTCCTCTAAAAATTTAAATTTGAAAGAATAGAAATGTTACACCTAACTCAATCATGTCTCTCTACCCCCTTCACTCCCTCACTTCGTTAATTTACTTATTACTGCCCGTCATAAATGTGTAAATTTCTTTTCATTTTTCGTTTCAACCTTTGGAAATAAAATCTGATGATCCGCTGTCCTTTAAAATGGCTGTGGTGAAATAATTTATTATATGGAACCTTAAAGTGGTCTGTTTTTATTTAAATTATTAGCTCTGATTTACATTGAGCTCTCTGGATTCTATCCTCATTGGGTCTTCCCATACAGATTACCTAGTTTTTCCTAAACTATATATATATATATATATATATATATATAATTATAGAAGAAGGTCTTAGGTCTGCTTTCTGAAATCTGCCGCCAACCATTTTATGCAGAAATATTTATTTAAAACATCAGTTATAAATGTGTTTGGAGCATCTTAGACTCCCATGACGTTAAAAATATTCAGTTTTGCAGGTTATTTAAAGTCATGAAATATTTCTTTTTAGATTGTAAGAAATTTTTTTTGAGATAATAATGATTTAGTGATACAAGTCATACTAATTAACCCATACATCTGTCTATATTTCTGAGATGAGGTATTGTAACTATTTGAACTATTTACATTGTTCAGACTGTTGTCCTCATCTTTATTGCCATATTCACAACATTTTGCATATCTTCAGGTGATATTAGTTAGAAATTCAAACCAAACCTTTTATTTAGTCCATGGCAGTAGATTGTTCTAGTTCCACGTGCCATGCCTTTGGATATCTCAGTTTCAGTTAATTCCCTTGGTAACTCAACTCTCCAAGATTTTGTTCCCTCCACTGTGGCCAGGTATTGAACTCCCAACTCTTTGGGTCAATTCACTTTTAGGATCCCTCAACCAACACTTTTATACACTGGGCCATGTGTCCAAAAGGCATGGCATGTGGTATTAGAACAATCTACCCTTGTGGAGTAGGGTTTGGTTTGAAATTCCAACTTGTATCACCTGAAGAAGGCCGGAGCATACAGGGGCCGAAACATTGTGATTATGGCAACAAAGATGAGGACAATGTAAATAGTGTAAATAATTAACACAAAGTTGGGGGAAGAAGAGGTGGATTCATGCCTTTCTCAAGGGTATTTGTGTGTAAGTGAATATAAGGAACTCAGTAGGGATTAGAACTTGGCTCTCTGATTAACAATTCCAAGCCATTATCCATTATATCATCCAAGTTTACAGCACCTGGTACATCCGTACATCCACGCTTACAGCACCTGATATTCCCAAGTGATCACCCATCCAGGTACTGACCAGGCTGAACATTGCTTAATCAGTTTTGTGTTAATTTTGTCTAAATATAATAAATATATAAATCTTTTTCAAATGTACTATTTTTTAGCATAAACCCTCAACTGCAGTCCCCATTTACTTTGATAAATATCATTTGAAACGCTAATCTTCATATATGTAATTGCAAATATCCATAGATGAAAAATAGAAAAGAGGGAATTTTAAATTTTGATAACTGACAAGCTGGAGATCTATGACTTGGCAGTTATCTCAGAAAGGGAAGTATAATCCAGTTTCTGGCAGAAAGGAATGGAATCAATCCAATTCCTACTGGCATCCAAATTATTAATACTATTGTTTCTGCAGTTGTTATGTATTTAAGTCAAAATCCACCAATTGCACATTTTTACAATTTTTTGCTGACTGCAGATTACAAAAACACAGCTGAAAAGACTATTCTTTTTATTAAAAAAAGAAAAAGAGAGAGAAAGAGAAGAGAAAGAGAAAAGAAAGAGAAAGAGAAAAGAAAGAAGAAAGAGAAAAGAAAAAAGAAAGAGAAAAGAAAAAAGAAAGAGAAAAGAAAAAAGAAAGAGAAAAGAAAAAAGAAAGAGAAAAGAAAGAGAAAAGAAAAAAGAAAGAGAAAAGAAAAAAGAGAGAAAAGAAAAAAGAAAGAAAAGAAAAAAGAAAGAAAAGAAAAAAGAAAGAAAAGAAAAAAGAAAGAAAAGAAAAAAGAAAGAAAAGAAAAAAGAAAGAAAAGAAAAAAGAAAGAAAAGAAAAAAGAAAGAAAAGAAAAAAGAAAGAAAAGAAAAAAGAAAGAAAAGAAAAAAGAAAGAAAAGAAAAAAGAAAGAAAAGAAAAAAGAAAGAAAAGAAAAAAGAAAGAAAAGAAAAAAGAAAGAAAAGAAAAAAGAAAGAAAAGAAAAAAGAAAGAAAAGAAAAAAAGAAAGAAAAGAAAAAAAGAAAGAAAAGAAAGAAAAGAAAAAAAGAAAGAAAAGAAAAAAAGAAAGAAAAGAAAAAAAGAAAGAAAAGAAAAAAAGAAAGAAAAGAAAAAAGAAAGAAAAGAAAAAAGAAAGAAAAGAAAAAAGAAAGAAAAGAAAAAAAAAAAAAGAAAGAAAAGAAAAAAAGAAAATCTGTCAGGACTATCTAATATTTAAATGAACTCATCAGAGAAAAACTTTTCTAACTTAAAATTTGTTTCAAATGAGAAAAGCTGATATATACAATTAACAAGTCACAGCCACAATGTTTAATTAAAGAGAATTCACTGGACACACATTGAGAAAAATTAGAAACAAAAATGTAGAAGAAACAGAAATTGGTTTCTATACAATAATGAACTGAATTAAAACAAAGTACCTTTTCTCTTTCTGCTTGCTATGAAAAAAAAAAAATAAAAGGGAAGAAAGGCAAAGAAATAAGTTCTAGATAAATGTATGTAGGAAGTGAAAGTAATGAATAATTTATAGAAATAATGACGTTGAAACAAAAGACGCAGAAGAGAACATCACAGGCGCCATGTAAAATGGTTTCATGCCAGGACAGTAAAAAAAAAAAAAACAGGAATGAAATTTACAAACTGAAGAAATATGAGAGAATGTTAGAGAAATTTTATTCCACACATTTTTTTTTTTTGCTTACCTCCAAACTTTATTTTATTTTTCTTAAAATCACAATCTTTATAGCATAGCCAATATATTTTTTTCATCTTAAAATTAAATTTCAAGAATTTGAAATGAAGCAATAACTGGGGATTTTGTGATGAAAAATTTTCATCCACAAAATTTGACCAAAATGAACAAGAAAACAAGTGTTTTTTTTTTAGGGCAAGAAATTTTTAGCACCCTCTTTTCATATCATCTTGGCTGTGAAATTCGTTGATAACTTCACAAATGCTACAAACCTTTTTTAACTTATACAAAATGTTAATTAAAAAAAGTATGGAATAATAACAAAAAAAAGCAACATTGACCTTCAATTCTCAGACAATTTAAAAAGAAATGATATTCGTGAAAAAAAAATGAATAAAAAACAAAATATCCATAGTAAATCATTTGACTTGTCTAAAACACATTTTCAAAGATAAGTGTTTATATTTGAGGAGAAGAGAAAAGTAATATTGTTTATTTTTTAATACAAAAATTGGTATTGAGTAATGTGGACAAAATATTTACAAAATTTATTTTTAATAATTTATAATTACCTATTGCAATAAAAACAAAAAAACAAAAACTAATGTTAGCCTTGTGGTTTCATTTTTAAAAACTCCCGCCCCCCCAATTCAAACAGTATCATTTCACATTTATTCATACACAAAAAATTGAGCAATAAAATATTGTTATAGATGTTTTTTTTATTATTCATTTAAATATTAACTTGTTTTAAAATGACTATAATAAAAATTTAAATAATTTCAACGTTGTCTCAAAAATGAATATCAGAAAAGTGCCTTATTTATTTTAGTCTGTATCATTACTAAAGAGCAAAAAGTGGTTTGAGAAAATAAACACCTTAAGAAAGAGCAAAATCAAAATATTGGCCAACATTTGTCTTAGGCAGAACAAGAGCTGGCTGGGAAATGAGTTCAGGTTAATGACAGACATAAAAATAATCAGAACATCAACTGTAAGGCAATGTTAAAAAAACATTTAGTCTTTGATAATTGCTGTATGTGTAGAAAGAAATGCTAATGTGCATTGCTTCAAAATTCATGTTTTCTTATACGTGAAATTTAAATGAAACATATAAAAGAATAATTAAAGAGAAATAGAAAATATAAAGAAGGAAATAGAGATTGTATACAGACAGAGTCAACAAAATTGTAAAGACAAATAATGAAGATAACAAAAGAGACTCAACAAAAAGACTTATTTTACAAAACAAATATGGAGAACAAAATGGCTGAAGTACCTTTTCTTTTTCCTTTTCTTTTTCTGCTTGCTTTATAAAGGAAGTGAGATTGAAAAAATTATGAACGTAGTTTAAAAGAGTTTATATACAAAGGAGAAAATAGTCTAATATATAAGAATATGACAGGTAAATGGTGTGCATATATATGTGTGTGTGTGTGTGTGTGTGTGTGTGTGTGTATGAGAAAGAAATTACGAATCAGACATGCAGGAATAAATAGAAACACAAAGTACAAGCCTAAGAAACAGACAAAAATGTAGACACAAATGAAGTAAAACTAAGACTTATATAAAGAAAGAGACTGACTTATATAAGACATTATATAAATAAAAGAGAAATAACAACAGTAAATCCATGAAAGATAGAGTGGGGGGTGAAAAATCAATGAAATCTTGTTTATATAAAACCAATAACAAGACCACAAAATTTCTTTCCACCCTGTTTTTATTTTGCTTTCTATAGAAGACAGAAGCTATATCAGCAAATGTAAAAAAAAGAAACGACGAAAAAAAGAAAAGAAGAAACGACGAAAAAAAGAAAAGAAGAAACGACGAAAAAAAAAAAGAAGAAACGACGAAAAAAAAGAAGAAACGATGAAAAAAAAAGAAGAAACGACGAAAAAGAAAAGAGAAAGAAAAAAGAAAAAGTGTTATATGTTAGCATTATACAAATAAATATTTACTTAATTCACTAGAGGATGGGAAATAAACAGATGGAAAGATTGAATTTCACTAATATCCGAAATGAAGGAGCCTATTTTGTGTTTAGCATTAAAAAATGTTAGTTTTCATTTGGATTTGCATGTATACTCTGACGTAAGTGGAAAAATACAGCTCTCTCAGCCATCAAGCAGTCTTAATCTCATACATATTTCAAAATTTTTTAGTTGAAGAGAAAAGCCTCTGTCTGCACATCAACTGGCTAAATATCAAGCTGATGCATGTGAGAGATGACCCCCAATTCACCACCCCTCTTCATTGTTAGAGACCCTGTTGAGTTGGCAACATCTTTTTGTATACTTGGACTTAGAAGTTTCCAACACTGGTGACCTCCTCCCAGAAATCAACAGAAGATGTAGTCTGGCTGCAGGTGTCAGAAGAGACCTCTGGAGACTACGAGGGAGACATTTATTAATACACCAAGCTACAAATTTACAATGCCACCATCCAAGATGTGATCTCTCAGCAAAACCTTTGTTGCCTGCATCTATGGCTATGAATTCCATGCTCTCAGGACCATTGAGGGGATGCACTAGTTCAATCTTGTGTCCAATGAGGAGCTTCACCAGAGAACTGGCCAGCCGAACATCCTCCACATCATTGCTGAGTGCCATGTTCACTGTCTTGGTCACGTTCTGATGAGCACTTTAACAGAGTCATCTACCAGTTCAATTTGCCATTTGCAAAGTGGGGACGACCTTGCAGTAGACCATGAAGCTGTTGGAAACATGTTGTCCACAAGGACCTCCAGCAGATTAATCTGGTGCAGGAGAATGTTCCAATGCTCTACCAAGACTTTCAGAGCTGGTGGGACAAGGTGGCTCTCATGGGCTCAACACTTTCATAGCCTGAGATTTAACAACAGAGGTGAAAAGAAAAATAGTAGCCATAAATAATTTCTTTTTGAATTTTATTGACTGTTAAATACAAATGTTCTCTTCAGAAGAAACGGTTTAAGAAAAGCTCATATTACAAATTTTAAAAAGTCTTTTTGCTCTACAGTAAGCATTAAAGCAGAATTGCCTCTTCTGATAGATGGAATCAGTATATCTTCTTATTTCATTCACTCTAGTGTTTTGTTGCTGCAATCTTTTAAACAAGGATAGAAGAGGTCCTGAAGTATGAACTTTTTTTTCTGCAGTCATACAATTAGTCTCAATTAGAGTGTGCAGAAAAATGTGCCTTGACAAACATTTCACCTGGGCATCAATAATCTAAATATTATTCTCCAACTGTTTGGATATTTTGGCAATGATGAGCCACTGAATGAACTTAGGAATGAAGATAATATTTACAACCGAGGAATAGAAGAAGTTGATCAGTTATACACATGTCAACCATTTGAATATTTAATGAGAAGAAGAAGACTGAATTTGCATATGAGTTGGTTTCTGAACAGGAAGATGAGGTTAACATTTCAGAAAAGGTCAAATGTTCAAAAAGATTCTTTTCTTAGAATCTTAATAGTTTATGAACAAACAAAAATAGCAAAATTTTGGGTGAATGAAAAAAAAATAAAAATAATTTTATTTTTGGTGGTTGAAAGAAATTTTCCAACACAACCATCATATTCATTAATTTCATATTTGTTGACTCTTTAAATGATTGTCTGACCCAATTTATTTTTTTTTTTATCTAGACACTGTTTATAGCATACTTTAGAGAAATTTCAACCCTCCCAATTATTACGAATCCCCCTCCTCTTGTATTAGACACCAAAGAGTAAAAAGTGAACCTTATTGGTAGACTTCAATAATGTTTTTTTTAATTTTTTTTTTTTAATTTTTTTTTTTTAACTAATTATAGTTTATCTTATCTACTCTTTTCATTTAACCCCCCCCCCCCCAAAAAAAAAAACTTAGGAATATCCAAAATGTCATTAAGTTGTTGAAGAGTGATAATTAATATTTAACAAATTTGATATAAAAAAATATGAGGTGTTGAAGAGTTCTTGGGGAACCCAAGCAAGAAGAACTTTCAAAAATAAATTTGATGTTTGGTCATTCAGTCAGATTTTAGGAAGATTGCCGAGAACTTTTTAGCACTCCCATATACTAAGAATATTAGGGGTCATTGCACGGTGAAAAAATTTGATAATAATAATAATAATAATAATAATAAAAATTCTTGTCTACAAATTTTCAGATTTTTATCTACTATTTTTAATGACATTTCACTTGATGTATCTTTTGGTTTTCCTCGGATGTCTCGTTGCATCAGAGGGTTTAGATTTCTTCTTTATTATTTGAACAAGAGAATCAGTTTAACAAGTTGTAACAGTTCATGTTGAAAAAGGAGCAGAAAAACAAAAAAAAACAAACTTCAAATGATGTAATATATACCTGACAAAAGACAAAGATATAGGTTGAAGCATTGTGTAAAAAACAAAACAAAAAAACAAAAAAACAAAGAGACTTGACCACAAAATGGGTAAAATTATGAAAATAGCATTCTTAATTTCTGTAATTCAATTTCAAACCAACCTTAAGTTTGTTTTAACAAAATAAGTGGAGGGGGAGGATGGTGATTTTTAGTAGAGATGTCAAAGTATAGCATATAGAATGAGAAATCAAATTAGACACTGCTATTCCATGTTATATGGAAAACACAGCAGCGAAATAAGAGGGAACATCACAATTATTACAAGTGATAAAATTAAAAAGGAAAGACAACATAAAATTGAAGACAAAACTGTATACCTTTTCCTTTTCTTTTTCCATTTGCTTTAAAATGGGGGGGAAAAAAAATGAAGAAGTTGTCTTAGAATGGTAAATAGGAATAATTAGAGACAAGTAAATATAATGGAATTCAGATGAAACAAACATTTGATACAAAGTGCATAACCAAAACAGCATATATAGATAAAGAACAGAAGAATTGAGAAGGTAACACTGAAAGAATATTTAAGATAGAAGTTGCAAAACATAACAATGGCCAAAATATGAAGAACAAAGAAACGACAATTCCTTATAGAAAGACAAGAAAAAATAGAAATAGATGAAGTACCTTTTCTCTTTCTTTTTCTATTTGCTATAAAGAGGAACAAAGAATAGAAAGAAATAAATATTACATGTTGAAGGAAATATTTTGAAAGTAAAAACATCAGCAAATAACGATATGATAAAGTTTATTCAAATATTTATGTTGCTATTATTTACACACCTTTTTGGACTCTTATCTTCAACTTTTAGCATATCAATTTGATGGCATATAAGAACCCCAACTTTAATAGTATATTACACAATGAAGAAACATACAAGTAGCTACAGTCTTCATTATCCAGGTCATTTTTTTTTTTTAATTCCTTTCTTCAGGATATACACCCTTGTGCAAATTAATTGAAACAACTGCTTTTGTTTCCTTTCTTTCACCATTCAGTCAGTTTTAGACACAATGGAGTGATAGGGAGTAATTGATTTCCATTTTTTCTTCAGATTAGGTCATTTGCAGTGGCGTGCAGTAATATGAATTTATTTTCAGGGTGTATGATGAAATTCATTTGGCCTTGAAAAATATTGCATCATCCATGATTGCATCAGATTTTTATCACAATATTGTCTCTACTGTCGATTAGTTGCCCTACTGCCATTGTCTGTGATGGACGTTACTCCAAGGAACCATACAAAAATTGTAACGCTGCACAAACACAATGGCAAGGCTTACCAGTGAGCAGATCAAAGTACTATAGATTGGCTTGGAAACTCTCCTGATTTAAATCCAACCAAGAATCTGTGGTCAGTCTGCAAGGAACAACTTTGTGAAATGAATATACAAAGTACTAACATCTGCACTGGGTCATGTTTGGAAAAATACATAAATAGTAAATAACAGAATTATTTGTTTTGTTTCAATTAATTTGCACAAGAGTGTAGGTGATCATGACTTGTGGTGTATTCCTTTTTTTTTATTATATTAATTACAATGATAATTTTCAGGCAACACCTGCAGCCAAGCCGTCCCCTAATGTAATACCCTGTATTCCTTCGAATCTTGTCAGTACAGCAGAGAGGGTTGGGGGCATGTAGTCTGGGCAGCACACAACATCCATATACCATCATCCAGACCTGTGCCTGGAGAGGTCACTATATTTTCCACCAAAGGACTGAATTTTGACCAAACAAGGTACTATCTTGCAAAATAAACAAATGCCTACTTACTACCATGATTTACTATCACCATAAATTGGGCACCCAGAGGCGGTGTAATGGTTGGCAAGCTTGTCTCGCTAGCATGATTACGAATGAGTAGTGAGCTTGATCCTCACTGGGTGCCCCATACTTTTGGCCTTGTGCCGCATCTAAGCTACACTTGGAAAATCGCTACTATCACCATAAATTACTAGGACTTCTTGGAAAAGTTAGTAGAGTGAGTTTCCATGGTCTTCTCTATGGTTTTGAATTCAGAGCTGTTCGTTTTGTAAACTGGTAGCCACCAAAAGCTAGAGAGCCTGATCAAAAACCCGTTATTTTATCCAAAGCTGAAGGGAAAAGTGATCGATGCCTTTACCAAGGGTATTAGCGAAAATATCAGCATAACAGATAAGGCCAGAATTAGCCTACCAAATACATCAATTTCCTAAAGGATACCTTTTCAGCTTTTTATTTTTTGAAAGTGGGGAAAAGGGGTATCTTGCAGTGGGATTGCATCCTGTAGTCTTTTCAGAAATTGCTTAATATTTTCTTTTTTGGTGCTTGTGGGGATCTCATTAATAATTTGGCTTACAAAGGTCACAAAATTGAGTGACAAAATCAGAGGTTAAGAAAACTGCCAAAATTTGAAGCACATATTTTGTTAAAGAAAAACAAAACCTGTTATTTGCTGGAATTCATGGTTTGAGGGAACTAGTACTCACTGCAACTCCAGAGCTGTATTTCGAGTTCCAGTTGATGGCCCCTAGTCATAATACCAGTATAGTGGATAAAATACTAATTTTTTTCTGTCAAGTAGATGATCATCTTATATTCCAGTAAATATGGTACATAAACCAACCAAGTAAAATTTAACACCATATGATAAAGTCCAGAAGAGCTTCTTTTGACAGCTTTCCAATATCAGGGGATAATGTAAGTACCAAAGTTATATAAATGGTCAAAATTCTATGAACTTATAAAATTCATCTGTGAATCAACAATTCCTTCATAAAGACATCTTGCTTGTTTTGCTGTCATGAGAAAATACTTGGACAAATCAGTCTTATCTGCTCAAACTGAGACAGTATAAAAAAAACTGTTACTTTCATAGGTAACCTTGACAGAGACTAATTGTCTAGAAAGTTTGAGATGAGAACTGGAATCCACTGGTTTAAAGTCTAACCAAATGAAAAGTTCACTTTGTAAATTTGGTGCATTTAACACTTTCACTGCTTCATCGTTATAGCATTGTGTCTGGCTGAGTAAGAGTCAATTTTAAAAATAATAGGAAATTGTTATTTACTGGAAATGAATGACAATAATGGCAACTTCTCATGGGTGCTGCCATTTTGGTTTCAGCTGGATACTATGCAGTACAAACTAAATGACATCCACCAACAGAGAATATAATCAAAATATGTCACAAAACCCGGTCAGATTTTGTGCTACTATATGTATGTGATCTATGCTTGTTTGTAAATAGCACTAAGTATCAGTTGGTTTATGAAACAAACGCTATGCATTGACATTTCACAGTGTCTTGAAAATGTATATATACATTGACAGTAGGCAAAGTAAGTCTTCCTAAAGACATGAGTACAATCACAGCGGGAGAAGCATTAAAATCCAAGACTCTTCTATTTCTCTTTGCCAGTCTCAAGACTTCTTAGTGCAAGGACCACATCAACCTAAATTGAGATTTATATATATAATTATTTTTTTTTTAAAAAATGATTCCTTCACTACGTAAGAGTTCTCATATTTCAAAAACAAGAGCCAAAAACCTCAATATAATTATTGAAATTAAATTGAATTAAAGTATCAAGCCCTGTTTCATTCCTAAATTTTCGCTTGAGGATGAAACAGGGCTTGATACTTTTAATTCAATTTAATTTCAATAATTATATTGAGGTTTTTGGCTCTTGTTTTTGAAACATGAGAACTCTTATGTAGCGAAGGAATCATATTTTTTCTAAAATAATTATAATTTCAGCTCTACTTCTGTATGGAGCACTGTTTTTTAAAAATAAAAACAAAAATATTAAAGAACCCCAGATTTACCTAACGTGTTCTTTCCTATTTTTCTACATATTTGCACACACACACTCTCTGTCGTCATATTCGACGTATGAGGGTCCAGCGGATCAGTTCCCAGGAAACTGAGAGCC
>OZ038499.1:4823038-4993038 GCA_964036315.1 Acanthosepion esculentum | reverse complement strand
AACTAAAAAAAAAATAAGTGGGCACATATAAAAAAAACAAAAAACATAGGATGATGATCAAGATGAGTATATTCATCATCATCATCATCCAAGCTGCATAAAAAGATACCAGTAAGAAGAGTGATTTTTATATATATATATATATATATATATATATATATATATATATATAAATAAAATATGGATGTGTGTAGAGGCTATCAATATGAAGAGTAAGAGGATTGGTGTGCAGAGTCCAAATTCCAGCTGCAGTTGTGTTTACTTTCACACTAATCCACTTGAGAAAGGTCTGAATTTATCTCTTCACTCTGTCCCAGCTATGGGTTAAATAGCAAGGGAGACTGGGCTCTCAAAACTTAATAAAAGACAACTCTGAATTCAAAATGCTTTGACCAATGCAACTAAATTGACATCCAAGTTTTGTCACATAAGCTGATATATATTTTATACAATCTGTTTTTGTATTGTAGCAAATAGTTGTCAGTCAGTTTACTTACCAATGATTTTCTTAATTACATGTAGTCATGAAAAAGGTATGAAACTTATTTCAAATCGAGTGTAATGGTGAAAGTAAAGTTTTTGCCTCTTGTCATAAGTGAATGACCAGAATAGATGCCTTTGACAGACACAAACATAGACATACTTATGAAGTAAGGCAATGTGTATGCTATCTTTCGTAAATTTGAAAACAGATTAAAAGAATCATTTACAGAAGAGAAAAGTGATTGGAATTGTAAGAAATACCAGAAACAGGATTCATGCAAAATTATCAAAGAGAAACAGAAGTTTGTACCTTTTCTTTTTCCTTCTCTTTTTCCGTTTGCTTTGGAAATGGAAACAGGACAGAAATAAAAAAGTGTGATGCATTAAAATGTGACAAAAATGTGAAACCGACAAAATATATTCATTTATGGAATCTATCAGAAAATTTTTGAAGAGATTTTGATCTCTCACCCCTACCAATTCCTATGTTGATCATGTAACAAGAGCTTCTCACTTTGCAAATTGTGCAAAGAGAATTTATTTTTGCCTCCCAATTCTGAAGACAATAATGGATGACAAAATTTGGACAATCGAGGATTAGAAAAACACTTCCTGTTCTTGATTTCTGCTTCAACATTTCACAGGACAAAAATTTGGCATAAATAAAAACGAATATATAGATACATCATGCCCCGTATCAGTCGTTCAGGCTTATGGCAGTGAAATAGTATGGCATACAATGGGACCCAAAAGTACCAATAAAATATTGCTTAAATGCCATAACCTACCTAGGTATTGTGGCTGACCAGGTGTCTCAATTTACAACTACAGTGCACAGACCCTAAGGTAACTACTTTCTGCAGAACAACATACTGGGTTAAAAATTTGGAGGCAGATTTGTTCATAGAATATAGCAATGCCTTTTTGTTTTAAAATGCTCACCATAGTCATCAGATTTCAACCCTATAGGACATATTTGTGATATGGTAGAATTGGAGCATGCCATAATAACAGCATGGACCTAAATTTTGAAAGAATGCTTCCAGAACATTGTTGAATCCATGCAATGAAGGACTGAGGTGGTTCTAAAGGTAAAAGTGGGTCCAAACTTGGGGGTAGAAGAGTATGCTCAATAAAAGTGAAGAGTGATATATATATGTATATTTTTACCTGTATTGTAGTAACAAATTTCTTAAATATAAAATTCACACAAATAATGTGATATACTGTTTTTCCTAAGTAACACAATGCAATGATAATTATATAAAATAGTAAATAATATCTAAGAGTAACTAATATCTGCTGTAAAATGCTATTAGTGAAATTGGTATGAAACAGTTGGATAGATTTTTAACATTTTATTAGTCATAGATAGATTATTATTCATAATTTGTTAGATTTTAAAAACATTAAAAATGTCAAGATTGGTTATTTCCCTTTACTCTTAAGCTGTGATCTAAATGCTTATATGGTTACCATTTTAAGACAAATATGTGTTTGTGTATGCCATTTTTAATATATTACAGTGTTTGGAATGTAATTATGTATTTCACTGCTATGAATTATGTGTGAACCAACCAAGGTTGAATGGTAGGAAACTTTAGCCAGAATTAGTTTATCATCTCTTCTATTTGACAGTGTGTTGTTTAGGATTCATTTCACAGTTTAACCCTATGGAACATTATAACTTTAAAAAGCAACATATTTGCCATTGCTTACAGTATGAAGTTTGAGTGAGTATTACTGCTACAGAGGCATTGAAAAATATTTGTGCAGTGTAAACTGGGGAGTAATGGATAGTGGCTCAGATTGAGGAATTGGAGAGCTGAGTTCAAATTCCAGTAGAGTTCATTACATTCACTTATGTGTTAATGCCCATGGTAGGTTCATCCACATTCTTCATATTTACCAGATTGAGCACCAATAGATTTTCATTTCTTTCAATTGATACATTTCATAAGTGGTAAAACAGTCGCAGGCAAAGAAGATGAAAAAGACTTATTTAAATTTTTTTCTACAAGCTAAAACCCACAATTTTTAAAACTGGAAATTCACCTTTTAATTTGGCTGTAGTTATTTAAAATGAAGGTGATTACATTTTTGATAAATTATTAAATAATTTTTTTTACTTACATTTTATAGAATTTCTAGTAAAATGTAAAAACTTTCCGGACATCCTATTTCTTTTCATTAAGCCTTCATTTTAATTTTTATAAAAATATTTACAATTAATGATCTTTGTAAGAATTATGTCAATTACAAACACTTAATGCAATTTGATGTTTAAGAGTATTAAGGTAAGAAGCTTTAAAAAAAAAAAAAAAAATGTCTACCTCCTTTACTGATTACAATCTGTTTCCAAACAGACAAAAATAAAACTAATATGGATTATGAAAGTCATTTTTGTCTAGAGATAAAGTGAATCATTGAAATTTGACAGATGATAGCAGACGGTAAATTCAATTTGAAGCTCCTTTCAAAATTTGATGGTTGTACCCCATTTGTATCATGGGTTGAGAAAATGGAATTAATTTGCTGTTTGAATGGGGTGAAGAGAGTGGAGCATGTCATTTCATTGCAACTAGCTAGAGGTGAATCTGATAGAGAAGACTGAAAAAGAAGACCTGGCAAGGGTAAAGGCCAAAATAGTTTGTAAGCTGGTTGGTAACAATAACACCTTCTCTGTTATAAGAATTGACGCAGGTAATCTATTTAAAATCAGCGACTCACAAATTCCAACACTGCAATCCACCATGCTAGACACCTTCCTTGTACTGTCTATTGGCCTGTCTATTTATCTACCTCAAAGCCCACACAGCATTTTGTACATTTGGGTGCCTGAATCAAACCATGTGTCCCACATCATGCTTAAACCGGGCTTTCTGCATTACAAAGGGCACAAGTTCAATCCACAGGGAGGGCAAGACACAACCAGGTTCTCTTCATCTGCTGAATGAGTACATAAAGTTATTTTAAATTGGTATGCTCTCAAGTGTTTTTAGTGGGGGAGGTAACCAAAATATTTCAGCTATTGCTATTCACTTTTTGATAAGTTCAAAAAAAAAAAAAAGTGTCTCTTAGTAGTAACTTTAATGGAGCCAAATTTTATGGATGTATAGAATTGCCATAACATCAAGCCTTTTTCTGCCTGATTGAAAACATTTCACCAAGTTTACTAGAGAAGAAAAATGTTCTATTTATACAAGAATCTTGCACGATTTATATTGTTCCGATATATACAGAAGAATGTCAGGTAGAAAGGATAACAACAACAACAAAATAGTCCATCTGATAAAAGACATGGTACAGAATCAGATTAACTGAAGATGACAACAACTCACCATATAACTTACAACAAACTATACAGGAAGTGGGTTTAAATAAGAGAGCAAACTGACAATATATAACAGGAAGTGACAAGGGAAGAAACAGTAACACTGATATGCAAACAAGAGAGAGAAACAGAGACAAGATGAACAGTTGCTATATACATGAAGCCAATCACATGAGGGTAGGAAAAAAAAAAACAAGGAATTTGAGAAGAAATCATATGGTTGAGAAATAAGTAGAAAGTTATGTTGACAAAAAAAAGATACTCACAAATATACATACATACACACACACATATATATATATATATATATATATATATATATATATATAGCTCAAGAACCTAAATTCATTTACATACAAATAAAGGCTTTGGCCATAAATCAACTCCCACTCCAGCCATCTCCTTGTCACCAACCCAGACTCCTTATCAAAAGAAGACATCCTCTTAAATAGTCCCATACTTTCTCACCGACTGCTATCTAAACTAAATTCAAAACCCCTATTTCAAGGCAGTCAGTCAAGGTTTGAGGAGGACTGGCATATAGTTATGCTAGTCTAAAATAGACTATACCCACATGAGGTAATTTTAGATTTTGTGTGTGTGTGTGTGTGGGGGGAGAGGAGCACATAACCAAATAGTTAGAACATTTACTTTCTGTCCCTGAAACTTGGGTTCAAATCTTATGGTTGATTTGTCAAGAAGGTTAATTCTTGATATTATTGGCTTGGAGAGGCAATTCCAGTGACACCACCAGTGGAGAGTGCCTGAAAACCATATTGCAGGCTGACCCGAGCCTTGTGAGGGAAATTGGGTAGATGGAATTGTTTGCTGATGATTGTGCTAGCATGAAGTTACAAGTCATCATGAGGGAGACTTTGAGGATACTGGACTTATTCCAACCATTGATCATGCCAGATGATGCACACTCTCCCAGAAACTGTAACTAAGGTCTGCTCAGCATAGTTGCAGTATAAACCACAGGTGGGCTCTCTGGGTGTTGAACACAACAAAAATGTACCTGAGCATGTATTGCATTCAACAACCAGAGTGTGTGTGTGTGTGTATATATATATATATATATATATATCTGTAAATGTTATTTTAGTGATTAGACATGTTTGAGTAGACACCCATCAGCCGGCCTGTGTATTTGCAAGACTTAAAGAATATCCAGTAACATAACATTTAACGCAATAAGAAATCATATCAGAAAGAGAGAAACACACACAAATTCACAGCAAGAAACAAGAGAAAAATAATTCACTTTTTGTACACGAATATCTTGAAAGAAAAAGTGTGTATACCTTTTCTTTTTCTGATTGCTTTGAAAGTGAAGGAATGAAAATAGAAAAAAATGTATTAATAATAATAAGACAATGAAGTATAAGTTTAATGATAAACTGATTGTTAACATGATGAAGAAATGTGAGAAAATGATGCCATATTTCCTGGAAAGAATGATTACTTCCTCTTGAAAACTTTACTTGAATCCAACAGCAAAGCTCAAGTGCTTCAAGATTTTGTTTCTGTCATTCTGCGCTAAAAACATTCATAGTTCTAATTTTTTTTGTTCTGATCAGTTTGCACCTTTCACTACCAATCCATAGAGAATGTAAAATTTTATTATTTTATAAATTAACACTATCAAAAACAAAACAACTTAAAAATAGCGAATAAAGAAAGACTAAAAGCAAATAGGACACAGAATGATACCAAACGGAAAAGTAAAATGAAAATCAATAGTAACACAAAATAGGTTTACACATTTAGAAGTTTGTAAAGATGTTTTGAGAAGCAAAACAAGCAATTGTTAATATTTTCTCATTAATTGAGAATTTAGTCTTGTAGTTTTTTTTATTGCTTCACATAGCAAATGTACGTTATTTTGCTGAGAAAACATTTTTTCATCTAGGTTGATAAATTGGGTGACATTTGAAAGCCTAGTGTTACTAAATTCTGAATTGACTTGTTAGTAGCCCAAGTCAACCGAGCTTATTTTAAAAGTTGTCCAAAAAAGTCACAGGTAGTGAAATTCAAAATATAGTCATCTAATCTGACAATGCTGCTCTTTATTACTCTTATTATCTTAGACGGCATTTGAGTTTTTGCTCCCTAACATAAGTACTACCATTTACAGTTATTGATCAATAAATATACCAGATTTGTTTTTTTCTTTTAGTGTAAACCTATTTTTAGGAAACCATTTCTTTGTATATACATGCATAATTGATTGATTTGCTATTTTTTCTTTTTTTACAGCTTATCAATCATTTGTGGGTCAGTTAAAGCTGAAACATTAAGGCTTGTAAGAACGATTCTTTTTTTGCAGGTGAATATGGCACTAACAAGTTTTTGAGAATAGCTAGGATTTTGCCCAGATACAAGCCCTACCATTTCACCTATATCAGAGAGAGAGAGGAGACAGATTCAAACTTGAGAAGAATTTGAACTAGGCTCTCTATACTTTCTCATTTTGACTTGCTATAAAATGAAGTTGAAATGACATCAACTACAAAAGGAACACAAACGAGCAAATTAGTAGGTGTAATAATTTATAGTGTTAAGGAGACAGACATGGATGACAAAGTCACCAGGTAGCAACTTATACAAAATGTGACAGAAAAAAAAAAGAAGCCTGACAGACAATATAGAGTCGGGAGTAACATGAAAAAAAAAAAACAAAAAAACTACAAGACTAGGGGATTGAGGTATAATAGAAAACACTAACATTTACAAGGAACCTGATCATAGTTAATGCTATAAACGGTACACAAGAGAAAATTAAATACCAAGAGTAAAAACAAAAGGATAAAATATTTTATAAGCAAAAAAGAAAGGAAAAGAATTTGTACCTTTTCTTTTTCTGCTTGCTATAAAAAGAAACAGATTAATTGTTAGTAATTATAGTTTGACATAATTATACATGGATTAATATTAACGAGACCAGACATGATTAAATATTAAGAGATTAGCCAATAAAAACAAAGTATTTATTGTATATGCTTGTATAAATGCTGGCAATTATGGCTTTTAATTAAAAGTTATTGCAATAAACGTTATCCCAGTTCTTCAGCTACAAATATATCGACAAAGAAACAGGTTGGAATATATCACTCAGTCTTGTTTTCAGGTTTGGAAGTGACAAAAGAACTGTCTAGGTCTGCATACAAACATCTTCACAAACTGAACATTATTACATAATGGCCATCCTTACATAATGCCAAATTCTTCAGGAAAAAATACGAAATCCCATTGAGAAAAATATAACAACAAAGACAGTGTTGAGGACATACATTAATGCGATAGTTTATCATTTGATAATTAAATTTTTATTTAGCAAATTTGTACAAAAATGGTCTTATATAGTAATTTCTAAATGTTACTAACAAAACTATATATGAGAGTTCAAATATCCAAGGTAGCAGTGAATATGAAAAAGATTCAACAAAAATTGATTGACCATGAACTACAAAATATGTTTGGAAAAACGTTTACACAAGTATATACAATATGTATACATATATGAGGAAAGCAAGCATCGAAACTGATAAAACAAAATATTGAATTTGGTATAAAATATTGAAAAAACGGAACATAGAAAACTATGCCAAACTGTCCAAACTCAAGAAAGGCAAATTAATATTTCCCATCATGCAACAGGAGTACTGGAATATACTGGATGTACTGGAATATACTGGATGATCCAAAAGGTACAAGTAAGCTACCATTTACTTAACACTTGAGAAAAATAATAAATTTAAATTTGAAATAGAAAGTGAAAGAATAAGAAAATATATTCTAAATGAATTTGTTAAAAGTCTTATTTGATTTTTATCTTGTGAAATTAATTTTGCAATACACTGAATGTATCCAAATACTATTTGAATCTCTTATATATATATATATATATATATATATATATATATATATATATATATATATATATATATATATATATGTGTTGTGTTGAATGTCAAAGACAACATAGTCCTGCATATTCTCTTTTGAATTTTCTCATATTTTCTAATGAGACTTTATTTGAAAATTATATTGAAATAAATATTGTCCGTAGGATAACCAAGTACTTTCGAACATCATTGTTCATCTTCAGGGTCAAAATTTTTTAACAATGTCTTATTTTTAATCATGTGAAGGCGTGAAAAAGATTAAAAATCTTCGCCATGCACGCGATAACATCATCGCGTCTTTTGAAATTAAAATGATTTTGTAACGTTTATTTAGTTTGTAAAAATAAAATGTAGCAACATGATTCCGCTACAAGACAATTTGCAAATGTTTTAAAAAATTTGACTCTACATATATATAAGACATGATGTCGAAAGTACTCGGTTATCCTACGGACAATATTTATTTCAATATAATTTTCAAATAAAAAGTCTCATTAGAAAATATGAGAAAATTCAAAAGAGAATATCCAGGACTATGTTGTCTTTGACATTCAACACAACATGTTTAAAAGAAAAGTTGCAGCCAAATTACATACACATATATATATATTATATATAATATTATATATATATATATATATATATATATATATATATATATATATATATAATATTATATATATATATATATAATATAATATTATATATATATATATATATAATATAATATTATATATATATATATATATAATATAATATTATATATATATATATATAATATAATATAATATATATATATATATAATATAATATTATATATAATATAATATTATATATATATATATATATATATATAATATAATATATATATATATAATATATATATATATATAATATAATATATATATATATATAATATAATATATATAATATATATATATATATAATATAATATATATATATATATAATATTATATATATATATAAAAAATATATTTTTAAGTTCCCTTAAGAATTGTCTCTCTGGAATGCTAACACCAGAAAGAGGCTATTATCATATTTATAACAAAGAAAACAACAACAAAGATGAGGACAATAGTCCTCATATAAATAATGATAACTCCTCATCCCAGAAACTCAAACAGAAAAAGAAAACAAATTGGAATAATATTAATATATAATGATTAAACGAGATTTATATACAAGGATCAAATAATATTGCTATATCAGGTCCGTACCAATCCTTCAGTATCTGTCTATATTTCTGAGATGAGGTATTATGTACACTATTTACATTATTCGGACTATTGTCCTCATCATCGTCGCCATATTTATTACAACGTTTCGGCCTTTCAGTATCATGTACACTATTTACATTATTCGGACTATTGTCCTCATCATCGTCGCCATATTTATTACAACGTTTCGGCCTTTCAGTATCATGTACACTATTTACATTATTCGGACTATTGTCCTCATCATCGTCGCCATATTTATTACAACGTTTCGGCCTTTCAGTATCATGTACACTATTTACATTATTCGGACTATTGTCCTCATCATCGTCGCCATATTTATTACAACGTTTCGGCCTTTCAGTATCATGTACACTATTTACATTATTCGGACTATTGTCCTCATCATCGTCGCCATATTTATTACAACGTTTCGGCCTTTCAGTATCATGTACACTATTTACATTATTCGGACTATTGTCCTCATCATCGTCGCCATATTTATTACAACGTTTCGGCCTTTCAGTATCATGTACACTATTTACATTATTCGGACTATTGTCCTCATCATCGTCGCCATATTTATTACAACGTTTCGGCCTTTCAGTATCATGTACACTATTTACATTATTCGGACTATTGTCCTCATCATCGTCGCCATATTTATTACAACGTTTCGGCCTTTCAGTATCATGTACACTATTTACATTATTCGGACTATTGTCCTCATCATCGTCGCCATATTTATTACAACGTTTCGGCCTTTCAGTATCATGTACACTATTTACATTATTCGGACTATTGTCCTCATCATCGTCGCCATATTTATTACAACGTTTCGGCCTTTCAGTATCATGTACACTATTTACATTATTCGGACTATTGTCCTCATCATCGTCGCCATATTTATTACAACGTTTCGGCCTTTCAGTATCATGTACACTATTTACATTATTCGGACTATTGTCCTCATCATCGTCGCCATATTTATTACAACGTTTCGGCCTTTCAGTATCATGTACACTATTTACATTATTCGGACTATTGTCCTCATCATCGTCGCCATATTTATTACAACGTTTCGGCCTTTCAGTATCATGTACACTATTTACATTATTCGGACTATTGTCCTCATCATCGTCGCCATATTTATTACAACGTTTCGGCCTTTCAGTATCATGTACACTATTTACATTATTCGGACTATTGTCCTCATCATCGTCGCCATATTTATTACAATGTTTCGACCGTTGTACACTCCAGTTTCTGGTAGGATTTTTCAATTTATCTCCATATTTTCGGGGTATCGGGTCCATACCAATCTTTCAGTATCTGTCTATATTTCTGAGATGAGGTATTATGTACACTATTTACGTTATTCGGACTATTGTCCTCATCTTTGTCGCCATATTTATTACAACGTTTCGGCCTTTCAGTATCATGTACACTATTTACATTATTTGGACTATTGTCCTGATCTTTGTTGCCATATTATTACAACATTTCGGCCGAATAATAAATATGGCAACAAAGATGAGGACTGTATAATGTAAACAGTGTACATAATATCTCATCTCAGAAACATAGACAGATACAACACACACCATTTAAATCAAAGTGTCTATTGGTTAGAAGCTAACATCACCATGTGAAATATTTGACCAAAGAAAACTAAAACCTTATTTTTCTCAAGCCTACTTACAGAAAAATTTTTTTCAAAAAATCTAGATTTTGACTTTCAGGAGCAGAAATGTGACCATCTCCAAGAGAAGATGTGGCTACGTAGCCTTTTCCTTAAATCTCAGCGCATGCTGAAAGAAATGTGTCTGACTTCAAACAAATCATTTCCAACAACAGCAGAGACAGTCAATGAATCTTTACTGAAGATCAAAGTCTTTTTTTAACACCAGCTTTTTCTGGAGACCAACTACCCAAAGGTAGTAACTGAACTAAAGCTTATTTAAACGCCTTTTTAACTCTCTTGAATTCTTGTACATATGTTTGTAAATACAAATGATTTATTTAACAGGCATGAAACCATGGTTTCTTTATTTTTATTTTATTATTGTTTGGAATTTGGACTATTAATAAAAAAAACCCAAAAAACTTGGACTACAAGCTTTCCAAGAATAGAAGTTTTCTCAAAGAAACTTTTTAGTAAGTTTATTATGATCAAGATGAAGGGAAGTAAATTCTTGGTTTTCATTCCCATGGACCATTTCATAAGATTAGCTTCACTTGGCCATAATCATCAAGCAAAGTACACTAAATTAGCTTGTTAACCACCACTCTACAATAAGCACTCCTACTGTATTATATGTAGCAGACTAAACCTAGTTTGTTCCATCATAAGCCCAAATGGGGGAGAATTAAGTAGAAAGGTTATGCTGCATCTCTCTTCTAAATGAAGAAAGCCTGCCTTGAAAATCAGCATTCAAAATCTTTTTTCTTTTAAGACGCCAACCACAGTTTCATATATACATAAAGAAATGACTTGTTAATGAGAAGAAAATTGTGGCGCCGTAATTCCAAGTAATGATGAAACTTGAAATATTTTGTTAAAATTCTTGAAAGTAGAAAACATTTTGATAGAGAGAGAGCAAGAAAGAAAACATTTTGATAGAGAGAGAGCAAGAAAGAAAACATTTTGATAGAGAGAGAGCAAGAAAGAAAACATTTTGATAGAGAGAGAGCAAGAAAGAAAACATTTTGATAGAGAGAGAGCAAGAAAGAAAACATTTTGATAGAGAGAGAGCAAGAAAGAAAACATTTTGATAGAGAGAGAGCAAGAAAGAAAACATTTTGATAGAGAGAGAGCAAGAAAGAAAACATTTTGATAGAGAGAGAGCAAGAAAGAAAACATTTTGATAGAGAGAGAGCAAGAAAGAAACGAATTTTAGACAGAGAGAGCAAGAAAGAAACGAATTTTAGACAGAGAGAGCAAGAAAGAAACGAATTTTAGACAGAGAGAGCAAGAAAGAAACGAATTTTAGACAGAGAGAGCAAGAAAGAAACGAATTTTAGACAGAGAGAGCAAGAAAGAAACGAATTTTAGACAGAGAGAGCAAGAAAGAAACGAATTTTAGACAGAGAGAGCAAGAAAGAAACGAATTTTAGACAGAGAGAGCAAGAAAGAAAAGAATTTTAGACAGAGAGAGCAAGAAAGAAAAGAATTTTAGACAGAGAGAGCAAGAAAGAAAAGAATTTTAGACAGAGAGAGCAAGAAAGAAAAGAATTTTAGACAGAGAGAGCAAGAAAGAAAAGAATTTTAGACAGAGAGAGCAAGAAAGAAAAGAATTTTAGACAGAGAGAGCAAGAAAGAAAAGAATTTTAGACAGAGAGAGCAAGAAAGAAAAGAATTTTAGACAGAGAGAGCAAGAAAGAAAAGAATTTTAGACAGAGAGAGCAAGAAAGAAAAGAATTTTATAGAGAGAGAGCAAGAAAGAAAAGAATTTTAGACAGAGAGAGCAAGAAAGAAAAGAATTTTATAGAGAGAGAGCAAGAAAGAAAAGAATTTTATAGAGAGAGAGCAAGAAAGAAAAGAATTTTATAGAGAGAGAGCAAGAAAGAAAAGAATTTTATAGAGAGAGAGCAAGAAAGAAAAGAATTTTATAGAGAGAGAGCAAGAAAGAAAAGAATTTTATAGAGAGAGAGCAAGAAAGAAAAGAATTTTATAGAGAGAGAGCAAGAAAGAAAAGAATTTTATAGAGAGAGAGCAAGAAAGAAAAGAATTTTATAGAGAGAGAGCAAGAAAGAAAAGAATTTTATAGAGAGAGAGCAAGAAAGAAAAGAATTTTATAGAGAGAGAGCAAGAAAGAAAAGAATTTTATAGAGAGAGAGCAAGAAAGAAAAGAATTTTATAGAGAGAGAGCAAGAAAGAAAAGAATTTTATAGAGAGAGAGCAAGAAAGAAAAGAATTTTATAGAGAGAGAGCAAGAAAGAAACGAATTTTAGAGAGAGAGCAAGAAAGAAACGAATTTTAGAGAGAGAGCAAGAAAGAAACAAATCATATATAAGATGCTGAAAACTTCTTTAACCTCCCCACCACCACACACACGCACCAATAAAATTGGTTTTGTATAGTGGATATGTCTTGAATTTTCAGCACCATATCAGATGAGAATGAAAGAAAACATATCAAGTAACTTTGAATCAGGATAAAGTCTTGGATTGCCAATATATAAAAAAAATGAGCCTAAGTATTCTTGTCATTGTAACGGGAATGAGTGGAAGATGGCATGAAAAGAAAGTACAAATTGCAGATAACCACAGCAGTAATGACCAGACACTGTTTTGATTATGTAAAGCCAAACGTGAAACAGACAATATACAGGGCGCCTTCTTTCTGTGTATACATCCATTGTTAAATAGCAAACCTGGTTCTGAAAGGTAAACACTCGTAATATAGAGTAAATGTTAAGAGAAAGTTTAAGGAAAGGAAAGCATCAGATGTTTAAGTGTTGTTCTCTTTCCACAGCAAAAGTCTTTTTGACATTTGTTTAAAGAAATATTTCCCAATGGACAGACCATTATATTAGGAGGTTTTTAGAAGCCTATGAAGGCAGTGAACAGAATTTGTATTTCATCATCAGTCAAGTATAAGAACAGAACAGATGATGTCACCAAATCTGATCTGCCTCGATGAGTTTTATCAGCGCGCACATGCAGCCCCCATGTCCACTATTCCCTGATGAGGGACTGGCAATTCAGGACCCTAGCTTAAATTTGAAAAGATCTTGAATCTTACAATTGCTGAACATATTGTTGCAAAAATTATGTACAGTGCATAACAGCAACAACTGTTTTACACACGAGTAAATTGAAACTGATCACTCCACAATGGCCCTACAGTACCTCCAGTCAGTGAATCCACACTCTCACTGCTTTATCGATGTTTCCATGTTCATTCCAATGTTTGGATGAACTACATTCCTTAGTTCCACCAGTTCTAATCTTCATGCCTAAGACCCACCATGCCACGCCCATTGTAGTGGGCCAGTCTCATTCCTTTCATATCACCCTGGTGAGATGCAAATCCCATTTGAATAGCTTCTTCCTCCCAAAATTTCCTGATCACTACAATCCTGGCCTGTTCAAACTACACAAAGGTAACAATTATCTTCCTCACATATCTGAATAAACTGAGCCTATTACTCTTTAACCCTCTACCTCAGGTGGCTCCCGGGCCTTTTACAGAGTGAATACCATTGTAAAAACAAGCAAAAAAAAAAAAAAAAAAAAAAAAAATAATAATAATACACTTGAGAAAAATACACTTTCGGAATGAAAAGATTTTCCAGCGACTCGATTTTAAGAATTTACCAAAAATCAGGAAACTAAACAGTTTCAATATTTATTTCAGTATTTATTTATCAATAAATGGATTTATTGAATGAAAGGATAGAATTTGGAGAAAAGTAGAAAGCATCTAAGTCTTTTATTTATTTATATTTTTTTTAGGGTGTGTTTGGTGGTGGGGGGGGGGCAAGGAAATACTAATTTAGAGATCCACTTAGAAATGTCAACTCATGTGGATTACATAAAACAATCTCACAATTAGAAGAGATTTCCTAATGACTGTTAACTACTGAAGTGTTTAATTGGCCTGCTTTGTTTTACCTGCATATCAACACCCTTGTGTGTCACTTAATGCTGAAAGTTAGATTTTTTTTTTATTAAATAATATTTTAGGAAGTTTTAAGTTTTATAATTCATGAAGTATAGACGAAAACTTGTATAGTTTGTCTATAGATGGAGTGGTTAGTCTTAAAGTTTGGTGAATAATTTAGTTTTCCTCTAGTAGATCAAAATGGTTTTTACATTTACATTTCAGATAGTAACAATAGCTGTTAAGAAATAAAGCATGGATACAGTTGGAGTCCATTTACTTGTGTTGCGAGTTTGTCCTCAATGAATTCTTCACCACTGGGACCCTTTACCAGACTAAACTAAACTTTATAAAGATTTACATAAACATGTAATACACAGTATCAACTAAGAAATTCCAACTCATAATGTGGTTATTCTCTTTGGTTGCGGGGAAGAAAAAAAAAAGAAAAAAGAAATCCAAGTCTATACAGTTTAGAAGACTAAGAACTTATACAGTAGAAAAAAAAAAAATTTATGTTTTTTTTTTTTTTTTATTTATGACTGTTTGTAATTCCGAAAGAGCTGTTTTTTTTAGAGCTCTCATGAAATAAAATTAATGCCTATGGGATTTTAAGTGTTCGATATTCATTAATTAACAATTATTTTGTTCTGTCTTTGACAGAGCTCTCCCTGGATCTATATCCTCCTGGAAATTCCATACAGATTACCATATTCTATTATTATTACTATATATATATATATATATATTTGTGTATTTAGGCAGCAATCCTTCTTTTATGCACATTTCATTAAAAACGACTGACAAGGTGCTTTTATTTAGTTTTTTATATAATTTCTCGTGCGATCTAATAAAGTTTTTCTTTTCAGAGGATAAATTATATAAAAACTGTCCGAATGTTCTTTTTATTCGAGCGCTTTTGGCTATACATTTAGCCATTTTCAAGGATTATATTTCAACTGTTAGAATTAGAAATAGAAATAGTTTGTTATATGTATGTTTTATAAAGTGAATCATTTTTTTTTTTTGTTTCAAAACACGGTCAAGATATTATGTCCATGTTCAAAGTTAATATTATTAAGTGTTGGTTTGTTTGTTTTTATTAGTAAGGCTTCCATTATTTTTAGCCTTTTTTTTGCAAGTGGATGATGCTATTATATTAGTGTTGTCGACAAGTATATTCCGAATAGTAATATATATATATATATATATATATATATAAGTATAAAAATATTGCACAAAAGTGCTGGTGGTAATAAAAGAGGTAAAATTCAAGTTTTCAGTCTGGACATGAAGCTTGCTGCATGCATGAAACTCAGAGTTGTACCAAACAATCAAGAAAAAAAATGTACATTTAATATTAATAGTATATAAGACATAAGATTTTACAGGAAAATCAACCTTTCTGCAACGGAAAGTCTAACTCACTGCCTGGTGATAGCAAAAACATTGGTTTGCCTGTAAAATTTTATGTCTGAAATTGTCTGTATTTTCATCATCTGAATTTGCATTATACACTTTTTATTCATAGAACTGTATTTGACAAGTAGTTGTCAGCTCAGTTTTTTAATCATATATATATATATATATATATATATATATATATACATACACACACATATAAGATGGTGCTAAAAAGTTGTCAAACCAATCAAGAACAATGACCTTGAATCATGAAGCATATATGCTGTTCCACATATTCACTCTGAAGTTCAACATACTTGACTTAATCATTCAAAATAAATAAATTCTGATCTTTGGTCATTCATAATTTTGAAAAGTGGGTCAGGCTGAGAACTTTTCAGTGCCCACCTTGAGTAAATTTTTGGATTCACTTTCAGGTAAACATAGCTGCTAATAAGAGATCTATCTATTACCTGATGATAGGGACATCCTGTAAAAGTCACAACTGACAGAAATAACAAATAGCAGAAGACGTAAGCATTAAGAGTGAATTAACAGGTAAGAATAACTTTCTTTATGATGACAGTGAATTACTGAATGCAAGAAATCTTAAGAATTTACAGGTGAGATACGGAAAACAAACCTTTATGAAAATAGTGCATAGAACTCAAAGTAGAAAATGTATAAAAGACAAAGACGTCGAGAATCAATGTGCAGAAAGATTGAAAAGTAAAAGTTAAAAAAAGCAAAAACAAACATGTCAGTACCTTTTCTTTTTCAGACTGCTTTGAATGGGAAACAGGATATAAATAATTTTCTGAAAGGCCTGCTTCCACTGGCAAGCCTTCCAGAGTCAACCCATTGAAGTGCTTGTCGATCTCATCTTTTAGGGCAGTTACTGGTGACCCCTTGTTCTTACAATTACTGTTATGATTCTCAAAGCATTCTTTGATTGCATTAACTGACAAGGGATGAGAGCTGCTCACCCCGGGAGGAGCAGAATTACGGTGGTCTTGAAAGGCAAAGTCTAAGTTGCGCTGTCTCAAGTGGCTGATGTGGGCCGGACTCAATGGTTTGATGAGTGGTGGGGGTGAAGCATTTCGTCCAGCAGAGGTCATCGAGAGGATCTCTGTCACAGGTGAACGATATTTAATCCGATCATTTGGTCTTCCCTACACAAAAATAGAAAATAGTTTCAATTTATTCAGTTCAAAACAGAAAAAAAATGCATGAAATTTCTTTCAGATTTCTTTATAATCTGAATCCATAGATTTATAATTAATTTTAATTTGAGCCATTCCTTCCATGTTAAGAGTTCATTGCTTTCAATATTAGGCAAAAAGGTCATCAATAGTGATCCTGAAAATCTAAAGGAAGATTTAATATATATATATATATATATATATTTTGAATGATAAAAATTATTAAAAAAATTAATTAAAATCTTCAGACATACTGGGTTGTAGATTAATATTCTTACGTTTCTATTATTATTATTATTTCATTTAGATTCCTCGACTAGTTTCGGCCAACATGGCCATCATCAGGAGAAAAAAATGTTTCTGCTTGCTGGTAGCAGAAAACTACAGAAATGAATGTCTTGATGGAGAAAATGAACTTTTGTCTGTAGTTTTCATTTGTTTTTTTTTAATCTTTTTAACTTGAGTTTATTAACATTCCTTGTGTTGGTCAAACAGTCTCTTTTAAGTTGTTATTTGAGATAAGAGCTGGATGGATTCATGCTAGTTTGAATTCCCTCGGTCAGTTCGGCAGTTTTATTGGTACCTGGAGAGGGGATGGTGTGTGTGTTATTTAGTTTTTAGGGAGTGAGTGAGTATAATAAGTGTTAGCTTGTATATTGCTATGGGTGTGTGTTATCATTTGGCTCATTAGGAAAGTGAGTGAGTATGATGTGTGTAAATGTGTATATTCGTGTGGGTGTGTGTATAAGTGTAAGGCCTCAACACCTCCGTAAGCATGTCTGTTTTGTATGGGTGTGAAATGTGGGTAGTGTGTGTGTGTGTGTGTGTGTAGTTGGGCAGTAGTTTTTCCATTTAGGAGGCACAATGGAATAATGGATAGTGGCTCGAATTGAGGAACTGGAGAGCAGAGTTCAAATTCCAGTTGTATCCATTGCATTCACTTATGTGCTAATACCATTGGGAAAGGAATAATCTTCTCCCCCCAGCTATGGGTAAATAGCAGGACAGACTGGGTGACACCTGGTCTAGGTTAACACTGAATTCAAACTGGCCTGGAGAAGGTTGGGCTCCATCACGTTATCTTGCCCAAGACACACCACTTCTACTGTGGCTGCAGTACATGTGGTGCCCCTACAACCCTAATGGGTCACGGGATAGTTTTCGTTTAGACAATACCAATGAAACACATGTCTGTATTTCTGAGATGAGGTACTGTAATTATTTACATTATTCAGACTGTTGTACTCATCTTTATTGCCATATTCATGATGTTTCGGCTGTTGCGTGCTTCAGTCTTCTTCAGGTGAGATTTCTTGAAATTTTGAACCAAACCCTTTTAGTCCACAGAGGTAGATTGTTCTAATTCCACATGCCATGCTTTTGCATATCTCACTTTTAGTTAATTCCCCTTGATAACTTTTCGAGTTTTTGCTCCCTCTGCTGTGTCCATGTATTGAACTCACAACTCTTTGGGTTAAGTCACTTTTGGGTCATCAACCAACGCTTTTATCCAGTAGGCCATGTGCTTGGACTAAATAAAGTGTTCAGTACAAAATTCCAAGAAATATCACCTGAAGAAGGCCAGAGAGGACAATTACTGAAACATTGTGAATATGGCAATAAAGATGAAGACAGTCCAAATAATGTAAATGGTATAAAATGAAAATTCTGTGTTAAGGATTTTTTAAAATTTATTTTTTCTATATTTTGGATCATTTTCCTGGTTTCCAGTATATATTTAAATATACATTCTTCAATATCTGAATATTTTCCGCTTTCATAATCCATTATCAGAAAGCTTTTGTCTTATGAGTCATCTTTCCCAAATATCACTTCTTTACGACTTCACTTGACAGTTCATGTTATTGTGTTTTTTAATGAAATATTTAGTGTGTTTCCTTAATAACATTTTATTGATGTTTGGCTGATTTTTTATGATTAGCATCTCTTGTATTTTTTTAGGTTTTTCTTGTTATGTTAGACCAAACTAAGATTAGTAGTTAAAAGAAATCTTCAAAGGCACCAACCATATTGTTTGTTAGATCATCTCATGAAACAAATCACTAGTATAATGAATACTAGGTGCTCCAATTACTGTGGCCCTGTTCCAGATTAAACTGAGCTTAATAAATAACGTTTGTAAATGATGTCATTTATGAAATATACACTTTGGCGAATGCAGCTCATGAGGATTTTTTTTTTAATAATTTCACCCAAAGCAAGGAAATAAAGCCACTAAGATGCAAAGATTTATTGAGTGTTAGAAAATATGAGAAAAAATCATTATTAAGACAGACGATAATGATTGACATTACATTTAAATTTTTGAAAATCAAAGCTGACTGGGAAGCAAGAAGCCAGATGACTAAAATTTTAAAATTTAAAATAAATCACTTCTTCCCATAAGATTTTTGGATTTTGTTGCATTTTAGAAAAAAGGAATAAAAAATTTGCTAAAGAAAGGGAAAGATAAAATAAAAAAAGTGTTTAAAAAACTAACCAAGAGCCAACTGCGTATTGTGCTCGAGGTTGTTTGTTGTTGCTGGGCCAATTCCTTCTCGCGTTCCTGGGCCGTCTCTTCACTCAGCTGACGTCTCATTTCCATTCTCTGAATGGCCTTCTCACAGAAAGGTGTTGGGGTTGCAATCTCGTTGAGCTTCTGCTGGAAGTCTCTCTGTGCTTGTTCCTGATCTTCTGCAAATTTGGCTTTCTGCTCTATAATCTGACGCTCAATCAGTTCATTGAAGGTCGGTTGACGTTCCCGTTGTTGAGCATATGCCATTTTAAATGCATTTCCAATGATGGTGTTCAGTTCTTCAGCCTAAATGAAAGATAAAAAAGAGAGAAACAAAATTTAAATGAGTTTCTTCTTTTTTTTTGTTGGTCTATTATTTATATATATATATATATATATATGATAATAAACAATATTGTAAAATATAGCATGGAATAGAATCAAAAGATAAGAATGGTGATAGGAGAAGAGATGAAAATCTTGTCTAATCATCACAGATTTGATAGATCATGTGTCTTAAGCAATTCGGTGATGAAAGGTTAACTTGTAAGGCAGGCAATAAGAGTTCAAGTCTCATCTTAAACTACTTCCTTATAGTATTTGATGGCAATTCAAATTACTCCCTTTTTTTCATCTTCCTGTTAGAAATTTCATTTTTTTTTGAGAAATCACTTGCAATGTCCCATTCCATGATAAGCATGTAAAAACTAAAACTTATGTCTTAAAAATACTAGGAATGGAACTTATTTGAACTTTGGGATTTGCCAGTAGATCCTTATTGTAAAAACTTAAGTGGACAAGCGACCAATTTAAAAAGTCAGAGCGAAGAATTAAAAAATTGTTTTCCAGCTGTTCTGTCAAATGAACTGCATTGGTGTTCAAAATTCAAGATTAATTTTCAAGTGAAAAAAGATTGGACACCAGTATTTAGACCGAAACATTAGAACAAGTTAATAAAGAGTTGTACAAACTTGAAAGAATTGTTGTAATAGAAAACATTGACCAGTGGTGTATGTAAAGAAAAGAAATAATAAAATTTGTGTTTGTGCAGATTTCTTGATTGGATTAAATAGTTGTTTAGAAACACAGGACTACCCATTACCAAGTCCTGAAGAAATTTTTTCAAAGTTGAATGGTGGAAGAATATTTTCAAAGTTGGATCTTTCTGAAGCATATTTAAAAATTCAGATTGAAAATAAATGTTCTGAATTAACAACCATAAATATACACAGAGGATTATATAAGATTAACTGACTTCCTTTTCGTATAAAGGTGGCAAAAGGAAGTCAGTTGCACTTATGGCACCATCTGTTTTCCAACACCCATGGATATCATGCTTGCTGGTTGCTACTCCACTGTGGCATATTTAGATGACATTTTGATGAAAAGTGTATCAGAAGAACAACATGTTGGGCATCAGAAAACAATTTGGGGAAAAATAAGAGAATACGAATTTAAGCTTAGTGAAGAAAAATGTGAATTGTTTTTGCAGAAAATTAAATACCTTGGTCAAATTATTGATGAAAATAGTAGACAACCAGATCCATTGAGGGCAAGTGCAATTAAAAATATGCCTACACCAACAAATGGGACTATGTTACAAGCTTTCTTTTAGGACTGGCTAATTGATCAAATTTATGTACATAATATGCACAAGTTAAAGGCTCCACTTAATGATCGACTTAAAAAAGGAGTAAATGGAATTGAAATAATAAATGTCAAAAGTCGTTTGACAAAATAAAAATGACTTAATCTAATTTATCATTAGCACACTACGACCCAAAAGCAGAAATTGTAGTAGCATCTGATGCTAGCGGGTATGGTACTAGAGCAATGATTTTACACAAATATGATGGTGGTAAACTGAAACTGATGCTTCACAATTGCTTCTACCAGCAGAGAAAAATTACTGCTAGTTAGAAAAAGAAGCTCCAGCAATTATATTCACTGTGAAGAAATTTCATAAATTTATTCATGGAAGAAGTTTTCCATTGCAAACAGACCACAGGCCTTTATTAACAATATCTGGTTCAAAGAAAGGTATACATACACATACAGATAATAGACTAAAATGCTGGAGTACCATCCTGTTAAACAATGATTTTATGATGGAGTACCAACTGTCTAAAGCATTAGGACATGTGGATGGATTATGTAGATTAATACCTAAAAATTCAGAACCCTGTCATCGCAGCACTAAAAAACAAAATGGAAATAAAAAACATTTTGTGAAATGCAGTACGAGAGTTACCAGTGACCCTGGATGAAATAAAAGGAAAAGCAGAAAATGACGTCTTTATTGCAAAAAGAAAAAAGCAATTGAAAGAAAGTAACAAAGAACAAAATCCAGACAAACGTATTCGATATGTGATGGTGTAGCAATGAGTTGTAATACTGACTGTGTTACAGAAACAAATATTAAAGGATTTTCATTGCAGACAACCTGGTGTTTCTAGAATGAAATCTATAATGAGAAGTTTCATATATTGGACCAGAAGGGACCAAGATATTGAAAGAATAGGGAAAGCATGTAGAGGTTGTGCTCTAGCATCAAAACTACCTATCACAAAGATAGAACCTTGGCCAAAGACAGACACACCAGAAGGTAGACTGCATATATAGATTTTGCAAATCCTATCAATGGATCATATCTTGTGGTAGTTGATAGTTTCACAAAATAGCCAGAAATTTATAAGTGCAAAAAATATCAGCAACAGAATGTTCTTTAGAGCATATAAGGATGGCAAGGAAACATGGGAAGACAGCATAATATCAGCAAGAACTGGGAAATTGATTTACATGGTGAAAGGGAAAAAATTGGAACATAAAAGGAATCATAATCAGCTGAAAAAAAAAAGATTCAGTGATGAAAAACCTGAAATAATTGAAGAACCAATGCTATATGATGTTTTTGATGTGTCATCACCACAACAAGTCATGGAACCTACAAGGACAAGTTCCAGAAAAAGAAAGTGTAGTGAAGAACTGGAAGCAGATCCGAGCTGGAAACATTACAAAGTCAAGTACGTTGGTAGACTTTCTAGAAAGAGGAGGGGGAAATAGTAATACTAATAAAAAATTAAAAATATTTATACAAGTATTCATCTCAAGAGAGTGGGGGATGTTGTGGAGTAAACAGTACACCCCTGGTAACTATATGAACTAGTCCATTACTATAAAGTGCTCCAGGTCAGAGGTAAGTCTGTTAGCCATTTGGAATCAGTCTTCAAGCTAACAAATACAGGCATCATGGTAGAGTAGCCAAAGAATTATGTATAGAGAATGCTTATATGAAGTACATTATATAAATAAGAGTGTGTTATAACAAGAGCCATAGTATAGTAGCATTATAAAAGACTGATGATGGATTATGCATTATGTATAGAGAATGCTTATATGAAGTACATTATATAAATAAGAGTGTGTTATAACAAGAGCCATAGTATAGTAGCATTATAAAAGACTGATGATGGATTATGCATTATGTATAGAGAATGCTTATATGAAGTACATTATATAAGTAAGAGTGTGTTATAACAAGAGCCATAGTATAGTAGAATTATAATAAAAGTACTCACAAAAGTATTTAGAAATAAGGGGAGGACAAAAAAATCACGTCTTTTTCTTTTATAGATTTTTAAAAAATTTGAAACTAAGTAAATATATAATTTGCTCATAGAAAAACTATTAACAGCAATTTATAGTTTATTAAATTTTTGGTATTTAAAAACCAAAATCGTATTCAAAGACATCTTATTTGGAAAAAGAAAAATAATAATCTTTTGTTTTCCTATTTATTATTTGGATAATTGAAAAGAAACATATGTTGATAACAAGTGGGAGGTTGCCAATAGTTCCCTCTCCTCTTCACAGAATTAATTACATTGCATTTTACAAAATCACTTCCGATTGGTCAATATCAGATTCAAAACGTACAAACATTTGCCTATCAGTTACAAAACTCCAAGAAAAATGAAACCAAACAAATACTGGCAAATGTTTGCTTAGGGGGAATGATTTATAAAACTTGAGGAGGCTGCTATAAAATTCTCATATTATTTCAAATTAATACATGTTGAATTCTATGCGTGTGTATAAAGCAAAATGGTTCTGGAAGTAATGGGACAAAAGAATGGATATTTACAATGCTTCTCTTTTAAAAAGCAGCTGACTGAATCACTCAAGCCGTATTTGACAATTATTTATATAAAGGAAAACAAACTTATCCTTGTGAAAGGAAATTAAAGAGATTAACAGAAGCAGAAACAATAAAGAAAATTGCAGCCCTTAATATAAAAAGTATTCCTTATTATAAATGAGCCCACCTCCGCACAAAGAAAAAAAAAGCTCAATGAAATAAGCACAACAACAGCTTGATACTAGTGAATAAAAGTCATTATTTCAAGTTGTAAAGTGTGTGTGTGTGTGTGTGTGTATATATTTATTCTTATTTTACCTGGATATATATATATCTCCCCAGGTAAAATGAGAACAAATGGAGTATAATTCCACTGTACGTAACATTTAATTTAAAAGAGGGATCAATACAAAGTAGAGCTAAATATTAAAGGCTACAAGCCTTTTTTTTTTTTTTTAAAGCATTCTGCTTTTGAAATTCATTTTTCTTTTACCAGTAATTTAACAATGCCCGAGGAGACACATTTATGGTGTTGAAACATGATTGTAATCATGTAGCAATTTTTAACATGTTTTTGTTTTAATATCCTAAAATAAATAATTTATATATATATATATATATATATATATATATATATATATATATATATATATAACAATATTGTAGAAGTCTTCAAGAAAATAGGCTTACAAATAACACATAATCAAAACAAAAAAGTAACGAAAGGAAAAAAACAAAACAAATCTTACCCTTTCCTGATCCAATTTTTCAGCCGCACCATCTCAGACGGACTTTACAGATCAACATTTATCAAACATAAAAAGCAGCAAGTAGTTTTAAATAGCCTCATTAGATTTATGCCTTAATTGATAGAAACAAGGGATAAGCTCTCGTTTTGACAAAAGCCTCAAACTGCTGTTAAATGACAAAGAAAAATGATTCATTTCACGTTAATAGTGGTTAGAATAAAGAGTATTTAATAAAAACATGCTGTGTATTATGTAGGAGTGTCAAATCTTTGATGCTAAAGTGCCCCATGCCATGTGCTTTCCTTTCCACATACCACTGCCTTACAGATGGTACCACCCACATTTATAAGTACAAGTTTCAACCACCTCCTTTGAAAAACAGACTTGCACCAAGTATTTGAGTAGAGTACTTTAACAACTGAACAATTTACAGTAAACACACACACACACAACTAAATTCAGTTTAGTAAGCAATGTGAATCATACATAGATAATGAAAAGACATACCCATTACTTCAATAGGTCAATGGGAGCACCTTTAATGACTTATCAACAAAATAGGCAGTTCACTATGAGATTGTTTAAATGCCATGTTACAGCCTGGTAGTAAGAGGCTTTCTTGATAGCCTAAAATATGAGTTCAATCTGACAATTTGTAGTTGAACTATACAAACACAAGCTCCAAGTACTTTTCTAAATAAGTCATTAGGGATACTTTCAATGGCCTAACAAAGCATTGCTTGTTCATGTTGAGGTTTTTAAAAAAAAAATATTTTCTATTACAGCGTTTCTCAACTGATGTGCCCTGAAAGGTAGCCAGATGCACCCCAAGTTAACAGAAGAGTAATTTATTAATTATTTTTATATTTAAAAAGTCTTTACATTTAAAAAGCAAGAGACACCAAGCACATGGCTTCCATGCCTAAGTCTTTGTCATTTGATATTTTAAACTGAATGTTAAATTCCTTAATCTTTAAGGAGTGGATAATCTTTTCCCTTCCTCAGTCATTATCAGCCTCTCAAAAAAAAAAAAATTCTTCATAAATCTCTTTAAATGAAAACTGTACGGCTAATCTTCTTTGGGAATGCTAAACAAAAATATCAAAATGTCATATTTTCAAATTTCAGGGCTAATTTTTCCCTATTAAAATTTTAAGTGCACCCTAGAGTTTTAGTTATTCTACAAGTGTGCAGCCATGAAGTAAAAAAGGGTTGAGAAACAATGCTCTATTGATGTAGTATTCAATACTTTGGTTCTGGGTTAAAAGATACAAATATAGCATTTTTCCCCCCACTGCCTGCCATAAAAAAAATAAAATTTGTATTATTTGTACAATCTTGAAACAGTAATCATAAGTTAAGTAGCAATATCAAGTGATATAATTTAAGGTTTATTGTCCATTAAGCTATTTCACAATACCATATACTGACCACAAATAAAACTACCAGAGATTGAACAGCTTACAGCTTCTAATCCAAGGCTTTTACCACTAAGCTTTCTCATCAGACTGCATAGCATATCCACTTTTTAAACATTACAGAACTTTTCATATAGCGTTTCCCAGCAAATAACACCTATAACATTGTGCGGAAAAAAAAAAATTATAACACTTGTGTAATATATATATATACAACATTTTAATCTATAATCATTTATTAATAATTATATAACTATTCTGAGTCTAATCAAGGTCATTTAGGTTCAAGTATAGTACAGGTAATTTCTGTTCTGAGGTCTACACAAAAACAAAAGGTAGGGTGATATTGGATTTTTTTTTTTGAAGTGAGTGACCAGAAATATGTATTTTTGGGGGTTTTTTGGGTTTTTTTTAAAATCATTTATGTTTTTTAAAATCTTTTTCCTCAAAATATTGGCCAATGTCTGTAATTTTTGATTAGATGTTGAAGTGAAAATTTGCATATAGTATTCAAGACGAATACTAATTAAAGTAGCATTTTTATTGAAAAAATGAACCTGTTCTACCAGAAAAATTAAATTGATGAATATAATTTTAAGTTAAACTGATTGACAATGCATCATGCAATTTTTAAATCTTTAGATTGTTTAATTTACAAAGATTTTCACACATCAAAAGTACTAACTTTTATGAAAAAGACTGTTTCAACTTTGTTATTTTTCCACATAATTTGTCAGCAATCTGTGAGCTTTGTAAATCTGAACAAAGCAAAAGAACCTATAAGAAGCTGTAAAGTGGTCTTCAAAAATACCCCAAAATCTTTCCTAACTTGAAAAGGAGAGAGAGAGAGAGAAAAAAATAAACATAAAATTAGTGTGAACAATATCAGATAGTAACAGCTGTGATTTTAACTTATTAGTCAATTTTAAAAATCCTAAAAATTACAGAAGTACAAAATAGTTGATGTAGGACATTAAATAGAACCACAGGAACGGCTTTGATCCCAGCTGCTTAACATTTGTATCAATTTACATCAACACCATTTGGGAAAGGGCAAAACAACACTCATGTGGTTGCTTGCTTCAGATGAATTACTTATAAAAGGTGATAAAAGACAGAGAGGAGATGGGTGCCACCAAGCTAATAAAAACACAATATAAATATAACACGAAACATCTTTGGTATATCAACCTTAAAAGGTTGAAGGAAAAAACTCCAAGTAAAATTAAATCAAATTTATTTGGCAGACTGACCACACACACACATATTAAAATAATGAGAAAGAACAGTAAGATTTATAATTCAGTGTTCTTATTAATTATTTTTATTTTTAAAAACAGAAATGTTAAGTGCTTGTTGTTTTAAAAATAAAAAAAGACAGTTTAACAAAAGAAAAAGTGCTCAATGTACTTGTACTTAAAATAAATAAAAATAGCAAATATATAACAATTTAACTATCTTATTTTCATATATCAACCTTATTGCCACCATATCTTCACTCGAATATTTGGAGAACTATTCTATATCTAAGTCTTACTTAGAGTTAACGGCTAACTTTAAAACAGTTCTAACAGCTAAATACCTCACCTGCAAGAAACAAACCCAATATAATCACATTTAGACGACCTACACAGAATAGACGAGCCAAGTGAAAATGACCATGTAAAATGTCCAAATTCAAATTAAAATTCTGATAATAGGTAAAAATTTATCAAAAAGAAAAAAAAAATAAAAAATGACAAACCAGCTCCGTAATAAAACAAAAAAAACAAAACAAAATAATATTTAAAATGAAGTTCAAATAAAAGCAAATTTAAATTCAAGGTTGTATGTTCATGCAAGAAAGCTTCTGAATATATAATTCACAAAAAAGGGGTGTGACAAAAAGGATGGTCATATTTATAAGCTATCATTGCTAACTTTAACCATTACAAAATAAAATCTCCTCCTCCTGCCCCATCTCTGAGTGGGGAAGAGATCACTACAATTATTAAAACCTTTTCACAGTTGATGTATTGATAATTGGGACCCACAGTGATCTTTTCTCGAACACAAACTTATGGAAATATTCTCTTTAAATTTGCATGTCATGGCCAAATCAATTTTCATCAGCTGTAGGACATACTAAGATATTTTATAATTGACTTTTCTTACACCACAATAATAAGACACAATAAGACTTAAAGATTGAAAATTTCCCTGCATGGAAAAAGAGAAAAATTTCAATTTCATTTGGTAAGCCACAAAAATGTTTTACATTGTAAAAATAACCAACACAAACAGATGGATATTTCCTCTGTTTATTCACAACATTTGTACAATTCAATCTTTATTTGTCATTTTAAGACTGAGAAAATTATCTTCTAAGTGGAAAATTTAAGATAATAATAATAATAATAATAAAAAAAAGGGCCAAATAATTGTTGTAATCACTCCTGATTCAATTTTCTCATATAACACTGGATTAAATATCTGTAATAAGATAATCCCTACAATATTAAATCATAGATGAAAGTTTCATTAAAGACAACCGACAAGGTTCTGCGATTAAGCTTTTTATTAAATTTTTCATGTGTTTGTATAAATGATTTCTTTTCTGGACATTAAGTGTATAAAAATTGTCCTATATATATATATATATATATATATATATATATATGTGTGTGTGTGTGCGTGCACATTCAGCTATTCTATTAGTCATAATTTTTAACTGAATGTGTAGATTGACTGTGTTTGGAAAATAAAAACAACAACAAAAAAAACAACAACAAAAAAAAAAAACCAAAAAAAAACAAACATTCCTACCACTCCATATAGATATAGATAAATCTACACATTCAGTTAAAAATTAAAATACAAAAAACATCCTTGAAAATGGTTAATAGAATAGATGAAAGTGCTCAGATATATAGAAAATTTAGACAGTTTTTACACACAGTAGAGAAAATAAATCACTTATATGAACACAAGAAAAAAATTGAATAAAATCTTAATCGTAGTACTTTGTATAAAAGAGGGTTTGCTGACCAAACACACACACACACACATATATATATATATATATATATATAAATAAATTAAGTAAGTAATGTTATTAATATTCTTACCTGCTTTTCATATATTGATATTTTTCCCCCACCAAAGGCAAAAAATATATAAAAATATATCCTAAATCAATGTTTGTTTCTCAAGTCACCAGCAGAACAGAATATTTAAATCAGGAAAAAGCTTAAGACAAGTATTTAAATGTCTGATGAAACAGAAAGATTATCTATCATACTCATCTCACTCCCCCACAACACAAACAGTTGTTGTAATGTGAATGCTAAAAGAACAATAATTAAAATTTGGGTGAGTCTGGCTTCATGATTAAAAATGCTGACACAAACAAATATTCATACTTGATTTTTATAAGTCAGACATCACAGACCACAGATGTTAGGGTTTGCCAAAAATGTAAACAGCTACTCCTAAATTTATAAAATATCAGTGAAATACAAATTATTGTTATAATTTTGTAAAGAGTCATTCAGTGCTACTATAGTAGGCTGTCTACTATTCATTCTCTACTATAGTATGACATCTACTATTCTTTCTCTACTATAGTATGACATCTACTATTCTTTCTCTACTATAGTATGACATCTACTATTCTTTCTCTACTATAGTATGACATCTACTATTCTTTCTCTACTATAGTATGACATCTACTATTCTTTCTCTACTATAGTATGACATCTACTATTCTTTCTCTACTGTAGTATGACATCTACTATTCTTTCTCTACTATAGTATGACATCTACTATTCTTTCTCTACTATAGTATGACATCTACTATTCTTTCTCTACTATACTATGACATCTACCAATTGTCGGAAGTATGAAATATACCCTAACTCTTAAGAAAAACACTTCATCTTCAATTTATATTATTTTGTTTTTGTATGACATTAGCTTGCTTATTTTGAAATAGAATTACATAGATACCTCCTTTATGAATACAATTTAGATAAATACCCTACTCTTTAGGTTAAAATAGCATTGTATGTAGTTTGAGGAATTAATTGCTGTAGGCCATAAGCTGGTTGTTTGTTAGAGTATATTGTCATTGACTGTAGATCACAAATGCAGTGGTAGACATACTATAAGTAGCACAGAGTTGTTTACAATTGAATTAATTATTTTAGTTAGGGTTAATTTCAATCAATACATTCTATAATTTCAGTCTTTCTCTATATCTATCTAAAGACAAGCTAAAAAACCAAAAACACAAAGATTTCGGCCAGATCTGCCCAATCTTCACTTCTCAGCTTTATTAGAGTCCAAAGTTGTTTACACAGCCTTGTTGGGTGTGGCGGGGGAGGCAGATTTTCCACCTTGCAGCCCCCTTTTCCAACAGACATAACATTTGCTAGCCTGTTGTAAATATTGCTATTTTCATGACAAATGTTCAAATAAAATCCATTCTTTAGGTACTGTGACTAAGTTTTTTTATTCACTTTTTCTTGTGTTCGTACAAGTGATTTCTTTTCGGGGACATAAAGTGTGTAAGAAAAAATTGGAGAACAATTCAGACTCCTCATGCTGTGTCCATAGAGTTGAACAACCCTTGTTCACTCCATATTCCAACTATAAGGAAGAAGTTTCACTCAAATCCCCCCCCCCCATGACTCACTGCTTTGTGGAACAGACTTGCATAGATTCTACACAAAATACTACAATCTTGACCAATCAAGAGTCAGTTGTTACCTATCCTCTATATGCACAGAAAACCCTCCACCTTGAGTGGCTTTTGGGCTTTGTATTGGGTGAATACCAGTTTTAAAAAAAAGGCAAAACAAAAACACAGCATCCCATCAATAATTTCAATTTGTCTATAAAAATTATTATCAAAAGTGAAATAAACACTGGTTCGTAATAATTTGGCAAATCCTTATATTTTTATTTATCAATAGGGAGAGATTAGTTTTTGATTGTACCAGAATTATTTCTTAAAATTTAAGCATTTGTTAACAGGTACACTAGTATATATCAAGATTTAATAACTAAACTGGCCTAAAATAAACTCCTGACTTTTTAAGATAATAAATCCCTCTACACTTACTAAAGCTGTTAACAAAGGCTTAAATCTCTTGAAAAAAAATCTAGTACAATGAACAATTAACTTCTTGCAACTACATTAAATTATAAAAACTTGCCAACATTGTATATTCAAGCCAGGTAACCTTCAGGGAATTTTGAACTAAACCTTTATTTAATCTATGGGAGTTGACTGTTATTGTTCCACTGCCAATGTCTAGAGAGATTTTGTCTAGTTCTTATTTTTAGTATTGCTCACCCTGTTTCCACTGCATCTAAGTCTGTACTACCTAGCCCAAGGATTGAACTCACAATTACAAGGTGTCTAAATTCATTAACCAACACATTAATCGATTAGGTTATTGGGACAATACTGAACCAAGAACTTAGAGCTTTAAAAGTAATGTTCTTTTCTGCTTGGTGCTGTCACACTTAAATTGCATTCATATCAACTTCTTTTCTTACTTTAGCTACAGAAGCTTTGCTGTCAATTCTCTTTATTAACAACTCTAGCATGGTATTTATATCTGAGGGGCCTAGCATATGTACTGATTTCTTCAGACATCTGTGACTATCCAGTTTTTTTCTGTCTAGTATTTTTACTTCATCCCATGGAGATTGGCGATCATTCTTTTCATACATGATCAGCCATGTCTGATTTCATTGTATCACCCCTAATTATGATTTTTCAATGTTTGTCCAGCCTTATTTTTAAAAGGTGGCTGGTTTCATCTTTGTATTCTTTTTTACAACTACAGAAGATAGAATACATAACTCTTTGTCATGTCCTCTTCTGTTAAGCTTGACTAAGCAGAGATTTTTGCATAAATTCAAGCTACTTCTGAATATTACCATAATGTTTTATGGACCTGCATCCTGATGTTACGCTTGCAGGGTAATTATTCTTCTGAAGGGTATGTTTGATGCTGATCATTTCCTATTGGCACATGTCTGGGTCACCACTTGATTTTTGCACCACATCATCACATTGTATAGATCAGGGGTGGGCAAACTACAGCCCGTGGGCCACATGCGGCCCACCAAACGATTTCTTGTGGCCCGCTTTAAAATGTTATTTATTAAAACTATATTTTTCTTTTAAAAGCCCTTTATTTCGCCAATTTTAAATATGAATTATTTTGGTTTATATATACTATGCGGCCGAGTAAAACTATGAATTTTTAGAATGCGGCCCTTGTACTAAAAAGTTTGCCCACCCCTGGTATAAATGATAAGAATTAAAGTTAAGGTTGTTTATTGAACGTTGGATTGATAGGTCTTGAATCCATTCTCTGTGCGAGTTATAAGTAAGCCAGCTGATTTTTTTTATATCTAAAAAAGGGATTATACAATGCCTACATCATGCAAAAATTGTAAGAAGTGATCGAGATATATACCAAAAACAAAGCATCAAACAGACCCCCTTCCGAATAACCGCTGCCCTGCATACACAGGATCTGCTGAAATGTTGTCATAACAAAACTGAGGATATTAGTTCAAATGTAAATAATTTGCCAAAGTTCACTAACCACTAAATTAAAATAACTGTTCCGGTATATATTGTATCTATTCTCATATTTCTAAATATATAGAATCTGAGAGGCTTCCACAACTGTTAAAAAATGGGACTAAAAGATTATTTTTGCTGCTTTTAAATCAGTTTAAACTGTTTTAAAACAGTTTCTCTGTGTGGGAAGCATGGTGGAGTAATGGATAGTGGTTCGAATTCCAGTCAGATCCATTATATTCACTTACGTGTTAACACCCTTGGGAAAAGTACAAATCCCCTTCTCCCACCAGCTCTGGGTAAATAGGACAGACTGGGTTCTATAACTGGCAACCAGTCTAGAAGAAAAAACTGAATTCAAAACCAGCCTGGAGAGCGTTGGGCTCCATCAGGCTATCTTCCAAGAAACACCACTTCTACTGCATGGGATGAAAAAAAAACAATCACTTTATGAAGCATTCCATTACCCAAAATACTTTGACGCAAATCTGTGTCAGAATCGCACACAAACTTCCTTTATTGTCTTTAATGCATACATTTTCTCTTCTATAAAAATGATTTCATATCACAAAATATTCAATACCAGGCATTTTTTTAATTTAAATGGAAATCTCATTGCAAGAGAATTTCTTACCAAATTTAAGTTGCAATCTTTATAATAAACTTCTCACCTTGAAATGCATAAAAATTACTAGAGTTTAATTTATTTTGATAGGTATTATTATTACTATTATTGACCTAAAGTAATATTTGTATATAATCAAATGTTATTCTGAATTTGGAAACGGTCAGGTAAACAAAGTTGGCCAATCTTAGCAATCTTAGACCTTTGTGCCTTAAACAAAAAAAGTGTCAAACAGACAGCTTTCCCTTGACACTGCTATTATAACTACCTTTACTCCTCGGCAATGTTTTTTGTTTAAAAAGCAATGATTAGAATTTTAATAAAACCTAAACATATGAAAGTGAATTTATACATCCTTGTTCTTGAGAATTGACAACAAAAATAATAAACATTATTTACTTATTAGATTGTTTATTGTAACAGTTAGCAAAACATCAGCTAATTTCCAATTGATTCAAACTTTATAAAATGTTAAATGATTTTCTTCCAGTTGGTTGGTTCACATATTTTTATTATGTTAGTAAATGTTTATAAATTTATGAATAAAAGAATTGTTTTCATATTTCCTTATGAATCAGTAAATGATCAATATTGCTTTGCATTAATATCTGTCTATATTTCTGAGATGAGCTCTTGTAACCATTTACACTATTTACATTGTTTGGACTGTTGTCATCATCTTTGTTGCCATATTCATAACATTTCAACAATTTCAAACTGAACCCAAAATAAAGGGTTCCATTTGAAATTCCAATCACCTGAAGAAGAGCATAAAACAGTCGAAACGACATGAATATGGCAACAAAGATGAGGACAACAGTCCGAATGATGTAAATAGTGTAAATGATTGCATTGTGTTACTTTTAATTGTATTACTTTTTAGAATGGTGTAAATACAAAATTATTGTTAAACAATCTAATAAATAGTGTTTAATATTTTTGTTGTAAATTCTCAAGAATAAAAAAATTTATAAATTCACTCTGATCATATGTTTAGGTTTTATTACAAGTCTAATCATTGCTTTTTGAAACAAACATTGCCAAGGAGCAAAGGTCGTGAAAATAATAGCAGTGCCAAGGGAGAAAAAACATTCTTTTCTTTGACACATTTTTTTTTTTTTTTTTACCAGCACAAAAGTCCAAGTTTGACAAAAGTTGTTTACATGTTCCATACACATAAATTTCTCTTTTTCATAACAGATTATGATCCTAATTTTTCAAGAATAATCAATTTTGTTTTCAAAACAAACATTTTAATGAAAAGATAGCCATGATTCTCAAATGAAACTGTAAATATTTTTTTTTTAAAAGATAAAACATTTCAATATACAACAACACAATGCAGCCCAAAATTCTCCCAAAATTTCTTGACTGTGGATATTACTTAAAATGATAAAATATAAAAAAAAAAAAACAAAACCCAAAAAACTTCAAAATAATCAACAATTCAAATTAAACCAGTTAAAGGAGACAGCAAAAATTATCTCCCCTTGAATTAAAAGGGGGGTTAATTTAGAGAAAAATTATTTCCTAGTGTAAATCTGGAAATACCTCTCACTTAATGTAATGTGCTTTGTAAGGTTTTGTTGTGCGAATTTTATACTAAGTGGAGAGCAGAGGGAATTTAGGGCTAATCCACAAAGCAAATTTTCTGAATTTAGAATTTAAAATATTACACGCAAATATAAATCCTATTACCAATACAAAAAGTTAAATGACTACCAGTATGAAAATTACATCATAACATAGTTAAGTGTGTAATCTACACAATGAATAAAATAAAAACATAAAAAATTTAAAAATCAAAACAATTCCACATAATCCCTCTTCCCACACTGTTTATTTAGCTTCATCAGATACTGTGAAATATGTTAAATTTATAGAGTTTTCTACTCATTCCCTATTTAATCAGTGTAAAACAAGTCACTATTAATGATATACATTATGCACCATTTCATCCATCCAACCAATAGTTATGAAATTCAGACTCAACTTTATTACATGCAAAATATTTCAATGTCTCAATGATTGCTTTCAAAGAGGGAGTTCAGATCTTATGGCAGAAAAATGAATAGAGGAACCAACAAACTGCTTTTCATAGACTAAACATAAAAATTCCATAAAAAGACAAGCCTTGACTAACTCACCTCTGGAGAATTCCGAGTAATGAAGGCATGGCAAAATTGCACATTGATCTGTCCCTTGGGTTCACGAGCAAGGAAGGAAAATTGGCGATATTCTGGGTCACAGGTTGCAAAAGAGATTCTCTTCAATGCATGTGCCATATAAACACTCTGGAAGAAAGAATACATAATATATAGAAATAGAGAAAGAAAAAAAAAGAGAAGAAAAAAGAGAGGAAGAGGAAAAAAGGAAAAAAGAGAAAGAAAATTAGAGGAAAAAAGAGAAAGAAAATTAGAGGAAAAAAGAGAAAGAAAATTAGAGGAAAAGGAAAAAAGGGAAAGAAAATTAGAGGAAGAGGAAAAAAGAGAAAGAAAATTAGAGGAAGAGGAAAAAGAGAAAGAAAATTAGAGGAAGTAAAAAAAGAGAAAGAAAATTAGAGGAAGTAAAAAAAGAGAAAGAAAATTAGAGGAAGTAAAAAAAACAGAAAGAAAATTAGAGGGACAAAAAAGAAAATGGTGAAAAAAAAGATATAAACTAATTTTTTTAATTTATACTATTTACATTAAGACTAATGTGTTCATCCTTGTTATCAAAATGTTTTGGTCATTGTCCCCGCTGCCCTTCATCAGGTATATATTGCTCTGCATAACTTACAAGCAATCATCTGAATGTAAATAGTATAAATAATGATAACTCCTCATCTCAGAAATTCAGATGATTTTTTTTTTTTATGTTGAATTTTCTCTTTTTTTCCGTTTTGAACTAAATAGAATAAATTGAGAAAAAGTTATTGATAAACAAAAAAAGCTGTTAGATTACATAACCAAAGAATTTCTTACATCAGTTTCCATGCCTCATTATTATTATTATTATTTTTTAAGTGTAGGGGATGATGATGTTAAATTTAATAAAATTAATGTAATTTATTTTTTATAATAGATTAACTTTCCAACATGAAGATACAAAATATTAAAAAATTGCACACTTTAAAAATTTTAACCAATTAATCTTTAAAATAATTCTTCTTAAAGATAGTGTTTTGTTGTTGTTTTTTTTAATATAATGCATTGTTGTTCGTTACGTAAATGGGTGAGTTAGAGTGTTGTGAAGATATTCACTCATTGAAAAAGAAAAAAAATAAATAGTAGTATAGACTTACCTCCCCTTTGCTACTGCAAACCTTCACACCGGAAAGGGAGATAACCAACAACACTTTCATGCTTTTTACCACATCCTACAATAACAGTGAGAGAATACATTTATTAAAACAAGAGCGAGATACTTGAAAAAATTTATTTTTAATTTCTAAAAATGTACTTGTGTATTTAATATTACACTTTCCAATTCAAATAAAATCCAGTCTTTTTTTTAAATCAACAATTATCATAAATAAATTGCTAAAAAGAGTTATTTATCTTAAAATATGAAAAACAGAATCACTTTCATTTGGTTAGCTGATTTACTTTTTAATTTTGTACATATGCATTGATTTTGTCGGCAACACAGTATAGTAGGGTCAGTTGGGTACTGTATGTGAGAAAAAGAGCACCATGGTACAATTCACTCTGCCAGAAATTTGGAAATGGCATGCTGTACTGTTTGGCATTTATGCCAGAAGCTCCAATACAAATACTTCAGAGTGTTTGGGTGTCAATCTGAGAACAGTGCAGAGGATTTGGAAAGAATTGGATGAGTCTAATGGTGATTACAAAGGTACAGCATTGTGGGAAAACTCACCCTGGTCATTCTGATAAGAAAAGAACTCCCAAATTTGTTGGTGAGGGCTTCAGACTCAACACAGAGGTCTACATAAAGTGCCTTGAGGAGGTAGTGCTTCCCTGGGTCAAGAGGGTGGCTCCTGGAAGACCCCATGTCTGGCAGCAGGACTGTACCATGCCACACAAGCAAGAGAAATCAGTCATGGCTGTTGGAGAATTTCTGTGATCATATCCCCCCTTACATCTGGACATCTAACTCCCCAGACTGCAACTCCCTTGATTATTATGTGTGGGACACAGTCGAGCGAGAGACCAACAAAAGTCCTTTGTAGAACCAAAGATGAACTGAAAGCAAGGATTATGGCAGCATTCACCATCCAGAAGAGTTGCAGGAGATTCCAAAGTCATCCGGTGGTTATGGTTGAAGCCAATGGTGATTTTATTGAATAAATTTACTCTTTAGTATTTCAAGATATTTTTGTGTAATTTTGGTAAATATATCTGTTAAAATTAAACATCAGGATTATTTTCATGTTTGTGTAATTTAGACGACAATTTATCCATCGCACCCTGTATATTTAGCATAAATGGTAGCATAACATTCAGGCTTTGAGCTGATAAGAATGGTCAACTGATTCACAATTATTTTTGCACTAGTAAATTTTTCCATTGATTTTGCAATATTAAAAAGAACAGAAAATTATGTCAATCACACATAACTTATTTGTAGCAAAAGATGAAAATTTCAGTTATTTTGATTAACCGAGAATCAGGGTATTGGTATAGCTGGCAGAGAATAAATTCTATCTTCTTTCTTTTAGGTACCATGCCCCTTTAGAATGTAAGAAATCATAGCTCTCCACATCTTCCTTGTATCTCTTAATAAGTTTTGTCTTTTTGTTATTTTTCCCAAACCCTGTTCTACCATACATTTGCTCAAGTTCATCAAGTATGTTACACACTGCCTTACAATCTGTCATGTGAATATCAGGTTTTCCAAGCCCTCCTTCCTCCTTACATGCCCCAGAAATTTCAACTGTCCCTTCCTTTTTGTTTCCAAAACCTTGTTGTTGCTCACATGTTCAGTCCATGGTATCTTCAGCTTCTTGTTGCTTCAAGTTTCTTTTTCATCTTTGAAGAGATTGTCTAGCATTTGCTGCTGTAGTTTAAATGAATCTCTATTACTAAGACGTCACTTGTACAAATCAAGATACTGCCGGTTCAATCCGCCGTTCTTGCTTTCCCAACACTTCAAAACGTAAATCCATCTTCCCTCTTCTCACTGCTTCAGCCCTCTTTTATCAGGCTGACACCGCAGTCCCCCAACCAATCAGCGTTCTTCACTTTTATTCTCAATTACCCAGGCAAATAGCTTCCCCCAGTTCGACCAATCAGCACATGACTTACTATTGGTGGAAGCATGCCAAACTGTACAAAAACCCTCGTTACCGTACATACTGCTGGAATGGCTAGACGGGAGAGTAATGTCATTTTCATGGAGCAAACTTGCTGATGCCACGTGCTGCACGTTAAGATAAGACCCTTATTTTCCTATGCATCAGATGCAAGCGACTCTGGTTCACTTGCTTCTACGGGACTGTTCACCACAGCTGCCATACAGGAGGACAGATATCACATATCAGTTCAATACTCTTTTCTTAGTTTCTAACAAAATTTTTCTGTCTCTTAATAATCTGCTTAGCTTTTGAAAGGTATCTTTGGCCATCCCAATACATCCTTGGATCTCAGTGTTGCACTTTCTGTCCTCTGTTAACACGCTTCCAAATATTTAAAGTTCTGTATCATAGTATTTACCAGATTCTACCTCACCATGCCAATATGGCATTACAATATTTATGAAAAGGTAACATTTTGTTTCGAGGTGACAAGGACATGTATAATTGTTTTAGAGCAGACTTTACACTATTTACATTTGGATTATTGTCCTTATCATTGTTGTTATCATGTTTCAGAGGACACAACAGCCAAAACATGACACCAACAATGAGGGATATTATATATATATATATATATATTTACAAAAATATTTTGTTCAGGCATTTAAATCGATAATACAAGTTAGTTAAGAGACAGAAAAGAGAAGCATATCAGAATGTTTGGAAATGCAGTTTTCTTAGGAAGCAGACTCCAACTCCAGAGGAGGTTTAACTTTCACACCTCTCGCAAGACTGTCACTCCACATCTTTCTTACCCTTTGACATGTACATAAATTATAGCCGAGTCAAGGTTCGGTTTGGTTTATTTTGCTTTACTGATTATCAACCTCCATGGATTATTTAATGCCAACAAGATTTTTAAGATAGATTCATATGTATTTTTTGTAAGAAATCAGTTTGTTGATCAGGTTCCATTGACATATTTTTGTAAAGTGGGGGAGGGTTGCCAAGAGCCAAACATATTGCTGGGATTTTTTTTTTCTTCAAAAATTTATTGCTAGTATTTTTACTATAAAAATCTATTTTTATACTTTCATAGTGGAGTTTGGAAGGCAGGGGCAGGGCTATGGTCCCAGCTATGGGCAAATAGCTGAGACCCTAACAGGTGCTATCACCCCGGATCAGGATGGATGTGGGAACAGCAGCAATTAAGAGGTGGTTCCAAACCTCCAATCTCCCGATCAGAGGCATTGCTGCCAGATGTAGTTTATTATCATACCCAGGATGACTAAGTCAAGGGCAGGCTACCAAATTTTGTAATGTTTCAAGGATAACAATAATCACTTCTTCCTCCAACCAATCAGTAACCAGAAGCTATGAAGCTTGAGCAATTAATTTATGTTGTGGAGTAAATAGTACACTCCTGGTGACTATATGAACTAGTCCATTACTATAAAGAGCTCCTGGTCAGAGGTAAGTCTGGTAGCCATTTGGAGTCAGTCTTCACACCAACTAATACTGGTGTCTTGGTAGAGTAGCCAAAGCATTATATATAGAGAATCCTTATACGAAGTACATTATATAAGTAAGAGTGTATTATAACAAGAGCCATAGAATAGTGGCATTATAATAATTTAAAATTTTCCCCCTTCTCAAAATGGCAAAGCAGGTTATTATTGATGAAAAGTTTACTGAATATCTTTGTGAAAGTGAGCAATCAAGCTTAGATTTATAATCTAACAGTGAAGATGAATTTTCTAATGAAGTCATGAGTGATGATTTATTGGATAATGAACTGACAAATATACAAAGTATTTTGAAAAGGGGAGAAATATTTATTTTTATTGGAACATCAGCTATCAAAAGATAGGAAAACAATCTGGATGTTTCAGAGATTTTTAAATGCATTCAAAATGTTGAAATAATTTTCAAAATTGTCTCCAAAAACCCATGAAATTTGAAAACAGAGATTCATCAAGATTACCGAAGAAATATTATTTCTCCAAAAGTAGGAAAACCCAGATCTTTGCTGCAATGACAATTTTTTGCAGATAAACCTAAACAAAAAAATACACATGTAGACCGATGATGGATTATGCATTATGTATAGAGAATGCTTATATGAAGTACATTTATATAAGTAAGAGTGTGTTATAACAAGAGCCATAGTATAGTAGCATTATAAAAGACTGATGGAGGATTATGCATTTTACTATTCTTAAAAATCTACTAAAATAAATTTAAAGAAATATTTTGTTATACTTTTTAAAGTTTCCTTTTAAACCATTTTCTCTTAGTAAAGTTTTTTTCAAATATTTTTTTTTAAATATGACATAAAATCACATTTAAGTATATAACAAAAAAAAAAAAAAAAAAAAAAAAAAGGGACTTTTAAAAACTCCCTAAAATTATTACCACTTTTGCTGCATTTAGAAAATGTCAATTATACCATTCAGTTGCCATTTTCAGCACCCTTGGTATATCATGATGAAAGAAGACAGTGGTTGATGTGAGAAAGTTTTTCAATATACTTTTGTATTACTTTGTAAAGAATGATTTTATTTAGACAATTGGGCTCTTTCATGTTCTTGATGGTCTTACTACACGTTTCAATCAATCAATTTATCCATCCATCAGTTTTCACCAAATAAAAAAAATCCTGGTGCTATTATAGTGGGATATCTACCGTCCATTTTTGACTATGGAAGGATATCTACCGTCCATTTTCAACTTACCATTTTTCCTGAGCATTTTCTAGCAATATGAGTGCATTGTCATTTAAAATGACATTGTCACAAATGCCTCAGTAGATAGCACCAAAATCCAGATGAGAAAAAAAATGAATATTTCTTCAGAAAAATGGGAACATATATAAGAAAGAGTGGTCATTAATATACCAACCAGATCAGTCTATGTCAACAGCACAAGATACTCTAATAAAAAGTCATATGATCACTCATCCACCCAGGCAATTCCAGACAAAACACAACTAAATTTCCAAATAACTTTGCTGAGCTAAATCAGGCAAGTTTAGATTTCACCATTTTATAATTTTCTTTGCCTAGCAAAAAGGTGTCAGTTAACTTCTCTCTGTATAGTTTACAATCATCCAGGGTACATGGGTGGTGGTACCTGTTTTAGCAATCTAACACTGCTGAAATCTATTAATGACCACTTTTTTTTACTGTAGGCATTTTTCTAAAAAAAAAAAAAAAAAAAAAAAATTCTTTTCCTCTTCCAGATTAAGCTATGCTAATTTAAATATTAGAGTGGCAACTATAAATAAACCCCCACTACCAAGAACAGCAGTACATCAATGTGTGTGTGTGTGTGTGTGTGTGAGAGAGAGAGAGAACACTTACTTGATTAAAGACTACAATACTAGGCATTACAACACATCTAATGAAGGTTGAAGAATGGCTCAGCAAAATTAAAAAAAAAAAAAAGAAAAGAAAAAAGGCAGTCAAGAAAATGAATGTTCAATTTTCAAAATAAAATTTTGACTGTTAATGAGCTCTGGAAGTTAAGGACAATTTCAAACAATTGCTGAAATAGAACAGATCAGATTTCCAAATATTAAGAGTCAAATATTAAGAGTCAAATATCCGAGTGTGACTCTGGATAAAAAGTGGATGTGCTATAAGCTGAATTGCGACGGTTTCCATCATCAATTGTGTGAGATGAAACAAAATGAGAATCTTTTTCAAGTCGACTAAATTAAACATACATCAAATATTAGAAATCAGATGCCAGGCAGTTCTGCCTTTTTCAGATGTGTTGAATCAAGTGAAAAGTTAGACGTCCAATTGTTTTAAAAGGAAATATCTTCTAATTATAAAAAATTCTTTTCTCAAGAAAAATATTTTTTTTAAATTATTTCACCCCAAGTAAGGCAATAAAGTCACTAATACACAAGGGTGTTACTGAGTGTGAAAGAATATGAGAAACAATTAAAAACAATAAAAGAAGAGGAATTAAGACAAAAGATGACTGAAATTGCATTTAAATCTTTGAAGGTCAAAGTTGACTGGAAAGCAAGAAACCAAAAGAGTTTCATAAGGAAGAAGTGTAAGAAAAGAAACTGTTAGGGTTAACATAGAAATTATGGTTATATTTAGAAATTAAATCGATAAAATGATGAGACCTAGTTGCCAATCTAGTACTGCACTTAAATTTGTACAGTTGAAGTACCAAAGAGAACATTTTCCATGAAAATATTTATAGAAAAGGCACAAAGCTATGTTATGGCCATGGGAAAGTAACTAAAATTGAGATACCAGGTCAGGACCAATAATATTGCAGATTCTTTAGATTTTATTAAGAATCTCTAAATACATAGAAGCACCAAACCAGGTGGGTTAGCAATATTCAATGTATGAATGAATTGTAGACTTATCAATGACTAAGAAATATTGTGGTGAGAAAAATTACCAAGCATGACACAGTGAACTGACTTTCCTAGTAACAGAAGTAATAAGTGATTCAATATAATCTTTCCACGTAGATATTAAATTTAATATCATTACATACATAAGAGAATGTATTAATGATCGTCTGAAAATTATGATTTCAAATTAATACATTTTGTTTTTTGGAAATGTTGTTATTCTAACAAAAGCAAGAGTTATCTCCCATGTAAAAGCACTTCAGTCTATTTGTTGGCTAACTGGAAACAATAACAAATGACAGCATAATAAGCAATTAGCCATTCGAGAAGTTTGACCGCCTTTGTGCTCGACTTGTACAGATAGATTAATTCACACATTAATTGAGTGGAGCAGCAACTTTTGAAGCCTTCAAGCCTTTGAACCAATATCTTTTTTTTATGCCTTTTTTACAATATATGGCGTCTGTTTTTTATTTTTTATAAAAAACTAAAAAATAACAGCAACTTGTTTTTGTCATTCTTAATGCAATGATTATGGTGACATGTTGTGCATTACGTTTTTTCTTTTAAGTCGTTGTTAGTGCAGTAATGGGATTCAATGGAGATACTGTATGTCATGTACACATTGGTGGGACAAGTTAGTCAGTGGCTCAGTGCTGCATTTAATGAACAATTTATAAACAAACGAAAGCTTTTGGAGATGAGAACACTTAAAGGAAATAGATTTTTTATTTTTAATGAAGCATTATCAACTACTAATATTATTAGTCTCTTCATTGTTTTTATCACAACTTGGAGCAGCTGGTTCATTCAACTAGGCTTCCCTAAGGCAAGGTAGTTTATCCTTTATTTCTGATCCTAAGACAGCTCCCCACTGCAAATAATCAACAGCTTAAGAGAAAAAAAAACCCCAAAATAAACAATAATAATGGTTAATAAGGCTTCTACTAATAAAGGGTGTCCCAATAACTGGGACCGATTTTAAATGTGAAAAAAGTTTAAGCATCTAATGGTTTATTTTCTTTTTCTTTCAGAATTAACCCCTGAAGTCTTTGGCAATTTCAACCATAGAAAGAATAACAATCAAACGTGTTAAAGGCCACACATCAAATGCAACAATGGCTTTATTGAATGAGAAGTTCCTAGGTTGCATCATCTCTTGAAGCAGCAATTGGCCACCATGATCATGTGACTTGACACCTTTAGATTTCTTCATTTGGGGTCATCTCAACAGTAAGGTCGATGCCAACAAACCAACAATTCAACAGCCGAAGCATGAGGTAATAAGGCATACTGGTGAGATCAGGGAGCAACTATGCAGAGAGGTCATCAAATATTTTGACCATCGAGTGGAGGTGTGCCGCCAAAGCCTTGGTGGACATTTGGGTGATATTATTTTTCGCACATAATTGCCATGACTTAAATAACATGACCCAATAGAGAAATAAATAAATTTTCACCAATAACACTAATTTATTTACTGCAGACTTTGATTCATCTTAATGAGAAACCATTTACAAGCGTAAAGACAAATATATTAAGACAAGTCATGGAATGAGGGGTTAAAGTTAGATTTGATCTTGTGCAAGCTGGTCAGAGCAGTTGGCACATTCAGACAGGCTTTTCTGAGGCAAATGGGATGTGAATTTGAGTTTTACTTTCTGAGGCTACATTTAACTGCTGTAGATTGACAATGAGTGATGTTGAGAAAGAAAAAATTTAAGATGAAAGTAAAAATGTAAAACTACAAATGTTCTTTGTTCGATAAGAGCAATAAAGATGTTAAGTCATGTTCATGGAACAACAAAAGTTTATAAAACAAAGATTCTAATTTCTTAACTTCCACAGATTAAACAAACTTTCATATCAACAAACAAATGGTGTTTTTCACTCTTTCCTAAACACTTAAGACTATTTGATAGATTTACTATTGGTCTGTAGTGAATGTGAAATAAAAAACTCCCTTTAGTCACTCCCTTCAAATGCGGAGGACTGAGGAAAAAGACGGAAATGTGAAATTATCTTTGGACCAATGAATACCTTGCCTTCACAGAGAATGACTAGTGAGCTGAGATGATGACAGAAATAAATTTGTGAGCCTACGGGAAATTTCTTTTGTACCAATGAAAACCTTGTCTTCACAGAAATTAGCTGTCAAGTTAAGAAAAGAAAGAAAAAAAAAATAGTGAGCATATGTGAAATTCCTTTTGATATAAAACGAGAAAAATTAAATTAAGAGAAGAGGGCCTGAAGTCGTGTTAAAGGTTTTGTTTCTGTTCACCACATCCAGTATTGAAGTTTTCACCAGTATAAAATTACTAGCCAATTATTGGCTTTTAACTAAATACACAGAACTTCAAAAGAATTTTGTCTCAACAATCCAAGAAAGCTAACTATTTCAAACTATCTCTCTTCATCTACTTTTGAATTTATTCAACTGTATATCACTTCTGTTAGCAAGAAACTCTTACCTTTGTTTCCAAACATTTTTGAATATTATTTTGTGTTAGATCATTTAATCTGTTGTATGAAAATTTTGGCTTCATGACAATTTGTTAAAAAGACAGACTTCAAAATTTGATTTATTTTCCTGAAACGAGCTACTGAACAACTTCAACAGTGTAAATTCGTAAATAAATTCTTTATCTTGTTTTTTAAATTACCCGTGTATTTCTTTGTCATTATCATTCTCCATTAACTTCTTGGCGTGGGTAAATCAACTCTGCTCTTTTTAACCCCTAAGCCCCATGCCACTACAGATTCTTGCATCTCTTTGTCGCCAATATGACTACAGTACTTCCTGTGTAATAAAATAAATATATCTACTATATTTCCCCACCCTAACCTGTACCAGTCATATTTTTATTTAGTCTAATAGCAAAGTTCATATACCCCAAAATAAAAATGGGCACACAGTCACAATATTAAGCCTCTTAGTAGCTGATCACCCAGAGTTTGAAATGTCAGATAACTTGTGTTTAACAACCTGAAATATCAGGTTTAAGATTTCAAACTTAAGAAATACAATTAAAAAAAAATTAGAGTATTACAAAGTTGTTTTAAATATTTAAAAACAGAAAAGAAAAAGAAAAAAAAAATCTGTCTATATTTCCAAGATGAGGTATTGTAATTATTTACACTATTTACATTGTTCGGATTGTTGTCCTCATTCTTACAACTTTTATTCACATGGACCAGTGGATAAACGTGTTGCTTAAAGTAATCCAGCGACTTGACCTAAGGAATTGTGAGTTCAATACCAGGCCACAGTAGAGGTGAACAAAAAATTTGGAAAGTTGAGTTACTAAAGGGAAATAACTGAAACTGAGATATCCAGAAAAGACATGGCACGTGGAACTAGAACAATCTACTCCGGTGGACGAAATAAAGAGTTTGATTCAAAATTCCAACATATATCACCTGAAGAAGGCTGGAGCATACAATGACCAAAAGATTGTGAATATGACAAGATGAGGACAACAGTCCAAACAATGTAAATAGTGTAAAATAAATTTTTTTAAAAAAATAATTGATTTTGAATAAATTCACACAATGCCGAGATATTTCTAATATTTGCTTCTGGTAATGAAAATATATGGAAAGTTTGTATTTTACAAATTTAATATTGATATTTTTTAAGCTAAACTTAGCCTGGTACAAGGCAATGGGGGTAAGACGGATAATAAACGAAAACAAGCAAGTTTCTGACTGGGTTAAGACAGTGACTTTGATCTCTAGAGTGGGGGAGGAACAAGTTTAACATAACATTTATAGAAAAAAAGAAAAAAAATGAAAGCTATTCCAAAAACAGATTTGATTTAATATTTGATTTTAGAGAAATTTGGTCGATTATGAAATTTCAATCTCTATACACATCAACTGATTATATTAGTTGGCTGGTTTTGTTTAGCAGCATATCAACCTCTACGGGTTATTTAATGCTGTAATCTAAATATTTGTTATATTCAACAGTACAAATACCCATGAGAAAGGTATGAATCCATCTCTTCTCTCTCAGCTATGGGTTAATTAGTAAAACTTGTATTGCTAAAACTTATTACCTCAAAAAAAACAAAAAACAAAATAAAAATAAAATTGCATACAAAAAGAGGAACGTTTATTTTTATTCAGATCATAAAGAAATAACCTCAGAAAAAAACCTGCAAATTTCACTTGACAATTTAAAAGTTAAGAAACTAAAGACCTCAAAAAACTTAAATATTAATCATCTAATTGCATAGGAAAGATGATAGCATATTTATTTGACAAATTTTATAACCTGAAGACATTGCAAAAGATTATATAAATAAAACTATTGTTATTTTACAGTTTTTTCTTTCAGGGAATATATATCAGCAATATGTAAAACTGAAATGGAACTATTGGTTATTTTCGGTTGGAGTATTTTCTAAGAGATTTGGAAATGAAATGCTGTGTGAATTTCTAACATGAAGAATCATCACTATTTACATCCATACATAATGTCTGCACCTTTAGTGCCATCAGCATCATCAGATTTTGGCCATTGTGCCCTCTGACCATCTTCAGATGTTTGTCAATCAAGGTTACCATCAGGAAATTTCAAACTGATCCCTTTAGGTAATCTATGGGCAGTAGATTGTTCTTGTTCTACTGAAAAACAAGATATCCATAGGCATGGATTGGTTTGGTGTGTTTTGTTTTACGGCACGTCAACCTCAATGGGTCATTTAATGCGGACAACTTTTCTTTTTTTTTTTTTTCCTCGTAATACTTTTGTTTGTCAAAAATCTATTTCTGTTAATATTTTTTTCCTCAAAAATGTATAGCTGGTAATATTATTTTTCCAAAACGTACAGCTGATGATGATATTTCTTCAAAAACGTATAGCTGGTAATATTATTTTTCAAAAACGTATAGCTGGTAATATTTTTCAAAAACGTATAGCTGGTAATATTATTTTTCAAAAACATATAGCTGGTAATATTATTGCCAGCAATACATTTTTGGAAAAATTATGCCCAGCAATAAAAATTTTGTCGGTAATAAATAACCCATTGAGGTTGATAAGCCCTGAAACAAAATAAACCAAACCAATCTATCTATCTATCTATCTATCTATTCCATTCTGTTCATATCTATCTATCTATCTATTCCATTCTGTTCATATCTATCTATCTATCTATTCTGTTCATATCTATCTATCTATCAAAAACGTACAGCTGGCAACATTATTTTTTCAAAAACATTATCAGAGGCCTTGCTGTTGGACGTAGTTTATCATCATACCCAGGACATCATAGACATGGATAGAAGAATGTTTCCAAGAGAGGATTCTTTTGACTTCTTCGGGTGGATGAAGCATCCTGTTCTCTGCAGTCCTAACTACTATGTTTCTCAGGCTCACCTGCTCTCTTTGGGTACATGTAGCAACCAAGAAGAGAGAAACGATTCACCTTGGAAGGAAGAGACCAAAACAGTAGTAAAAATAACAAAGGTTAGGATGATAGTATAAAATAATGGAATTAATATAAGCATTTAACTCTAGGTTATTCGATAACTTCTATTCTGATCATATTAGCAGTTATATTCATAGGATTTGTCTTTTTCTCATTAGTTCGTAATATAAGTGCATTGGAAAACAAAGGTGTTAGAATGTTCATCTCTTTTCTCACTTCGTTCAGGTAAGAATGTTGTTTTGGAAAACAAGGGTCTTAAATTTTCAAATAGTAACTTATTAGGGAGGAAAAAATGAAAATTCTTCACCTTCACATTCAAAAACTGTCAATGGTAAAATGATAAAAGGTGAGAATTCATTTTCATCAATCAGCTTATATGAAATAAGAGTTCAACAATATCCACTGGAAAATGATTGTTGGCAAAGTTCTGAAAATAAATTAAAAAACCTTGTCCAAAGGAAACTGACCAATCTGGCTGGGAGACTTCTTTTCTTTTTTTTTTTTTTAAATTATGGAAAGTGAATAATTTTTTTCTATCAGACAATTTCAAATCTAGAAAAATCAACAGTCAGTATGAAGTAGCATAACTGTCAGCTAAAATGTTTATTATAAACATTTTTTTTTTTTTTAGAAAAATAACCAAGAATGATAGCTGACAAGCCTGTTTTATTAAATCCATTATAAAATGGCAGGTTTGAAGTCATCAGGAAATTTAATTTGTTTGTTTCCAGTTATAAATGTTCTGCTATTTTGTCATCTTCAGCCCTGATTATACTTTTGTAATATATGCAGTTCCAATAGATTTTTTTATTTGTCTAAAGTAAATGATCATGTTTCATAATATTTAAAGACAAATTTTATGCAACAAAAGTCACAAGAATTAGTGTAACCAATCAAACCCATGCACTGTAGCCACCTTTGTGCTCCAGAAGAAACAATAACTAATAATAAAATAAAACTATTATGACAATAATAAAAGTTGTAACAGAAGTTACGATAGTAACCATAAATCTCGGCACACTTTTTTTCTTTCTTTTTTTCTTCTTTCCTTTCTTTATTAAGTCAAGAACTTTCACCTTTTCAATTGAAGGGAAGCACTTTACAATTTCTATTTGACATTTCTAATGTTTTACACTTTGGGATCATTATTAACTAAAATTTAGGACTTTTTCTTTTCTCCATTTCAGCACAGGTAATGGAAACCCGTGTCTGACATAATTGCAAAGAACATATTACTTGGCGCTTGGAAGACATTTTCAAGCCCTCAACTCAATGGCATCAGATATTTGCTTTTATATATTTTTTATTGTATCATTAACTATTTATTTAGCAGTCACCACCTATCCAATAAAAACTAAAATACAATAATTGTTAAAAGTGTTTAGCTTATGATTTAGGGGTGTATGTGTGTATATAGATATATATAAAAAGAAAAAACTATATTTATTTTTATATATCAAACAATATTCAGAGGAGAAAATGTATGACAAAGTGGAAAAAGTTTTATCCTTGAGGACTTCGGACTAAATTTGTTGCATTGGTACAACTAAACATGCTCATGAACGAGGAGCACTGGGAAGCTTAATTTTTTTTTTAATTCAATCTAGCCAATTTCTTACTGTAATGAGACTGACCACAATTTTGACATAAAAAAATGCTGTTCTGATCAAAGGAGAAGGCAATTCACTATGACAAAAATCTTCAGAGAGTACCTTGATCACAAGATCATCTACAGTAAATTTGTGCTCTTACAACATTTCATCATTCCTGGCAGAACTTCTATTATCACAGTGCGGGATATCTACTAACAAATGTGATGAGAAGAAAAAGAAAAAAAAAAAATTAAATTTGAGGTTCCCAGTGTCCCTTGTTTGTGTGCATGTGTAGTTGCATCAACATGACAAATTTAGACCAATGAAGTCCTAAAGGACAAAATGCATCACAAGAAAACTCCCACCCCGACTGTCATACATTTTTCCCCAAAATGTGTGTGTGTGTATATATATATATATATATATATATATATGTATATATATATATATATATATATATAACGTTGTTCAGGGCTGCGGCCTGGTCACAGCACCAAATATATGACAGTGTTCCGGGCCTTGTCTGCTTCGGTCACCAGGTATGGCAGTACTCAGGGCCAATCCCAGTCTGCTCGCTTGGTCAGGATTGATCCCAGTATCAGAGAACAAGCTGTCAGCCTCAGCCCACTCGTCGGTCGTTGATGGCGTTTGACACAGCAGCTGGTCTCAAAGTTGACCTCTTCAACTGTGACCTCTCTTACCCATGTTGTGACTTTGATCTTAAGAGGGTCAAACAGAATTTCCACTGGGGTATCTTAACCACGCTAAACCAAGGAGTTGAACACGTGCATATAAAATTGAAAAATAAAATGGACGATGCCCGAATAAGTCACGATATCATGTTTATATCAGAATGAAAAAAAAATATTTACAGTTCTTTGTTCTTTTTCTTCTTTTCCCAAGCCGTTCTAATAATTGGCGACAGAACAAAAATTACTTCAAGTACTATTGTTTGTACTTTTACGGACGGCACAAGGATTTTGTCAGAGTTTTTCTTCTTCAGCAGATAATTATTATTATTCTTATCATTAGGTTGGCAAGCAGCATTATATCAGAAATCTCTTAACTCCTCCGACCGCCTCCGACTGCAACTCCAATGGCAAATAACCCCAAATCCAACGAACTTTGGCCCATGTGGGCACTTGTATTTATGGGTGTCCCTTTCAACTGGTGTGGTGCAGGCAAATAGGTGGGTTTTATACAAATCTCCCAAAATTCAACCAGTCGTTTTATTTCCTCCTCTTTTGAGAGGAGTCATTTCTATGATGTCAGCCCTTCTGACGTCATCTATTGCTTCTCAATTTTTTCATTCTCAGGGAAAGTTTTGGCCGACAATTTTTCTCAGCAGATAGTCAAGCCAGACATCTTTCAACAGCCGACCATAACCTCTGGCCCCCGACCTGCCAGCTGTGTCTATCAAAGTCACATTGTGTAACTTTTCAACAAAATTCATACATCTATTCCCATATCCTGGGAAAATAATTCTCTTTCTGACAAAAATTTAAAATCGTTTTGTTTTAACCCTTTTCATCCATATGCCATGTTAAATATTGTTACATTTTATATATATATATATATATATATATATATATATATATATATATAACAGAAAACTGACCAGCTACTTTTTCCCTTTATGAAAAAAACCTAATAATCATTTAGCAAATTGTTTTCTTTTTTGTTCAGTTTTGTGAAGATCATTACACATTGGCAAAAAAAGGACAATGTTATTTGTTCTGAATAATGACAAAAAAACAAAACAAACAAAAAACAAAAAAAAAACATGCCAATTCTATTAAATTTCTCCTACATCAATAAGGTCACCTGCAGGAGACCAATTGGGTTCATAGAAAAAAATACCTGAATAAACAAATTATTTATTGTTATTGCACCAAATGTTTCCATCTTTTTTCAAAAGGTAGAATTAAGTGTCCCATCTAAGAATTATGGTAGAGAATGACTGTGATAACCTAAGTAGTGTGATAAAAACTAACAATAAAGATAAAAAAAATAAAAAAATAAAAAGGCAAACACAACACAGTCAAAATAACTGAAATATAAGCTCAGAAATGTCAACAGCTTAAAAACCATTACAGCATGAAGAACTGGATGAATTTCACAACTAAATTTGCTTCTACCATACCATTAAACCTTCATGGTCAAATTAGTATAGGTGACATGGGGGGGAATGGAGGGAAAGAATGAAAGGATAATGTCATTTTAAATAGCAGCAAGATGATGGTACAAACTCTTCATAGTTGAAAAATTGAATAGTTTTTCTGGGATTACATACCATGAGTGCACCTGTTATATCTCCACTGAGTTAACTGTACTAAATTTCTTGTTTTAGAGGTCATTTTGCACTATTCTAGATTTTATTTACTAATTCTGTATGTCTTTTCATTTTTTTCCATCAATTTTCACCAATCAATTTTTCTTATAAGGAAAAAGAAAACTAATTGCTGTTCATATAGTAGTTTGCTTTCCTCTTCTATTTCGTAAGGAGTTGACAAAACTTATACAAGTTAAGGCTAATCTATCACTGTTACCTAAATATGAATTTTAATTGGAATCACGTACTCCTCCCTTGTGCAAACTACAGTTGAATCCCTGAAAATTCCACCTCTCTTCTTGCCCTCAATGTGGTTTTATTAATCCCACCTGGGCCTGGAAAAGAAGAGTTCTTTTGCTTCCTAAAATAGGGGCTTTTCCAAATGGTCAGTGGCCAAGCCGACTCCTTCACTTCATCTGGTGTGAGGAGGGTGGTTAGCAACCCTATAGGAGGAAAAATAAGACTTCTTGAAGGACAAAAAAGTTTTTTAATGAATCAATGGGCAGCTAAATAGAGTTGGTGCCTTAATAAAAACACTGTGGAGAAGGCAATAATGAGGGGTGGGGGAGACCACTCCACTAAGTATAAGAATAAGCAACATAATTGCAGTAAGCAACATAAGTATTAGTGGTAACTTTGTGAAGGGGGTAAAGTACACTGGAGAACTCCTCACATAGTAAAGGAGGACATATATAGCAGGTGTCACCCGAGTATCATGACTCCTCGCTCAATAAGGTTATACATGAATGACAGGTGTTACCAGACTTATCCAGCAACTGTTTGCAATAAACAAAAAATAGTAATTGGTGGACTGGAACATAAGGATTTTATATGAATGTGGCCCAGCTTGAAAACATAGCAAGAGATGAATAGATTACATACGGCCATTCTAAGTGGGCAAGTAATAGAGTGACACACATAGGCTAATATAATGCAGGAAGAGAGAAAAATGGATGAGGTGCAGGGTTAATATTAGATAAATATATGAGGAAATGTGTTCCGAGGTACTGCCAAATCTCAAATAGAATCCTGTTAAACTGAAAAGGAAGCCCTTTAGCCTAGCAATTATTGTTGTATATGCACTGACAGTGCAGATCATGGAGGAGGAAATTGATAAGTTTTTACAACTCTCTGGACAATGCCAAGGCCCCCTTGTACATCACAAGAAATCATTATCATTATGGGAGACCTGAATGCCAAGGAATGGAAACAAAAGAAGAGTACTGAACACTAAACACAGAATATTTGTCTAAAAATTTAAAAACCTGAACTTAGATCAGCACTGGACAAGATGAACGGGGACAAAGCAGCAGGGCGTGGCAGGGTCATAACAGAAATGAACTCAATCTTTGAAGATTTTGGAATTATAGGTAGGTAAAAATAAACACTGATTTTAATAACATTTAGTGTTGTTAGTTGTAAATTATTTAAACTTAATAAATTAAAAAAATTGCTTCAAGATCTTTTCTAAAGAAAAGATTACAGAAAACAACCCAAGAATAGCTGACAAATGGTGATTCAAAAAAATATTGGACAATCGTTCAGGTTGTAATGCCAGAATTCATTCATATTTTTCAAAAATACCAGCAATACACAATACATTTTTTTTGGGGAAAAAAAAAAAAAAAAAATTGAAGGCAAATAAATTAAAAAATGACCAGCAATCTTTTATTTGCCGTGTCCTTTCAGGACGTAGGCAATCATGGCTCTCCACCTCCTCCTGTCCCTTGTAGCTCTCAATAAGTTTTATCTCTTTGTTATTTCTCCCAGACCCTGTTCTGTCATTCACTTGTTAAGTATGTCACATGTTGCTATTCCTTGTCTCTTTTTCTGCCCTGTGAGTATCAGATTTTCCAAGCCCTCCTTTCTCATTACATCTCAAATTTCAGCTGCCTCTTCCTGATGTTAAGTATGTTTCCTCTTTGTTCGCTCTCATTGTTGCTCACATGTTTAGTCCATGGTATCCTGAGCATCCTTCTGTAAAACCACACTGTTGCCTTGAGTCTCTCCTTCATCCTTGAGGAGATTGTCCAACATTCACTACCATAAAGGAGGACAGATATCATGTAGTAGTTCAGTACTCTTTCCTTTGTTACAATGAAGCCCTCCTGCCTCGTAAATACTCTGCATAGCTTTTTTCAATGCATCTTTGGCCATCCCAATATGTCTTTGGATCTCAGCACCACACTTTCCGTCCACCTCTGATATTCTTGGAACCATGTGTTGGCTATTACCTGGTCATTGGTCGTGCACCATTAGACCCATTTTTTGTTGTGTTCATTGCGAGTTCCTAGTCTGAATTTGCCAGCTATCTCCCATGCCCTCTACCTGCCTACTTTGGTGTTCAAACCTCCCATGATAATTATAACTTCTTATGATTTGCAATGAGCTTTGGCATTGACTAGCATACACTTTTATGATAGCTACAATGAAAGGCTTTCCTTTCAGTTTGACTACCAGAATTCTTTCAGATAATTGGTAGTATCCCAGAATGCATTTCTTGAATTCTTGATGTAGTATCCATCTTACTCCTTTGTTTTTCTCTCTGCCTGCATATATACCAGCAATACATTTTTGAAAATAAATAAATTTTTTAAAAAATTAAAAAAATTACAAGCAATACATTTAAAAAAAAAAACACAAAAAAAACCGCTAGAATACTTAAAAAATAAAAAAAATAAAAAAAATAAAATAAAATACTACCAGCAATACAAAAAACCATCTTTACAAAAATATGTCAATGAAACTTGATCTACAAAGTGAATTTTTTTTTTTTTTTTTTTTTTTTTTTACAAAGAATACATATTCTATTCATACAAACCTACTAAAACATACTACTAAAAATCTCGTTGGCATTAAATAACCCATTGAGGTTGATATGCCACCAAACCTAGTAACTAGACAATTCCCATGCATTAGGTGTGTTTTTTGTTTTTTTTAGGGGGGGGGGGGTTACTCCTATGACTCACAAAGTGGGGGAAAAAAGTTTTATTTTTAACAATTTTAGTTATTTTATGACTTTATTAGAGATACTTTATTAGAGATGCTCATTGGACTGATATTCTTAACCTTCCTATTGAGAATTGTGCTACAAAGGTTTCTTCTTGGGTTAAAGCTGGCATTGTTGCTTTTGTACCTTCTCGAAAATACCAGGTTAAAAACCACAATCTTCTTGTTCACACCAGCCTGTTCAGCCACCATTGCCCATAGGAATCACTTTTACTGGGTGGACCGATTTGATAATTTCCTATCACAACAGGTGCCTATTTGCAAGTGCTCAAAACAATTGCAAACAGGTCCTCAAAGATGCCAAGTCTTTGTTTGTAGATTGAATGAGGCACCATACAGCCTCAAACAAGTTTGGTTCATGTGACTACTGGCGGCTGTGTAATAGTGTCTCAAATAAGAGTAAGTCATCTATCCCACCTCTCTTCACCCAATTTGAGATGTTAACATCTTCTGCAGATAAAATAGGAGGTTTCACTCATAAATTCTCTTCAAATTTTACGCTTGACTCATCTAGAGTACCTTTACCTGACTTTCCACTTAAAACCGAGTCTCTGTTGAGTGATAAGCATATAACTCCGTCCATGGATTCTGTTATCATTTCTAAACTGGATCCTCACAAAGCATGTGGATTTGATGGTGTAATACATGTTTAATGTAGCTTAAATGTAGCAATCCGACGTAGGGAGTAATTTGTTCAATGAAACAGCACCAATGTCTCGTAGCAGCTATTCAGGAATTCTTAAGGTCTTCCATATCAGAGGTTGGCAGTGGATATTCGAAGAGAGTAGAAAAACGTAGTATTGCAGGTCTTTTCATCTGACAGGCTAGCAGTGGATATTCCGACAAGAAAAGAAGACAAAATGGCTGCCTTTATACACAGCGGATCGAATATTTCAAATCTTCTGATTGGTTAACCTTCTCTGGGTGTACTATAAAATGAGTCAGCTCATTTGGTTTGCTCACTAGTACATCATGTACACAAAAATTGTAACCCCCCCCATTTTTGGGTACATTATGGAATCTTCTTTCAAAATATTAGTAAAGTCAATATTTATATGGAACAAATACTTTAGTATTAATAAAAGGATTTTTTTCTTTTTTCTTTAGCATTCATCAAATAATTTTTTTCTCTTAATATTCATAAAATCATTTTTTTAATGAAAAATTAATATCTACAAAAATTAGTTATATCTTTTATTCACTGTTAAGTACTTTAGGTTAATAAACATTAACAACAACATTATAAATTTAGGTTGTGATCACAACAAAAAAAGGTAGAAAATGTTATTTTACCCATAGCTGGGACCCATTAAAACAGACACTATCGCTCTGGGTCAGAGTGATTCTGAGAGTTATTCAGGAGGAGGATTGGGCTAAAAGTAGGACTATTCATGTTTATACCCCAATATAGGACAATAACTAATGGATGCAGTTTTACGTCTTACCCAGGACTATAAGAGAACCTTATAAGTCAGTACCAAATATGAGAGGAATGAAAGCCCGTAATTTCAATTTTGTAATTGGCTTCGTAAATAAATCCGACACATTATTTTCCGATTGAACATATTCAATTTGTACTGTTTTCTTTTGTACCGGATCCCTAACAAATTGATATTTAATATCAATATGCTTTGATCTTTGATGTATTATTGGATTTTTAGCCAGAGCAATACTAGCCTGATTATCACAGTAAATAGTTATAGGCTCACTTTATTAGTGTTTTAATAGTTTTTATTAGTGATTTAAGAAAAATAGCCTCTTGTGTTGCTTGCGACAATGCAACATATTCTGCTTCGCAGGTCGAAAGTGAAATCATCCCCTGTTTCTTAGATTTCCAACTAATTATTGGATTATCTTTTGCCAATCTAAAGCAATATCCTGTGATACTCTTACGATCTGGTGAATTTGCCCAATCAGCATCACAAAATCCTTCCAGTTGTAGTGGGTTTTTTGATAGTTGAAATACTAGGCACTGATTCTCAGTTCCCTTTAAATAACGTAATACTTGCTTAGCTCTTGTTAAATGCACAGTCCTTGGTTTATTTAAGTTTTGAGACAACTTAGTAACCATATAGCAGATGTCTGGCCTTGTTGATGTCATGACGTAAATAAGACTTCCTATCAACATTCTGTATTCTTTCTCACACGCTACTATACCATCTTCATTATTCATAATTGTGTTTAAATCCATTTCAAATGGAGTAGTCCGTGTTTTACAATTTCGCATGTCGAATTTTGATAAGAGTTTGTCGATGTATCTGTCGGTCATTTTAAACCTTATATTTAAGGAATTTTTAATTTCTAATAGAGTAGCTTTACATTTTGAAGCAATTAACATATCGTCGACCCAAATAATCAGAATTGCTAATATTCCATTATTAAATGTCCTTGTGTATACATACGGGTCCACCGGAGAGGGCTCAAAAAGTTGTTCAATTAAATAGTAATGTAGTAATTTATTCCACGTTCTTCCGCTTTGCTTCAGCCCATATAGTGACTTTTTGAGTTTCCATACATAATTGTCACCTTTTTCAAAACCTTCTGGCGGTTTTATGTATATTTCATAGTCAATCGGTTCATTCAAATATGCTCCTTTGACATCCATATGGTGTATATCCATGCCATAATGCGCAGCCATTTGCATTAAAATTTTTTATTGTTGTCATGTTTGTTGTTGGACTGAATGTTTCTACATAATCTTCCCCGTATATCTGCGAAAATCCTTTAGCTACAAAACGAGCCTTATACACTGGCGAGCCATCCTCCGTTCGCTTTAAAGTATAAACCCAACGGCTGCCGATAATATTTTTATCATCCGGGGCTTTTTTCAATTCAAAAGTATTATTTGATACTAAAGATTCCATTTCTTTTTGCATGGCGAATATCCATCGTTTGGAATTATCAGAATTTATGGCTTCTTGATAGTTCTTTGGGATACATTGCACCGAGTAGCAACAGTCAAATGTCACAGATATTACATTGATCCATTCCAAAATAGTCTGGCTTTCTTCTAATTCTGGTCGGATAACGCGGAATTTGTCCCCCCTCATTGGTTGTATTTTCTTCTAATTCAAGGTTTGCATCTGATTTTTCCTTGTCTTTATCGTCCGATATAACACCTTCCTCTAATTGTGGATCCTGAACAGGTTTTATAGGCCTTATCTCATAATTAGGCCATACTGGCTCATGTGGGACCAGCTCCTCACAATTAATATTCTTTTCTTCGGAATCCTTTACTTGCTCAAAGGAATTTGTAAATCTGACACATCTTATTTTCCTTATTATTTTAATTTCTGGGAAATAAATCATATAGGCTGGACTTGCTTTGTCATAGCCAATAAATATGCCTCGTTCGCTTTTTGGATCGAGTTTTGCTCTGTGGTCGACATGTGTAGCAAATTGTACCAGATATATGCATACAACTTATATTGGGTTTGTAATTCGTATAAGTCTCGTAGGGAGTTTTTTAATGTTACTATTATAGCAACAGTTTTCTTATATATACGGCGGTATTTAATGCATAGACCCACAGATTTTTGGGTAACTTAGATTATTAGCAAACATCTAGCCATTTCGAAAAGCGTCCGCCAACTACGTTCCGCGATTCCGTTCTGGTGTGGAAAATAGGGACTGGTTCTCTCATGTTTAATGCCATAATTTATTAGGAGGTCTTCGTAATCATCAGAAGTAAATTCTCCACCATTATCTGTTCTAATTATTTTCACTTTTCCATAAGGTGAAATATCAGATAAATACATTCTTGTAGCTTGTGAGGTATCAGATTTGTTTTTCATAAAATATATCACAAGTCATGAATATTCGTCAACAAAGTTTAATACATACGAAAAACAAGTCCGGCCTATATGATTTATTTCCCCATTGGTGAAATTGGACCCGCTAAGTCGCAATAAACTCTTAACAAGATGTCTGTTGATTTTGGGATTCGATCCCTATTTCTATACTTTGTCATTTTCCCTTTAATACATATGTCACAATGTTGTAAGCCCTTTGAAGATGCAATTTTCATTCCAGTAATGTGTTCTTGTAATTTTTTAACATCCGAACTGTTACAATGACCTAATATTTTATGCCAAGTCGCTAAGTTGTGGGTGGCTGTTTTCACAGATTTAATTTTTTTCAAATAATATAAGCATCCATTTTGTTGTATATTAAATTCAGTTGCATCTGGGTATATTAACTTTGAATTGTCTCGGTGAAAATTAACTTTAACACCAGTTTTAACAGCAGACTGAACCAAGAAAATATTTTGTTTAAATTTAGGGATATATATAAAGCCCTTTTTAATAAACATTTACAAATATTTCCATTAGTATCTCGTAAATAAATACAGGCATTGCCTCTTTTTAAAACTAAATTGTTAGCTCTAGTTCCGTCAGCCAACTCTATAAAATGTTTGTCAATTTCGAAATAGGGGTCAAAATTAATAAATTTTGTTTTATCTGTAATTATATGATTTGTCGCACCCGTATCGACGAGGTAAGAATTATTATTATTATTGTGTATAGTATCCAACTCAAAGGAAAAGTTATGTTTGCTCATTCAAAAAAGCTTTTACATTTTTACAAAAATCACTCCTTTTATAAAACTGACATTTTGCACATATATGCCCAACTTTACCACAACAAAAGCAGATGATATTTGATTTTCTATTATGATTATTATTATTATTATTCCTGCTGCTGTTGTTGTTGTCGTTTTTAGGCCCCTTATTTTTAATATCATAATTCCTGGTCTGGTAGGTTGGAGGGATTACTTTTCTGAATTTTTTAAATGACGTCCTTATTTGCATTACGTTTTTTCCTTGATTTGTTGGGTCGCACATTTTTTCAGTTTCTTCATAACTACATAATGCGACTTTAAACTCAGTGAAAGTTAGACTGTTATCTTTTTGAGTTATGACTGTCGTGAATGGTTTAAATGTCGATGGTAATCCCTTTAAAACCATGGCTATCAACAGCCCATCTGAAATAGTCTCACCTGACATTTTTAAGGCATTTGTGACATTCTCAGCCCGTATAATATAATCTGTTAGGGATTCATTCTCCCGTCTCCTTAACGCAGTTAGTTCAGTATATAAACCATAAATTTTAGGCTTACCTTTTGGTAAATAGTGTTCATGCAATATCTGCAGTACTCGGTGTCCATTGTCCTTCGCTTCTCGCATTATTAAGGACAGACTTCTGTCATCCAGATATTGTTTTAATTCAGCGAACACAGTCGCATTTCTTTCCATAAAATCATCGTCTTCCTTCTGGTCATCTTGGCAAAAGATGATGTCATGAAGTTTTTGTATTGTAAGGTAGCCTAAGAATTTCGCTTCCCACAATTCATAACTGGATTCATTCCCATCAAAATACAGTCATAATCTGCGCTCATAACCACTGTAATACATGTTTAATGTAGTTTAAATGTAGCAATCCGACGTAGGAAGTAATTTGTTCAATGAAACAGCACCAATGTCTCGTAGCAGCTATTCAGGAATTCTTAAGGTCTTCCATATCATAGGTTGGCAGTGGATATTCAGAGAGAGTAGAAAAACGTAGTATTGCAGGTCTTTTCATCTGACAGGTTAGCAGTGGATATTCCGACAAGAAAAGAAGACAAAATGGCTGCCTTTATACACATCAGATCGAATATTTCAAATCTTCTGATTGGTTAACCTTCTCTGGGTGTACTATAAAATGAGTCAGCTCATTTTGGTTTGCTCACTAGTACATCATGTACACAAAAATTGTAACAGATGGTATCTCTGCAATTGTCTTTAAGAAATGTTCTCTTGAACTGGATTCTGTTCTCTCTAAATTCTACAATAAATGCCTTGTGGTAGTTTCAGTCTTTAAGGACTCAAACGAAGCATCTGATCCTTCTAACTATTGGCCAAATTAGCCTTCTACCTCTTTTTGACAAAATACAAGCAACTAATTAACTCTGGATTGGTTAAGCATCCTACATTGCAGGCTCTTCTTTCAAATAAGCAATATGGTTTTTGCTTCTCTAAGTCAAATGCTGATATGTTAACAATTATTTCTGAAACAGTCTATCAAGATTTAGATAATAATGGTGAAGCACGGGCTGTTGCTTTGGACATCTCTAAGGCATTTGACAGTGTTTGGCATGCTGGTCTTCATAAGTTGAAAGGTCATGGGATTTCTGGATGAATTTTTGAACTGATTCAGTCTTCTCTATCAAATTGCAAAATGAAAGTTGTCTTGAATGGCCAATCTTCTAGATCTTTTTGCATAAATGTAGGTGTTTCCCAGGGCTCTATCCTTGGACCCATGTTGCTTCTAATTTTTCATAAATGACCTTCCTGATGTCATCAGTTCTCAATTCGGCATCTATGCTGACAACTATTTACTTCTGTCTTAATATATTAAGCCTGATTGGTTTGATATGGTCAAATTGGCAGCTGATTTAAAAATGATTTTTTTTTTTATTTATCAACCTAACATATTCACTTTTATTAAAGCTTCAGAGAATGAGTAAAAGCCTGTCAGATTGATAAATAAAATCCATTACCTTAAAAAAAGATGGAGAAAGAAATTCTGGTATTTTTACTTTTGTTTTGTTTGAGAGGAGGCACAGTGGAGTAATGGATAGTGGCTCGGACTGAGAAATCGTAGAGCCGAGTTCAAATTCCAATCAAAACCATTACATTCACTTACATGCTAATAATACCTTTGGGAAATGTGTGAATCCTCTTCTCCCCCCAGCTATGGGTAAATAGCAGAACAGACCGGGTTCTACAGCTTTGGATGGTAACTGGTCTACTGCAGAAAGAAATGGCAACCTACTGCAGGAAAAAATATGCCTCATCATTCATGTATCAAAAGATACATGATCGCCTAAGCATGTATCACGCATGGCACATAACTGACTGTTGTTTGATTTTCATTGGTCAATCCTATTTCACACACAATTACAAATATACATTATAATCTGATTGCCACAAAGACAAACTAGAATTTTTTATACATATACATAATATAGCAATATTTACGGTTTTTCAGGTAGGCTTGAAGTCTGTTAATTTGTTGAAACTTCAGATGGATGTGTCAGCTCTCCTTGAATTTGGAAGGTCACAAATTATACTAACATTGGTTTAAATGCATGTGATAGAGCACTGACCAAAGAAAATCAAACACAAAAATAAAAATACAAGAATTTCTTCTTTTTCTCCCTATTTCAGTCTCTGATGAAGCTTTAATAAAAGAGAAACATGTGGTGGAATAGGCAAAACTCTACACTATCTCAACGGCCAAACTGGCAGAAGAGAGCAGCGCTAGTCAGGCTAGCCTAACCAAGGCAGACATCGACAGACCAAGCATCTGATAGCTTGATGCAGCCAGATTTGCCAGATCTTGCCTGTCTCAATCTCCTTTGAGTCATGAGGGAGGCACTCCTGGTCAAGTGTGTGAGCTTCTGTCACACAGAATTGTCCACCAAAATATAATTCAATGAATGGCCTCGTCAAACTCTGATTCACAGCCACCTCTGCCACTAGGGGGAGGGAGAGAATGGGGAGAGAGGATCATGATTACAATGCTCAGATATGAGTGGGTGCCAACAACGATTTCATTAAAAAGGGTTAAATTATTGGATATACAAGTTAAGACAGAAACCATGAAAGTAAAGCATTTGATGAAAGATAATCTTTAATGTCCTCCACCCCAAATGTCAATTATTAGAAACAATTTTAATTAAAAAATCTCTGTAAAAGATGTTGAATCACATTCCACAGTTGATGGAAAGTTGAACATTAACATTATAAATAGTGGCTATAAAAAGAAAAAATTATAAAATGTGATTTTTCTATAAAGATAAAATCAAAAACATTGACGTATAGCACAAACCCAATCTCTATTTAACAATACATACCCTCATATCTTCCAAGTGTTTTTTCACATAACATGTCCTTGCATCCTGATCTTCACCAGTCACAGAAAATGATCCAATATACTAAAAAAAAAAGAAAGAAAAAAATTATGAAAATAGTTTTAACTTTTCAATAAGTTTTTATTTACAAAGTAATTTTTTTTAATTAAAATATTAACAGCTTTTGATAAAGAGATTTTAGTTGACAAAAAAAAGAAAGAAAGAAAGAGAGATAGAGAGAGAGATACAAACTTGTAAAAATAAAAAGGATCATTAAATATTTTATAAACGTGATAATTGTATATTTAACTTGAATGGAAAGATATTTTTAAGGTTAAATATACACTTAATTCTCTTTTTGCATGATGGGTTTCAGAGCCTACCATACAAAATAAAACCGTGTAAAAATATATATATATATATATATATATATATATATATATACACAGGGTACATATGAAAATTAGAGATAGGTTCCATTCAAATATATTTAATAAAAAAAAACTTAATTTTCATATACAAATAAACTGAATTTTTTTATACATATATATAAAACAATCATTTAGTCATTCAGTGTCACTACTAGACAGTAAACAGGCCCGCTTTCTGTTTTTCAGTGGTGCAAAATCACTCATCACTGGAAATATTTAATGGTGATATATCTTCATGTGTATCTTGAATAAAACTAACATCTTCCTTTTCTTTTGTTTCACTGGTTTTGAATACAGATTCAGTTATCGGACATTGTGATTTTGTTAGCTCTTTATATCATTCTTCATAACGTGTCAATCATTTTCAAATCATGTTGGCATTGCACAGTTCATTCAACATTGTTATCATTTGTAAGAAAATGATTTCTAAGTTTATTGGCTATTTGGAGGCCTTCTAGAATTGTATTTGCAGATAGTGGAACCACTTCTTCATCATCACTACTATAAACTAACGTGGAATCATATACATTCTCTGAAATACTATGTATGTACAGTGCATAGGTCATGCCTACACTGGCGAGTGGGGGATCACTATACGGAAAAGTGAGATTGGATTCTATTTTACTATTTCTAAATTGTTACTTCATCATGTTACATAGAGTTTCGGCATTTTGTAGATTATAATTGATTGATGTTACTTAATCATTTACTTGCCATTTGCAATAAATTCAGTGGTCACACAAGGACAGATGTTTGTACAGTGTTAAAAAAAAAAATAGTGCTCCACAAAAAATGTGCAAAAAGAGAATTGAGTGTATATGCAGGTAGAAATAATTTTCATCTAAGAAAATAATAATGGAGTAAGTTTCTAAAAATGAAACCAAAACTTTTGATTAAGTAAAAAATCTGTTTATCACTTATAAGTAGGTACCTCCAAAGAAATGTGATACCTAAGATTTAAAATGAATATTTCCAATAATCAATATACTTTGTGCTTCAAAAGAATTACTTCAATTGACTAGAGTTTTTTTTTCTTAGTAAAAAAAAAAAAAAAAAAATTCCCCTGATTTTCACCATCTGTCAGCATAATGTAATTCTCTTTAAAAATAAAATATACTTTTCTGAAACTATTTGAGGAATATTAGTTGATTTAAAGTTTAATTAATCTCATTTGAAACAAATATTACTTTTAGTTTAAAATATCACAGAAATGCATTTTTTTAACATGTGGTAGGTGTTTTTATTAGGTGTTGGCAGCTCTAGTGACAGATCAACAGCTGTAAATTTAAGTAATTTTTTCTACATGGGGAGGGGGATATATCAGTAAAAATTACTTGACAAATATATAAACACAAATGTTTTTGTTTTTGTTAAATATCATTTTTAACTACTCAGTTATTTTTAAAATTTAGGAAAATATTCTCCATAATGCAATATTTTATTGAATTTTAAGTAAATTGGCTTTACTATAGTTAACACTTCTGATAATATCCTGTATGGACGTCCATATTACAAAAATCGGAACATTTATACACAAAAAAATTCTTTTAAAAATATTGGTGGTGGTGGGGAGATCACTTAATTGTAGTAAGCTTTTCCATTTATGATTAGTAAATATAGTTTTTACTTAATAACAATATCACCTAACACATACAAATTAATACAGAATTTAAAAATTTAAAAATTATTCTAATTAGAATTTTTTAAAAAATGAAAAAAATTCTTGGAAAAATTCATTATTCAAAATAAAAAAAAAAATTTTTCTTAAGACAATAGTGTCCATCGTATATCTTATCCATAGAATCAATTAAAAGCTTTTCTAATTAAATAATGTCTTAGTTTTATTGCATTTTTTATTTTATGATTCTGAGCAGATTTTCAATAACTAGGGATCGTGTTTTACAAAAAAAAAAAAAAAAAAAAAAAATAAGGATTTAAATTCTCCAAGGAGTTCTGTGCTGAACTATAAAAAAAGTAATTTCTCAAAATTTCATGAAATTACATAAGTGGGGGATAACAGATGTAAAAAAAAAAAAAAAGAAAAAAATTTCAAACATTTTCTAAAATAATTTCATTTATGTGAAAGTCCTGAAAGTTTAATTAAAATCCAACAACTATTTGATTTTTGCTAAAATTTCCAGATCAATGTTTTTCATCACAAAAAAAAAATGCTGAGATTTCCTATACTAAATTATGGTCCCACTCTGATGCAAGAAAAACAATTGTTCACCAAATTTTGAACATTCTACCCCCCCCCCCAAAAAAAAAACAAAACCTTTGGTCTTTCCTCTTAATAACATTTTGATGATAAAACTTCTATTATGTTGGAGCATTTTATTTTTCCTTATGTATGCCCCCCACTTTTTTTTTTTTTTTTTTAGAGGTACCTCATACAAACAAAAGCTTGAAAAAGAAAGTAATAATTTAATAAAAATAGAGGGTCAAAAGTCACCACTAGTCATTTTCAATTTTCACATGAAGCAACTAACAAATCCACTTTTCCAATCGATAGTTTAAAAACCTGCAATTATAAGTTTGTATTGCCTATAGTATGTATAAAGGTTTGTTTTGCTTTTTTATTTTCACACCTTGGACAAACTGAAAAGTATTTCAAAATGGACTTTATAATAACTAATGTTGTATTGGTTGTTATTCTGCCCCTTACAATTATTTTGTTTTATTTTAATGCTTTTTTACAAGGCAAAAATGGTTTCTGGGTAAATTATACAGTCAGGGTTATTGAATGACAGGTGACCAAAACATTCTATTGCTCCATTCAACTGGCAGAAATAAACAAATTACTGACAATTTTTTTTTCTCTATTTACCATGAATTTAAATTGTGAGGAATCATAGTAACCATTTGTTCTACAATGGACCTGACATGGTTGCATCACATATGTTAACAACATCCCCCCCCCCCAAAAAAACCTAAACAATTTTTCCCTCTTTCATAAATTTTGCAGTATATAAAACACTAGTTTCCCAAGTCTAACTCCACTCAAAAATCTCTCATGATCCTACAGTGTGAAAATCAGACTTTAGGTCAGAATTGGAATTTTAATCCCAACTTGGGTTTAGAGCAGATCCTAGAAAATCTCACTCAATTTGATTCCCCACCTACATGCTAAATTTACAGTCTCCCTCTCTCTCTATATATCTATATATATATATATATATATATATATATATATATAATATTGTGTGTGTGCATTTAAAACAAGTCTTACTTAAATGTAGGCTAATTTCAGACAAAAGTATTTTGTTAATTAGAACTGGAAAGGGGAAACATAAATGTGAAAGATTGAAAGGGAACTGGGACTGGGGGGAGAGGGGGAGGGAGGGAGGGAGAGATATCAAAAACGAAAAGGGAAGAGAAATAAACCTACTCACTATTATATACATTATATGAAAAGTTTTTTCAGTACCCGTTTATATAATGTATATGATAGTGAGTAGGTTTATTTCTCTTCCCTTTTCGTTTTTGATATCTCTCCCTCCCTCCCTCCCCCTCTCCCCCCCCAATCCCAGTTCCCTTTCAATCTTTCACATTTATGTTTCCCCTTTCCAGTTCTAATTAACAAAATACTTTTGTCTGAAATTAGCCTACATTTAAGTAAGACTTGTTTTAAACGCACACACAATATATATATATATATATTTGGGGGTGGATGTATGACAAAGTGGAAAAAGTTTCTGTGTGATATGTGGACATCATTTGGACTAAATTTATGTTGGATATATATATGGATATATATATATATATATATATATATATATATATAAAACAGCAGCAAGTGGTGATCTCTGGAAAAATGTAATATGACAAAGTGAAAGTGGGTCAGAGTGTAACAAAAAGAGCGACATGAATATGAGGGAGAGAGAGAGACGGGGGGGAGTAAAGCTAAAAGAACAGGCAAAAGGGTATAAATAGTAAAGATAGAAAGAAGTGAAACAGAGAGAGGAGCAGCACAAAGAAAGATGTCTTTAGCTTTTTTTTTTTTTTTTTTACATCTTCAAAAAGTCATCTTAAGTGAATTTAAAGAATTTCAAGTGAAAAGAAAAAACAATTTTCTAGAATCAGGAAACTATTTGTACCAACAGAGAAGCATTAAAACCTGAAATTTCCCCAAGAAGCAGCAACAGTGGTTTGAGAGCCGTATTCCTTGAATGAATTTTATCAGCTCCTAAATGTTCAATGCATAAAATCTACACACACCGTTTATTGATTAGCAATCTGAGATTGCAACAAGAATCAATTCTACAAGTGTAGAGTGTCACAGACAGACAAAAGGTAACAACTTCATTTAATTTTCTGTCTATGCATCTGTACATATGAGTAAGCAGTCACAAGTTTAATTTGAAATCTGAGAGGCTCAGGCATACATTAAAAAGAAAAAAAGACATGCACAGAATTATCCTTCCCCTTTTCAATAACGATCTCGTTTTTCTAAGGGGATACTGATTGTAATGAGAGTTTTTCCTAAATACAGGTAATGCTAGAATCAGGACATTCACTTATGCGCATTTACCTTTGGGAAAGGTATAAATCCATCTCTACTTGCCCCAGCTAAGAGTGAAATGGCAGGACGGATTTGGTCTTATAACTATGGTTACCAACCAGTCTACTGTAGAACGAAACAGGTTACTGTGCGGAAAATCTTTTGCCTAGTCAGTCACAAATCTAGAGATGATCACCCAATTGTTTATTACATATGACACTTAACTGACTGAATCACTAAAATTTGAATTTTTATACCGTATTAAACATTTTAAGAAATGTTACTATAATACCATGAAGTTTTAATGAAACCAAAAACAAAAAATACACTTATAATTACAATCAGAAAGAGACAGTTTAGGGAGGAGGGCTTGGTGAATGGCACTTACAGGATATATTGAAAGCAAGAGGATAGAGAGAAACAGTAAAGAACTTGCCTAACAAGTTTATGCAAATGGATGGTAAAACAGAGACTGGCACAAATTTTGCTTAAAGCTACAGAGGACAGAAAGCTGTAGGGAACCATGGGACATAAAAGAAGATTATAATGACTTTGTTGTTGTAAGCAAAGAACAGGATAAAACAAATCCACAGATGATATCAACAGCCAAACTTCTGTCCTTCACATCGACAGCAGATTTGGGAGAATGCACCCTACGCTCAAAAAATGCCAGTCTTAAGTTTGCTTAGTCCCAACAACAGATTGGCTGTCATTGGCCAATGACCAAATATTACTTAAATATTACTGCACCACTTCCACTGTCTCACTACCCCTTCCAAACAGCCAATTATGAAAGAGAAGGTATCAACTGGTCAACAAATGCTTGAAGGGAGAAATCGTTCCCATTGTACCAGATACATCCAAATTGGAGTCTTTCCTCCTGCTTGTAAGATTTATTTCATTATTTCATATTAAAAATGGTAAGGAATTGTTCAAGTCAAACATAAAATACAAAAATAAAAAGAATAAAATTAAATGTGAGAGGACTCTAAACTCAGCAGGAGTTATGTTCCTTACATTTTCTAATCACCAGACATTCGAGAGTTTCTCCGTTTTCTTTCATCCCTTCCAAGAAGTATGAAGAACTGAACTATCATGGAATCACATGTAATTTCAATCCATGCTGAATTCAAGTCAACATCCGTCTGTATGTAGCCTTAATAAATTTAATTCTGTTCAGTTATGTGGAGTACCTGTACGTTGTTATCATTTCAATTTTTATGTTATTAATTGTATTAATCACCCACTCTAAAAGCAACATTATTTGGCCAGGAGAGGCAATTTTTACAGAACATACAGGCAACACTTTATTTGAGTGAAGACCCAGTTTGTAATTAGAAGAAACTCACATCCTATAACAAATTAATAAGATCATAACACACACATTATATATATATATATATATATATATATATATATATAAGCATTATTCTTCAAGTAAATTGAATCAAGTTCTCCAAGCCGGTGGCATATTTGCGTATAGAGAAAAATGTTAAAATTCCCTTCCTTTCTGCCATGCAACAATGGTCTAGAGCTAAGATATCTGACTAATGGCAAATCAGTCGGGTTTCGATCCCAGCTTGAAGCAATTGGACGTCTAGGCACACTAAGGAGCTCTCTCTCTCTCTCTCTCTCTCTCATATATATATATATATATATATATATATATATCTATCCAGGTAAGATGTGAACAGATAGAGTACAATTCCGACATTTGTAACATTTAAGAGGGCTCAATACAAAATAGAGCAATATATCCACTTCTGTTTAACATCCATGCTGCCATTGACTGCCAATCTACAGGTCATGACCCATTTACAAAAAATAATTTCTTAATTTTTGCTTCTTCACTTAGTTTAAATTTAACGTAAGTCATATTCAATAGGTTGATCTGTGTAAAGCCCTCAAACCTTATAACTCCCACCCAATTTTTTTTTCATAAAAAGTGGTTCTATTTTGCTTCTCAATCTAAATAAATCATTCACTCGCCAGTAATTTACAATTGCCTGATGAGATGCATTGATACGCATCGAAATATAACTGTAATTGTGTAGCGATTTTTACATGTTTTTCATGTAATATCCTAAAATAATTTATATATGTGTGTGTGTGTGTCAGAAACCTACCACCCCTCTTGAAGATCAACTTGTCTGCATCTGTGAACAAAGACTTTAAATAGTGGCATGTCAGTTGACATGAGGAAGACAGGGAGACAGAGAAGTTCTTGGCTGAGCTAGTTATTGACTACTCAGGCGATTTCTGTACCTTTTTACCAACCTATTAAAACCCTTTTTATTGTTACGTGTTATTTGTCGTTTGTCTCTACAACCAAATCAACATCATAACAGTATGTATATATATATATAAACAAAGATGAAAATTGGTCTGTTAACAGAGTATCAGCATTCACTTAGTAATGATACTTTTGTGGAAAGTCTATCAAAATAGCAACTGGTGCATTTTATGCTTTCTGTGCATCACTTCTGGCAGATGTGTTGAGCCTTGAGAGCCAGGAAATTCACAGCTCATCTGTCTTCTATATAAAATAAGCATCTATAGAAAATGAAAGGTATTTCCTTAGACAACTTCTCTGTTCCAATGGCAAGTATTAGTCTGAATTGCCTTGTATATCAACAGATACACATTCGTGCATAGACAAATTCTCAGTTCCAGGTTCGAAACACCAAAGTCATGTAGATTTAGACTTGGCGAAAACAGGACAAGCAATAACTGACCATTACTAAATAAGAACAAGACTAGATATCCTTAGACATCAACAGTGGAATGAGAACAATTTACCCCCATAGATTAAATAAAGGTTCAGTTCAAAACTCCCTGAAGATTACCTGAATCGACAAGCACCTGGAAGAGTCTAAAGGGTACAACAGCTGAAACGTGATAACAACAAAAATGGGGATAAGAGTCAAAAGTTAAATAATATAAACAAAGTTATTAAAAATTTAATTTCCTTATTTTTAATAAACACTGAAATCATTAGAATTTAGAATAAGAAACAAAATAAATATATTTTCTTAATATACTCCAATACTACTTGTCAAATTTTTTCTATAAAAAGGCTCCTCCCCCAAAGATTGTAGAATTAATTAGCTGAAATATCACAAGAAAAGCAACACAAAAATGCTTTCTCATGTCCACAGAAATTTGTTTTACACTGTTTATTTGTTTTAGTTTATTTTTAAATTTAATAAACTTAACACATTCTGTTTTATCCAAATTTTCATGTCCTGTTGGGTAAGATTTTTTATGCATTTTAGCTTTTACAAAAACATAAATGCACACAACTGTTCATTTTCATACACAGAATTTGTATGGAAACTTGTGAAATTTATAGTCACACAAAAATGTATATAACATCTATTTCTAAGTATTAAGTATTTTTTTTCAGTTTCACAAAGTGTTTTAAGTTTCTCTTCTAAATGAGAAAGAGAAAAAAAGAAAAAAAAGATACAAGAAAAAAAGTAAAGCAGTAAAAACTAGCACCAAATGATTTTGTAACAAAATCAACATTTTTCATTTCTTTTTCTAACATGTTTTTTCTCCTCTCTTCAGCTCCATCATTAACCCTCCCTCCCTATCTTCCCCCTTGTCATTCATTTTTCCCCCTCCCTCCTGCTTTTCCTCATGTCTCAGTCTTTTTCTCAGCTCACAGATGTCAGGAAATTCTTGCTGTGATCCACTTGCATTAATCTATAAAATTGGAAGAAAAACATTTCTTGGCGGCAAATTGCAGGAATAAATCAATCCATTTGCAATGAAGACTTCAAACGGCATTAAAAGTAAAAGAAAAATGGGAAATTTCAAAAAGTCTCAGAGATGTGGACATATTTTCTTTCTCTCTCCCTTTTTCTCTCCTTTATTTGGAAAAAGGATTCTAAACAAACAGGTGGATGCATTTAGAGATAAAGAGGGAAAATAGAACTGATGGATCTATTTGATCTTAGAGGAGTAAGAAAGTGACTGGGAAGCAGAACGACAAAAGTAGCAGTTCTTGGTGCAAAAGCTGTCTGAATGGAACTTTCCCTGCATTTGAAATTCTGAGGAAATGAGGACGATTCTGTTTCATGGAAATAGCAAGGCATATTTGAGTTATTAATGTCTGAACTGAAGGAGAGACAGATAAAGAAGGGAGTGAACATGACTGACAACGGGACACTTGCAGAAAGAAAATTAGTTATTTTTAGGAGGTTCTCAAACCATTTATTGTCCACAGTTCCATATCTTCTCATTGAGTACAGAGTACAATTCTCCTTGTGTGCACACCCCACCTCCAACTAAGACTTGTGGTTGTATGCCAAAAATAAACTGCAGTAAGAATGAGTGAAGCAAACTGTTTTCTAACAAGTGTTCACAAATAAATACATTCTCTGAACTGTGTAAGGTATGATGTTGCCAGTTAAGGAGATTAGTAATTATTTAACAGAAATGAAGGATAGAATAAATATGTTGTTATCAATAGAAAATTGGAATTCCAAGTCTTCAAAAGTTTTGTCAATCAAGAAAGCAAATGACTAAATGTAGACATAGAAATCAAGATTTAATCACATGAGGTATAGATAGCCAGAAATCCACCCTTCAAAGAACATGCATTGTAGTGAAATCGACCCTTCAAAGAACTTGCATTGTAGTGAAAAGTTAGAGAAAGAAGTATGAAAAGTACTACAGTAATTCCTCAATTATCCGAATACATTGGGACAGGAGTTGAAAAAATGTTTGAATAATTCAAAATTCCATAATATTGAATACCTAAATTATTGAAAAATAATTAAGAAAAGTCATTTTCTGAAAGAAATTTAACATTTATGTCATCAAATGACATTTTCAAACACTTTGTCAAGTTTACTTTTGATAAAAAAAAATCGATCAATTTTTGTCTGATTTATGCTAGCCTTATGTATTTCTGTTACTAACTCTCAAAGTTAGATTCAAGTAGATATATTTGTAAGGATAGCTTCTGGTTGAAAGTGCAACAAACATCTGTCAAACATAATCATTGCTTCATTGTTTGAAATTGGGCTTTGGCTGTTGAATTTCAACATGGCAACAATACTCTGGTCACTTAGGTGTTTATACCCAGGTATATTTACCTGATATCCCCACTAAGGCAGCACAAGGTTGTTTTTATATGGGCCAAGGACAAAAATTGTCCAGTCCCTGCAAACACTGTCACACTGGCATCGATATTACACCAACCACCACTTCTCTTAGTGCAATGAGGAAGATACTGCTGCAGGGTTGGAATCCCCAGGACTGAGTGCCTTCTCCCATCTAAAACAAGGAGACCAGTTTACTCCACTTCCAGCAGAACAGACTGGGTTCTATAACCTTGGATGGCAACTGGTCTACCACAGAAAGAAATGCCAACCTACTGCAGGAAAAAATCTGCCTTGTCAGTCATGTATTAAAAGATACATGATCACCTAAGTATGTATCATGCATAGCCCATAACTGACTGATTTTTGAGTCATTATGTGGTTCCCTCCTCCATTTCCTTATGTAAAACTATTAGGTTTATCCTGGTAATCAGTTTTTCGTGTTGACACATTTCTTTATCTGTGTGCTAACAATTTTCTCATTCAATTGATTGATTGTGCAAAACTTGTGTCATTGTACCACAAACAACATACTTAAGATACCATGTTATTGTTGCCAAAATTTACAAGCAGTATATGTTTATCCTACATTAAAAGATAAAATCTTGATCATACTTTTTGAATGTTGCAGTTGATGATGAAAGACTTAAACACAGTTTGCCAATATAGGTTGTTTGTTTTATGTAATATAACATTCTTTTGCTCATAGCTACCTTTATTTTCAGTTCTGTGTAAGTACAATGAAAAGGTAGAAAGAGCCAACAGCAAGAAAGCTTGGATAGATTTAAAGAGTTTGGAATGAATTCAATTTTATTGTGCAGCTTTTTCTATTGAATCACAAAAAGAAAAAGAGACAATTACTCTTAGACAGCTACACGATTAATGGCAAATTATTGATTCCTTTCTTGTTTTCTAAGGGCAGATAACTGTAAGGGGGAAAAATGTAACTAAACAAAAATTTTCTGAAAAAAAAAAAAAAAAAAAAAAAAAAAAAAGAAAAGATATTGATAGGAAATCTGTATAAAAGTCATCCAATAAAATTTTATTAAATTCTTTTATTTTTCAGTTATCAATTTTTACATTTTTTTTTTACTTTTTTATTTTTTTTTACATTTTCATTGCTGCATTGTTGCCTGGCTGTGCTGGCCCATTTTGGGGAAAAATATGAAATTGCCATTTATTAAAAATAAATGATAAAGACATTGACAGCTATTTTTCACAGGTCCCAACATTTTGGTTTTGATTGGATACTCTGCAGTAAGGTAAGCTAAACAACACCTCTAATACACAAGATAAAATATTGTACACTACTAAATGACTATACTGATTTGGATATCACACTAAGTGCTAGTTAGGTTATAAAACACAACCTCAAGGTACTGACATTTCAGTGTTTTGAAAAAAAAAAAAAAATATATATATATATATATATTAGTTAAGTAACGAAAATCTTAGTAATCTGTATGGATAATCCCAAGGAGGAGCTCAGTGTTAAGTCAGAGCGAATAATTTAATTTAAAGAAAAACAGACCACTTTAAGGCTCCATTTGTAATAATTTATTTCACCAGAGAATTTTATTTTTCTCTGGATCTTCAGACTTCACTTTCAAAAGGTGAAAAGAAAAATGAATTTAAAATTTACACTTTTGACGGGCAGTATTAGCTTATATAATTTGACATAGAAGGTGGTGAGGAATGGTGTGAGAGACATGGTCGAGTTTAGAGAGGAAAGAGAGAATTTTAAAATTTATTTTTATATTTGTTTTTATTATAATACTTTCTAACACCTTTTGCCTCAGCCCCTCAACCTCCGATGACTTACTCTCTGGGTTGAGGTGTCTACTCGGTCTTAACCGAACTTAAGGGAGTGGCCGTAGGCCCCCTGAGCATCCAGAGATCATTCAACCGGTCCACTGGTTTAATCCTGCTTCCTGTATTGTTTTTGGTTTGATCCAGGGTTGTGATTAACTGGTTGTTAAATCATCTCAGAACGATATACGACTCTTGCGATGGAGAGATAAAGATTTCTGTGCGTGGCTTAAAGTTTATAGTTGCGTTCCGCCTTGGCAGTAGTAACAGTAGTAGTAATCTTCATGGTAGCAGAAGCAGCGGTACTTATATCAACAGTACAATCTCCGACGTCACTTTCGTACTTCTTCGAGCCTTCAACACTGCTCACTTTCAATCTCCGACATCTCTTCACCCAGCTTGACTGCACTTGAAGACAGACAAGCCAAAAACTACCTTATGTCTGCCTCTTCCATCTTTCCTGTAGCACCGTGACCCGTAATGGTCAATGCAGGTGCCCATGTACGTGACAGCACACAGGTGACGACGACGTGACGACCGATCGCGTCCTCTCCTGCCTCTCTCTTCCGTCTTTCCTGTAGTACAGCAACCCGTAACGATCGATGTGGGTGCCCATGCATGTGACAGCACGCAGGCGGCGATGACGACGACATGCCGACCAATCCCGGCCTATCCCATCTCACTCTCTTCAGTCTGCCACTTTTTCAGCATAACTACGCGTTTATATAGAAAACGCCGGCTGGTCATAACCGACCCTTGGTCCTACTACTTCGCCCGCAATTATCACGGGTTCTGGCTGCGTCAACCAAAATCATGTAAATTCCAAAGTTCCTCATAGCTTACTAAGCGCTATTTCAAATTTTAACCGATAAAAATTATTTCGACCATTTTCATCGTCTTCCTAATGACCTACCCTAGATCAGATTTCCCATCAGTAAACAAAAATGTTCTGATCTAATTTCGCTACTCAGATCCACTCCAATTTCAATAAAAAAAAATATACGTGTGTGTGTTTCCCTGATTCTCTCTTCTGTCACACTTAATATTGAGACAGCAGGCAATTTAAATTTTGTAAAGACAATTGCAGTAACGTCAGCAAAAGTATTTATTGATAAGGTTTTAAATTATCCAAACTCTGAATACCAGATAGAAATTCCTCAGTACGATACCTTGTCCACTGATCAATTTTAGATTGTTTCCCTTTTGTATTCCCATAGAAATCTATAGAAATATACAATCTGGTTAACATCTCAAGCAAAAAAACATACAAATTAATCATGAGAGGATATTTGAACAGAAGAGTTTCTACCTTTATAAATATCATTCCAAGTGTAAGTGGCAATATTCAGGCCTCACTTTTACTGTAGCTTCGATGACTTAAAGAGGAATTAACCAACATCTGAATTGGTTTTGTTATGTATGTTGCTGCACAGGCTGCTAAACATGACAAAAATTAACAATGTTGGACACAAGATGATTGTTTACATTTTATTAACTGAATGGCTTGCTTGCAAATAAAGCTTTATCTATATATAGAAAGAAAAGAAAAATAGAAAAGAAAAATAGAAAAGAAAAAAAGAAAAGAAAAAAAGAAAAGAAAAAAAGAAAAGAAAAAAAGAAAAGAAAAAAAGAAAAGAAAAAAAGAAAAGAAAAGAAAAAAGAAAAGAAAAAAAGAAAAGAAAAAAAGAAAAGAAAAAAGAAAAGAAAAAAAGAAAAGAAAAAAAGAAAAGAAAAAAAGAAAAGAAAAAAAGAAAAGAAAAAAAGAAAAGAAAAAAAGAAAAAAGAAAAGAAAAAAAGAAAAAAGAAAAGAAAAAAGAAAAGAAAAAAAAGAAAAGAAAAAAGAAAAGAAAAAAAGAAAAAAGAAAAGAAAAAAGAAAAGAAAAAAAAGAAAAGAAAAAAGAAAAGAAAAAAGAAAAGAAAAAAGAAAAAAGAAGAAAAAAGAAGAAAAAAGAAGAAAAAAGAAGAAAAAAGAAGAAAAAAGAAGAAAAAAGAAGAAAAAAGAAGAAAAAAGAAGAAAAAAGAAGAAAAAAGAAGAAAAAAGAAGAAAAGAAAAAAAAGATTTTTTTCATTCTTAAAACAGGACAGTCATTGATTAAAAAAATGTTTTTGGATAGCATTTCTTTATTTAATTTCATTAATGTACATATGGCTATATATCAAAACACTGGTTCTCACCTGGCCAATACTGAGGCGAGTGACTGCTGGGGAATATCAGGTGCTGTAAGCTACCTAGCATTGGATACAATCTCAATACTTATACTAACATAAGGCCTCGATATATGGAGGTGCTTCTGGACTTACAGGTCACAAGACCTACCTGGCATTGGGGGAGTGATTTGGATTGACAGGTTACAAGACCTACCTGGTGTTGAGGGGAGTGTGGAATTAAGGCACTTAAGATTGTCTTCTGGAATACTTTAAGTTTCAAGTTCAGCTTGCTTTCTTAGATTGTCTTTTATTCATGCTGCTGTGAAAAATCTGTGTGTGTACAAGCTAAAACCTTGGCTGGATTTTTATTCTGACATCATCATTTAAATTTGTTATGGCAACTGAGCTCTACAACTAAAAATCCAATTTACAGGTACTCATTAATGAAGAGTTAGGTGATCATACATCCTTACAGTATCAGAAATGTAATAAAAAAGCCTACAAGAGAATGACTATGGAAATAATTGTAGAGGTTAAAAAATCTTGAGGTCTCATTATTGGATCCCTGTCAAATCCTAGCTGGCATATTGAAAAATGGCAATTCAAAACCTGAATACATGTAGCAATGTTAATTCGTGAGACATGTTACACAAGCTGTTAATAACAAATTTAGGCAATGTTAAAAATAAATAAAAAGGATCAACAAAAAAACAGTGTGTCAAAATGACAGTTATTCCCTTGACACCACTATTACTGTATACACTTTTGACTCCTTCAGCAATGTTTATTCACAAGATTAAAAAAATTACAAAATTATCAAAATATGTAAACCAACTACAATGCAATATTTATTATTTACCAGTTTATAAATAACTATGAAAAGTTTTTTATTCAATCTAATAAATAGTGTTTAATATCTAATGTATAAATTCACTTTCATGTGTTTGGGTTTTATTAAAATTCTCATCACTTTAAAACAAACCTTGCTGAGGGAGTCAAACGTGTATACATACTTTATAACTTATTTGACTTGAAAAAAATTAATATTTGAGAAAAAAAAACTTGAATCATCAAAGTCTACAGCAAAAAAGCTTCTCTGGAAATAAACTGACATGATGCAAGAGTGGGACCATATTTAAATGTGTCTATAGCAGAACTTTTATTTGGGAAGCTGATGTCTACTAAGATAAAAGGCTGAGAGAACACAAGGTAGTTTGGTAAATAAAGACAAAGTAGTGTGAAAAAGTAATCAGGACTGGTTTCAAATGAACAACAAAAATAGAGAAAATGATTTAATCAGATAACAACTTCAGGGAATGTGGTTTTACATTTTGTGAGGATTTAGTCTTAAATCCTAACATGTTGAAAAGTCAGCAGGATGAAAAGTTCTTTGTATAAAATAAAGAAAAAGAACAAAAAAATCAAATTAGAATTGATATTTCACTCATCTCTGTAGCAAAAAAAAAAAAGTTTGAGAGAGAAAGAGAGAGAGAGAGAGAGAGAGTGGGGGTAACATGAAAAACCTTTTATTCAACAACTTAATAAATTTCATAAACAATTAAACTATTTTTATATTTTCCAACAGAAATATAACACCAAAACATATTTGGCAAAAACTAAAAAGAAATTAAGTGACTATTAAACCTAATTAGTCTTCTAAGATAAATCCTATTTCATATGTCCAATCCATTTTGGATTGGAAAAGGAGAAAAATATCCAGAAATTCTTCAACAAAAGATTTGCTTTCTGCTTTGGATAAAATTTGCTCAAACATTCCACAAGATCCAACAAATCTGTGTCTGAAAATTGAAAACAAATCTAAAAAAAATAAAATTTGGTAGGCTTATTTGAAATTTTAAAATATTCTTAAATTGTTTAAGAAGGTTTCTGTTTAAAAAAAGAAGACTATTTCTTTCTATTGTGTGTGTGTGTGTGTGTGTGTGTGTGTGTATGTGTGTGTGTGTGTGTGTGTGCGCGCGCACACTCACACATACATACATACATGAAAACAAACAAAGCATTACAAATTCAGTGTTAGGATGAATGTATATTGTTGAAATGACTTATAAGATAGTATGTATGGAATGGGAAGAATTTGCCATTTTGACATCCCTTTTCATCCAACATCATAATTTATTATTTAGATGAGCTAATCTAGAACCAACACTCACAAATAAATTCTGATTTATTACAGAAGTTTTTTTGAGCCCTAAAATTTGAATGGCTCACAAAGTCTCTTAGGGTAATTCCATTGAACCTCTAACTCAACACTAATACTGGTATATCCCAGCTAATGAAGGGAAAAAAAGAAAAAAGCTTTCAAAGCAGTCTCTATATTCAATGGTCACAAAAAATGTGCAGGTTATTTTGACCTAAACATCTGCCTGACTCTGCTACAACTAAAACTCTGTCAAAAAGAATGCATGAAGGGGGTCGGAGGCGTCGGAGGCGGGGGTACCATCTGATACTTTCTTTCTGATCTTTTGAACTTGAAATGCCACCCAAACAAAACTAACCTGTCTTTCCTGAATTTTGTCATTTTGACAATTGGTGAGCTGTCCCCATCACCCCAATCCCATAGACTGGTATCAACTCCCAAGAAAAGTTGAATGACAACTTGATAATAATGCTACATCTACACTTTCTTCCAGGTTAGTCACCGACATCTTTTGGAAGAATGGAAAGGAAACCCCCTATATTTTAAGGTTAATAATCGTCATACAAAGACACAAGAGATGCAACAAGTGACATTAACGGAAACTATGAAAACAAATACACGACTTTACCCCCTTCCAAGACTATCTGAAAGGATTCTTGACATTTACCCGCTCATTGCAAACAATAATCTCAGCAAAAAAGTCAAGGGGTTGAGTTTCCTTCACAATCCTATAACTGTTTAACAATGACCTTTTGAAGGGAAGCTAGACTGTTGAGGTTTTTGTCTGTGTTGGGTGTCAGAGGCCCACTGAATATTATCTTTTGTTCAGTAACAAATGATTTTAACAAGATGCATTGCAGCATAACACCATGACAAGTTGGGAAACATTTCATGGCAGCACATAAGCATTCTGAAAAAGCACTGACAAAGTATAAGCATTAAAAGACATTTTGGAATATCTATTAATAAACAATAACAAACAAGAGTACTCACTCAATCAACATCACCTATATAAAAATCCAATATTTATTTTTAAGATTCAGTTTAGAGTTAGAGACTGAGTTCATAAACTCTTGTGGAATAAATAGTACATCCCCGGTGACTATATAAACTAGTCCATTACTATAAAGAGCTACAAGTCAGAGTCAAGACTGGTAGCTGTTTCAAGTCTTCAGACTAATGCAGTACAGACATCATGGCATATAACTGAAGCATACGTATAGGAAATCCTTATACGAAGTACGTTATGCAAGTAAGAGGTGTTATAACAATAGCCATAGAATAATAGCAATGAGGAATTCAAAACTCAGGATTTATAACCATTGTGTCGAAGATTCAGAACCCTTATGACTTAGACAGTAATGAGAAATCAGGAACTGGAGTTACAAGAATTTCAACCACATTAGTTAAGAAAAAAAAAATTCTTGCAAATATGGAGAAAATTTTGGCTTCCATATTTGAAATTCAAAAACAGCTACACAATCAATAGTTGCTAGATCTACAAAAACAACAACAACAATTGTTGGATATAATTCTGAAGAAAACTAAATTTTTCCATGTCTCTTAAACCAGATGCTGTTCAAAATGCCATGTCAGTATTTGTATACAATCCGGGGAAGATGGGAGAAAAACATGATTGTTGTTGAGGAAAATAGCTCTGATAGAGTATGAAAAATACTTCAATTATATTTTACCAAGAAAATCAGGTGAAATTGAGTTTGAATACACGATACACATTCTGAAGAAAATCTTTAGTGACAAGAGCTCTCTAATGCTCATTGGAGGTGCTTGAATCTAACCAAAAAAGAGAATGAAGATTTTGTTATATATGCTGGTACTGTCAATAAAGAATGTGAAAAAATGAATGAAATGACTCCAGATATGTTCAAAGGATTAAGTTTCTTGCAAGGTTTAACAGCTAAAAAAGATGTGGAAATACGAGTGAAAACTTTAACAAAAAATGAACAAAACAATAATATTAAGTGCAAGAAATAGTGGATGATTTTCAGATAATGCTAAATCCGAAATACGATGCTGAAGAAATTCAGAAAAAATTTGCATTGGTACAAGCAATTGACAAATGTACAAAGGGGAGAAAATTCTTTTTTTTTTTAGATACTGTAAATTACATCCTGAAAAAAACATCCATTTAAAAATACAGAATGTTACAAGTGTGGCAAAAGATGACATATAAAGTAACACAGCAAAAAAAAAAAAACCATGAAAAAGTTCTCACAGGGAGAAATTAGTACACAGCATTGCAACGGATAAATTGGTGACAGAAAACAAGAAAATTTGTAAATGTGAAAATAATGTTGATGTGAAAATGCTACTGGACACTGGTAGTGATATTTCAATAATCAGTGAAACCACATGGAAGGAAATTGGAAAGCCTTTATTAAAAAGGACTTCCAAAGATGCGACTTCAGCTTCATGTTAGAAATTTTCTTTTTTTGTTTCATGAGAAATCACTTGCAATGTCCCATTCCATGAGAAGCATGTAAAAACTAAAACTTATGTCTTAAAAATACTAGGAATGGAACTATTTGAACTTTGGGATTTGCCAGTAGATCCTTATTGTAAGTGGAGAAGTGACCAATTTCAAAAGTAATAGATAAATTGGTCACAGAAAACAAGAAAATTTGTAAATGTGAAAATAATGTTGATGTGAAAATGCTACTGGACACTGGTAGTGATATTACAATAATCAGTGAAACCACATAGAAGGAAATTGGAAAGCCTTTATTAAAAAGGACTTCCAAAGATGCGACTTCAGCTTCCTGTTAGAAATTTTCTTTTTTTGTTTCATGAGAAATCACTTGCAATGTCCCATTCCATGAGAAGCATGTAAAAACTAAAACTTATGTCTTAAAAATTCTAGGAATGGAACTATTTGAACTTTGGGATTTGCCAGTAGATCCTTATTGTAAAAACTTAAGTGGACAAGCGATCAATTTAAAAAGTCAGAGCGAAGAATTAAAAAATTGTTTTCCAGCTGTTCTGTCAAATGAACTGCATTGGTGTTCAAAATTCAAGATTAATTTTCAAGTGAAAAAAGATTGGACACCAGTATTTAGACCGAAACATTAGAACAAGTTAATAAAGAGTTGTACAAACTTGAAAGAATTGTTGTAATAGAAAACATTGACCAGTGGTGTATGTAAAGAAAAGAAATAATAAAATTTGTGTTTGTGCAGATTTCTTGATTGGATTAAATAGTTGTTTAGAAACACAGGACTACCCATTACCAAGTCCTGAAGAAATTTTTTCAAAGTTGAATGGTGGAAGAATATTTTCAAAGTTGGATCTTTCTGAAGCATATTTAAAAATTCAGATTGAAAATGAATGTTCTGAATTAACAACCATAAATATACACAGAGGATTATATAAGATTAACTGACTTCCTTTTCGTATAAAGGTGGCAAAAGGAAGTCAGTTGCACTTATGGCACCATCTGTTTTCCAACACCCATGGATATCATGCTTGCGGGTTGCTACTCCACTGTGGCATATTTAGACGATGTTTTGATCAAAAGTGTATCAGAAGAACAACATGTTGGGCATGTGAAAACAATTTGGGGAAAATAAGAGAATACAAATTTAAGCTTAGTGAAGAAAAATGTGAATTGTTTGTGCAGAAAATTAAATACCTTGGTAAATTATTGATGAAAATAGTAGGCAACCAGATCCATTGAGGGCAAGTGCAATTAAAAATATGCCTACACCAACAAATGGGACTATGTTACAAGCCTTTTTAGGACTGGCTAATTGATCAAATTTATGTACATAATATGCATAACTTAACAATTTACTTAAAAAAGGAGTAAAGTGGAATTGGAATGATAAATGTCAGAAGTCACTTGATGAAATAAAAAAGACTTATGTCTTATTTATCATTAACACACTACGATCCAAAAGCAGAAATTGTAGTAGCATCAGATGCTAGTGATTATAGTGTTGGAGCAGTGATTTTACACAAATACAATGGTGGTAAAATGAAAGCCTTCACTCATGCTTCATGATCACTTTTACTAGCAGAGAAAAATTACAGCCAGATAGAAAAAGAAGCTCTAACAATTATATCACGTATATCATTATATAGATTAATACCTAAAAATTCAGGATTCTTGGATGACACTGTCATCATAGCACTAAAAAGCAAAATGGAAATAATAAAAAAAAGTTTTGTGAAACGTAGTAAAAGAGTTACCAGTGATCCCAGATGTAATAAAAGAAAAAGCAGAAAATGACGTTTTTATTGCAAAAAGATAGCAATTGAAAGTAACAAAGGACAAAATACATATATTTAAACACGTACTCGATATGTGATGGTGTATCAATGTATGGTCAAAGAGTTGTAATACCGAGTGTGTTACAGAAAAGAATGCTAAATGATTTTCATTGCAGACATCCTGGTATTTCTAGAATGAATGAGAAGTTTCTTATATTAGACCGGAATTGACCAAGATATTGAAAGAATAGTGAAAGCCTGTAGAGGTTGTGCTCTAGCAGAAAAATTACCTACCACAAAGATAGAACCTTGGCCAAAGTATTGTTGTGATGATGACAACAAAGATAAGAACAATAGTCTACATGTAAATAGTGTAAATAATCAAATCGTGAAATGAATGATGTCCTGAATAACCACTCTTTGAGACCTTTTTGCATTAATGCAGCTGCCCCCCAGGGATCTGTCCTTGGACTTGCATTGTCCCTAATTTTCATCAATGACATTCCAAATGGCTTCAGCTTTCAATTTGGTATCTATACTGGTGACAGCTAATTGCTCCTGACTTAACAGTAATTCTGATCGGTTTGATAAGGTCAAATTGGTAGCAGATCTCAAAAGTGACTTAATATCTCTGTTAACTGGGGTAGGAATGCCTTGTTAATTTTGACACCTCCAAAACAAAACTGCTCTCTGTTAATCATCTCAAAGACCCCCTTTCTGCCTTCCATCACCATTGCTGATGCTAAAATCATCCACTATTTCTTGCACTTAATATTATTGTTTTGTTCATGGCTTGAGTCACTTTCCTTTTCTATAAATACTTTCATAATAATCTGATGAACTTTCCTCAAGATTTTATGAATTGAAATGCAGTACTAGATTGGCAATAAAGTCTCATCATTTTACAATTGAATTGGCTAGATGCAACTGTAAGTTCTTTGCTAAGTTCTTTTTCTCACATTTCTCACCTGTGGAATTCTTCTGACTTCTTGCTTTCCAGCCAACTTTGATCTTGGTTGGTTGGTTGGTTGGGGTTTTATGGCATATCAACCACTATGGGTTATTTAATGCCAGATCCAGTTTCCACATATTTATTAAATATATATACTTTGTAAACGTAATTTAAGGATAATGTTGGCAACATCATTGTTTCAAAAAAGTATAGCTGGCAACATCATTGTTTCAAAAACGTATATCTGGCAACATCATTGTTTCAAGGATGTATAGCTGACAACATCATTGTTTCAAAAACGTATAGTTGATAACATCATTGTTTCAAAAAACGTATACCTGGCAAAATCATTGTTTTAAAAAACGTATAGCTGACAACATCATTTTTTAAAAACGTATAGTTGGTATCAGCATTGTTTCAAAAACGTATAGCTGGCAACATCAATATGCGGAGGCAGTTTGTCGTCATGCCCAGGACGCGGAGGCAGTTTGTCGTCATGCCCAGGACGCGGAAATGTGCTGGAAAAGACCTGGAAGTTCTCTATTTGCCCATAGCTGGGACCCCAACAGGTGCTACCACCCCGGGTCAGGGTGGACCTAGGAACACCAGCAATTAAGTGGTGCTTCCACGCTTCCTCAAAACCTCCTGATCAGAGGCCTTGCTGTTGGATGCAGTTTATCGTCTTACCCAGGATGGCTTTGATTTTGAAAAGTTTAAATGCTATGTCAACCATTATGTACCATCTTCTTGATTCCTCTTTTATTGTTCTTGCTTCTTAATATTTTTCTTTTTCTTATTCTCTCACACTGTGTCTTAGTGGTGTTATTGCCTTGCTTGGGGTGAAATAATTCACTTGTTATATTTCATGCAGGAATAAGCCAGGATCTATACAATTCTATTGTCAAATATAAGAAAAATATTGCTTATCCAAAGAAAGCTAACATGAAACACATTAGCAGCCTGATCTCCCAACTTACAAGATTATGCTATGGTGACATAATAAATGTTTGGCTATTTGCATGAATAGATTCTGTTAGCATAACGGAATATCTCATTAGCAAATACAGAGATAAATCTGTCATAAAAATCACTATTTTATAATTAAAGAATAGTTTTGTTTTTTTGTTTTTTTTTTTTATTTATAATCAACATACTAATGTAATATAATATTTTGTGCATAATTTCATCAACACAAATTAATTCAATTGCTTTGATATTTTTTTTAATAGATGAATGCTAGAAAAGAATGCATGTGCATAGTCAGAAAGAAACACATTTATGTTATTGTTAAGTAGATAATAGGTAATGTTTTTGTTGTATTATTGAGGTGAATGACAGAGAAGAACGAGTGCTTAATATATTTTATTCAACACCAGTATCCAGTGCTAACGAATACATACAAAAAACACAAAACAATAAGTCACAAAACAATTAACAAGACAACTTACAAGGAATAGAGGAGGGTCAAATGCTGTATAGCCAAACAAAGTAAGATCAGTTTGAATATTAATCAGCTTATTATCAACTTATTAATCAACTGTTGAAGTCCTTAATCGTAGACTATTTAAGGCTATGAGCCAGGCCATTTGGTAGAGTGCTTAAGGCGTGCTAGCTACTCTACAACAGTTTTAGAGAGAAGAGAAAAAAAAAACAATGTTGATTAATCTTCAAGGCTTATTTGATTGAATGGAAAATATTAAAAAAAAAAATGTAGGAATATTCAGACAAAATTATGTACAAGGCACCACATATCTGGGACATTAAGAATGTATTCTGTGAATGTAGAAAAAGATAGTGGACGTCTTGGAAGAATAGGGTAGGAAAATGCAGTGACAATGGACACGTTTAGTTCTGTGCAGAAATATCATTAACCATCATCAATATTATTTCTGCAATAAAAGGGAGCACCTTCTTACTTCATCCAGATTCAAAGCACTGCTGCCTCATATCAGAGGGGACAATAAAAGACATTAATCACAAGAGTGATGCCCTGTGAAGTGTGTCACATGGACACACTCCTGATATCAGCTCAGTTTCCACAAGCCACGTCAAAAACCAAAGAGGGATGCAAAACCCCACAGATATTCAGAGTTGACTGCCTCCAAAACAAAGAGCAGACTTTCAAAAAGATTTGTAATCTCCTTTTGAAGTTATCAATTATAAAATAAAGATACACACAAAACTAAAAGTGGTTTTATAGAGCCAACCAAGAATTTCAGAAAATTCTATAAGAAAAAAAAAATCCAAACACCAGACATCTTACAAAAGTACTCATAAAAATTTCTAATGCTAAAACCTAAAAGAAATATAGTTGATATTATGTTAGTAGCAATGAATACACTATACAGTATTTGAAGAGTTAATAGTATTAAGAAAATAATGTTATTCTTTCACGAAAAAGAACTTGATGCCCTCTCTCTGAAAATAACTTAGATAAATTAATGAACAGCAGAACTGTTATCTCATAAATATCAAAACTTATCCATTCATAAAAGAACATATGATTTTAGCCCAAGCTAATGTTAATATCGTGCAATTTATGCCCATTTCAAATTCACTTATTTGCGCAATATTAAAGACAGATTTCAAAAGAATATGTACACAACCAGAATTAGACATACGGGTGTTATATGAACATAATTTTAAATAAAAAAAAACCCCAAAAAAACAAATTCAACTTAGAATGTTTGTTTAACTGCATAGTAATTGTATAAGGAAAATGTTGAATGTAATGCTAACCATTTATTTCCCCAGGCTCGACAACAGCATTGGACAGAGCAAATTTTCAGCTACAATTTCTACATTTCTACTTACTCCTCACCAGTTGATATACCTTTTTACTAGCAACAAACAAAAGATGAAATCCCAGAAATGACAACATTCTTGTCAGGAAAATGGTCTCTGCATATTCTTGTCTTAACAACCGGAACGAAAGACAGTCAGAGAGTAACAAATCCAGACTTAACAATGAGTGTAAATGTTCAGCCAGTGTTGATGCCAATGGATGCAATTCTTTTGGACATGCAGTGCATATATATATATATATATATATATATATATATATATATATATATATATATATTATTATTCAAATAGGTTTCATTGAATAATATAGATAATGTCTATTTTTATACTGATCCTTTTCAGTTTTCTAATCAGTTTCTTGATGTTAAGATGAAATTCATGAAACATGTTTGAATGAAGGTATGCTGACCCAACCACCACCAGGCCTTCACCACAAGTCACCTTCCTGACAAATCAACCCTGGGGAGATTTGAACCAAAGTCTCATGGTCAGAAAGCAAATGTTATATATATTGAACTCTTCTGTTGATTTTGATGTATAAGGGTCAAGCAACTCAGTTCCTAGAAACCAACAGACTACCCACACAAAACATTACAATGGTGAAGGCGTGTGTGCAGAACCAGCCACCAAACTTTTTGGGAGAGCTGAATACAGAGAACTGATTCACAATATGCCACAAGGTCCTCAAACAACCCTCTGCAGGTTTTGAATTCAGTTTACCCATAGCTGGGGAGGGTGAGAGAAGAGGATTCACACCTTTCCCAAGGGTATTAGCAGGTAAGTGAATGCAATGGATTCAACTGGAATTTGAACTCTGTTCTCTGATTCCTCAATCACAGGTGCTATACATTACTCTACCATGCCTCCTTTATATATATATATATATTATATATATATATATATATATATATTATATATATATATATATATATTATATATATATATATATATATATATATATATATATATATTATATATATATATATAATATATATATATATATATTATATATATATATATATATATTATATATATATATATTATATATATATATATTATATATATATATATATTATATATATATATATATATTATATATATATATATATATATATATTATATATATATATATATATATATATTATATATATATATATATATATATATTATATATATATATATATATATTATATATATATATATATATATATATATATTATATATATATATATTATATATATATATATATATATATATATATATAAAAACCTTAATGTGTGTGGATATAGATATTTGGTACCTTTATCTTAGTCTGGAACAAAACACTACAAAATCGATCGATATACTGGTACTAGTCATGGGCTTGTTTTATAGAATGACTATTTACAAAACAATTTAAGATCACATTTAAAAAGAATATTTTTTATAATACACAAGAAGAAACGTATAACTGAACCTAACTTCAGGGTAGGGGGACAATTCATGATACTGGAGAAAATAAAAATGAATTTGAGACAAACACCTGCAGTACAGCAGTGTTTCCAGAGACAATCCTGCAACTTATGCTGAACAAGTTTTATGTCTAAGATTAGCCAGTCTGAAACTATGACAGCAACATCAAAAGCAATAGGTAAAGGGATACTGTATGTGGGTGATCTAACAGGAAGTCAACTTCCTTCTGTTAAGAGATCCAAACCTAGCATTCAATGATTGTAAAACCAGACAATGTAACTAAATGGCCCATAAGTATGTGGGTGGGGAATACATCAAGAAAGTGTTCAATAAGCTGCGAGTGGTAAATAGATAAAAAGCCTTGGTCAAAGGTACAAGATGATCTTTGCCAGAAAGGAAATCTATCTTTCTTAAGGAAGGACTTCTAACAGAGGTCAAGCAGGCCTAAAGGTGTTTTAGGTACTTCCAGATGTCTGTCTGTTTATATTCACAGGCCACCATAGCAGCTAAAATATCACATTATAAAAACATTTTTTTAACTAATTTATTTAAGTGCTACTGGCATCAGATATGCAGGTAATTGAGAGAGTACCATTAATATGCAATTTTTCAGGTTTTTCTTACATTTTGAAGTAGTAGTTGTTTGCTATAGCTTACTACTGGGTGAGATTACTTAAAAATAAATAAATAAAAGTAGATTCCTTTGATCTTGAAGCAAATGAAAACTAAGTAGAAAGAGGAAAAACCAAAAATCCAAAGTGATAAAAAGAAAGTAAAGCAAAGCACACAAAATAAATAACTGAGCAAGTGTGAGGAAAAAAAAAGCCCAAAAGTAGCATTTATAACCAATGCTACAAGAAGTCAAATTTATTAAACAAATACATAAAAGTTTAATTCAGTCTCATGCATAACTTGTCATGACATAGCAAATACCAACATTTTCATATTTATGTAAACTATATTAAATTAAAATAAAAAAAAAAACTTTAATTCAATTAGAAAGTAAATAGTACATTTCCTGCCCACAGAAAAATTTATACTAGCCCACTCTCAGTGAGTTTTGATCCTTGTGAAAAATCTGTTATAAATTAATAATTAAAAATAATTTAACAGACTGTGTCACACCCTTCAGGATGTGAGTGATCATAGTTCTCCACAACTTTCTGTCTTTTTGTTGCTCTCAGAAATCCTGTTTTTTTTGGTAATCATTCTTCCAGCCGTTTGCTTAGAATTTTTGAGTAAGTTACATACAGCTTTCCTCTGCTGCTCTTGTCTCTGAAGTGCTCTGTAAGTGTTAAATTTTCCAAGCCTTCTTTCCACATTTACATATCCCAAAATTTTTAATTCTCTTTAAGACTTCATTTGTCAGAAGACATGTGTCTTTTCTATAAATACTTTCATGGTAATTGTTCTGATGAACTTTCCTCTATGGTTCCTAGAATTTATTAATTTAAGTGAAGTACTAGATTGGTGACACGGTTTCATCAATTTACAGTTGAAATGGTTAGATGTAACTAAGTTTTATGCTAACACTTTCTTCTCTTGAATTCTTCTTGGTGGAAATCTCTTCTTACTTCCCAGCCAACTTTGATCTTTAAAAATTTAAATGCAATGACAATCGTTATCTTCTGTCTTTTTGATTCTTATTCTTTTATTTTCCTCTCTCCTTAATAGTATTTTTTCTCATATTCACTAACCTCTTGTGCCCTAGCAGCTTTATTGCCTTGCTTAGGGTGAAATGATAAAAATAAAATAAAAAAAAAAAAAGACTTGGTTGTGGTGTTAAAAAAGAACCTATATTTACATTTCTTCAACTCTTTTCTTCATTTCTGCCCAAATTATTCAGTATTCCCTGCCTTGGGCTAGCCCTCGTTGTTCTTACCATTCATTTCATTATTATATAATTAATGGTCAGTCCATTTCTATTTAATTTCCTCAACTAATTCTCATAGTTCTTTCAGCTTTCCGCTTGATCCTACCATCAAGATTACATCTGCTGATAACAAATCCTGATAAGCCGTCTAATTTTGAGACTCGTCTCATTGTAGAAGTTAAATAAATTTGGTACGGAAACCACATCCTTGCTGCATTCTTTTCTATTTTTAGTTTATTCAAGCTGCTTGATGAAAGCCAATTTCAAATGAAGCTAGAAATAAAAAACACCATCATAATATTAGTCTTTAAAAGTGGCGGTTTTAACCAAATATTGCAATTTTTCATCTAAAATTTGATTCAGCAAACAATCTATATGCTTCTACATTTAAAAAAAAAAAAAAAAAAAAAAAAAATCAAGGAAAAGTGATTGTTAGTTGTTATTAATTAATGCAGGAACTACTGACAGAACAGGGTTAAGTTGCATAGCATTCATGACACTTATTACACAGTAAGGATTAACAAGTTATTTTTTCAGGCCATTCTAATCGATTCCTTTGCAGAGTATCACAGTGACCTTGTGTCAGATAAATTCAAATGAGGAAAGAATATGAATCCCCCTCCCACTAACTATGGGTAAATTAAAACTTGTATCAGTAAATCATTATAATTTTTAAAAAAAATCTTACAATCAATCTTAAACAAAATCGATTTGCTTACATTGTTTACATTATTTGGACTGTTATCCTCATCTTCATTGCCATATTCATAACGTTTCAGCCATTGTACACTCCAGCCTTCTTCAGGTGATTGGAATTTCAAACCGAACCCTTTATTTCATCCACCAGGGTAGATTGTTCTAGTTCTGTGTGTCATGCCTCTTCTGGATGTCTCAGTTATTTCCCTTTAACTCAACTCTAAAAATTTTGGTTCACTACTTGCTGTAGCCTGGTATTGAACTCACATAACTTTGGGTCTAACCAACACCTTTATTGACTGGAACTAGAACAATCTATCCTGGTGGATGAAATAAAGAGTTCAATTCGAAATTCCAATCACCTGAAGAAGGCCAGAGTGTACAACAGTTGAAACATTGTGAATATGGCAATAAAGATGAGGATAACAGTCTGAATAATGTAAATAATAATCACAATACCTCATCTCAGAGATATAGACAGACATAGAATAGATTTGGATCACAAATTTTTGTTCTTTTAGATCAAAATATGACATGTTCAATTCTTTTCTTTCACATTTTAACCAATTAAGCAAACCTTCCATGTAAATGGGCTGTTCTATTTAATTAGAAGCCAATACATTATAAAAAAAAAAGACTTTATAATGTATTTCTTTAGTTGCTGTGTGAATAAACCTTTGACGAGAAACCTTTGGGTGCATACACACACACACACATATATATATATGTACAAGTGTATTTGTTTAAATTAGATATACAAACAAATGATTAAACCAGAAACTATGAAGCTGAGCAAGAAGCAGTTACCTGGATGCTGGTGAGATGCATGATGTGAGGATGGAAAAATAAGTGTTTGAGGGCAAACTTATTGGGTAGTGGGAGCAAAATCCTATGCCAGAAAGTGAATAAATGAAGCTAAGAAGGGCTCATTAAAAGAGATAATAGCTCAGTTTTAACTCACCCACCCTTAAATACATATTGTAAGCATGAATCATTAACCCCACCCTACTCTCACAAAAAAAAATTGAAATGAAAGAATAAAGACATGTGTGTGTATGTGTGTTAAATATATAGGTGTGTGTGTGTGTGTGTGTGTGTGTGTAGATGTATATATAAAACATATAGGTGTGTGTGTGTGGAGAGGGAGAGGAGATAGGGAAGAGAGAGGTGGAGGTGTGTGTGTGTGTGTGTGGGCAAGAGAATTATTGAGTCGACAGCATAAATAGAGAATGATAATATTGAGACGAAAGAAGAAATTAAAGATGTCAGCAGATTGGTTATAAAGAGAATCCTTAAAAGTCATGATATTACTTATAAAAAGAAAATAAAGAGACAAAAAGCTATTTATGGGAATCTGTAACTGGAAGAGGCATTAATTTGCCTGTTTGAATTTTGTTATTGATTTTCATATAATCCTTCTTTGTCAGATTCTCAAAAGAGGTTACATAGAAAAGAAAAAAAAAGTAATAACTTTAAAAGGAAAGGCATTTGAAGAGAAGGACCCATTATTTCACTTCATGTAGAACACAGTGAACAGATCAGGGATAAAATCCCCTGTGACAAGTGGAGAATATAAACAAAGATGTGATTGAGAGAAAAGAAAACCTCTTGGACTGAGATTTGGGATCAAAGACAGCTGCTTGTTATATTAAAAGTGAATACTCCTTAGACGGGGTTCCAGGGTGAGGTGGAACTGATGAAATATGGAAATCAGATTCTTGATATAAGATTTGTATGAAAAAGAATAAAAACATGCTCAATAGCATCTCAAGGAACAAAATGAAGCTTCATAGATCTCGTTTTTAAAATGGTCAACAAGCTTGCTGGTATAAAGACTGAAAGATTTTGTATATTTCTGAGATTAGGCATTGTAATTATTTATACTATTTACAATGTTCAGACTGTTATCCTCATCTTTATTGGCATATTCACAACATTTCTGCTGGTGTGCACTCTGGCCTTCATCAGGATACATGGCCCAGTAGATAAAAGCATTGGTTGAAGTAATCCACTGACTTGACCCAATGAGTTGTGAGTTCGATACCTAGCTACAGCAGAGGTGAACAAAAACTTGGAGTGTTGAGTTAAAGGGGAATAACAGAGATATCTAGAAGAGGCATGGCATGTGAAACTAGAACAATCTACCATGGTGGATGAAATAAAGGGTTTGGTTCCAAATTCCAATCACCTGAGGAAGGCTGAAACATGAATATGGCAACAAAGATGAGGATAACAGTCCAAGCATTCTAAACAGTGTGTGCGTGTGTAATATATATATATATATATATATATATATAGATATATATAGATATGGAAATCATTTCAGCTTAAGCGGGTTTTGATCCTGGCTTGAAGCATTTGGTTATCTAGTCGCACTGATGAGCTGTGATACAGTGAAACAGGCCTGTATGCGAATGACATTTTATTTATATAAAATATACAAGCCCACTAATATGGATTGCTACCAGAGCAATGGTAGGTAAAAATGTCATGCAGACCAATTTAATGTGTGCCCTGTTATAATGGATTTGTGGAAAACAAAGTTGAACTTAGCAAATAAATAGAATATTAACTGGATTTTTTTTTATTTCTTTTCTCACTGTAAATTTTTTGGAGCCAGGGACCAAGAGAAACCTAGATGATTTTCACCCAGATTTGCTGTTGCCTTTTCCCTTCGATTGATTCAGACAAAACACCCACTCACTTCCTTTTTTTCTAAAAGCTGGATTATACTTTAATTCCGACTTTAAATTAGTGAGAAAGTCAACTAACTCACATAGCTTAAGACAAGAAAATTATTTTAAAACCATCTAAAACTTTATCTAAAGCAATATTCCTTTCTTAAAAAAAAATTATCTTCTGTCCTGCTTTTTTTTTTCTTTCTTTGTCAAGGCCATTTTGGGCGGGAATGAATAACAAAATCGATTTCTTAAACATTGATATTATTTATTTCATTATATGGCAAAGTGTAAGATGATTCAGCTTCAAATCGTTAATAGATCCACTAATAATTCTAACTATATAGTTGGTAAGTTTAGTAGCAGATATAAGTATTATAATGCAAATTGGAGACGTAAATAAATACAAATAATTATTTCATACATTTGTCAAAATCTAATTCACAGTAGTAAAATGATTAAAGAAACAGAACTGATTGATTGATTTGTCTATTTAACAGTATGTCAATTCCTTATGGGTTATTTAATGCCAAAATAAATTTTCTTTGGAGCTTGGAAGTAATAAAAATTATATTTTTATTCTGCTTTCACAATTGAAGACATGGTAGATAGTATTCAGCTTTTGTGCAGAGACATTTGTGTGGACACAATTACTAGAGGTTGTGATGTGCATTTTGTCTTTTGTTGCCATAATCCTTGCCTTCAGTTCATCTTTGGTTTTACAAGGACTTTTGTTACTCTCTCACTCAACTGCACCCCACATACAATAATCAAGGGGGTTGCAGCCTGGGGAGTTAAGTAGCCAGATGTAAGGGGTGATGTGGTCGCAGAAATTGCCTGACAGCCATGACTGGATTCTCCTGCTTGTGTGACATGGTGCAGAGTCCTGTTGCCAGACATAGCATCTTCCAGCAGCCATCCACTTGACTCAGGGCAGCACTACCTCTTCAAGGAACTTGATGTAGGCCTCGGTGTTGTGTCTAACTCCCTATGTGAATATGAATAGGCATAATATCACCATCACTAGTGATCACTCAAAACACCTTCGTAATCACCATTAGACTCATCCAACTCTTTTTTGAATCCTCTCTACATTGTCCTCAGATTGACACCCAAACACTGAAATATTTGTATTGGAGCTCCCAGCATGAATGCCAAGAAGTATTTGAAAGCCTTGTTTTTACTTGAACAAACACTGATTGACCAGGCCCACCAAAAGAAGTGGGTAGCAGAAGTAAGTTACATAGGGTCCATACATACCCAAAGACCCATGAATATAAAACCGATATATTAGGTGCCACCAAAATATTATTGATCATTTACATATCTAACAATATAATTAATTCTGACATGTGTAAAAAATCTTATCACAATACCACATCAAGAATAGAAGTAAGGGCCATAGTTCCGAAGTGTCCCAAATGACAATCCATAGATCCAGAACTGGTTAATTGGCAGGGTGGAAAAATGAAGGGAAGCAACATGTGGTCCAAGTTAAGGATGGACATTACCCATTACAGCCTCAAGCTTTACAAATCAATATGTCTTGGATTTTTTGACCAACCAGATTCTGTGAGCGTCATCCAGCAGTTAGTGTCAATATTCTGCAAGAGAGGCCAGTTGTGTGATCTCTTTACAGTGTTCCACTACAAGACATTAAAGACCTTCATGGAGGAATGAAGGTGTTCAATTGCACTTTTAATGTGTACATGTCCCATCAGAAAACAGGATAAGCAAGAGGTGGCATAAGTGTGTCAAGCAGATTGCCATATGGAAATGGTGCTCAATACAGGAAACCATTTACTGGTGTAATGTAACACAGGGATGGGACCTTGAGCAAAACTGCACCTGCTGATGCAATCTACTCACATTATTAGAGACTGGAAAGCAATGAGACAGTGCCTTGATCGAAATCCGTGATAGAGCAAGGGGCTGACAAAGTATGAAATATATGGTGTAGGTGAAACTGCTTCAATAACAGAGGCTAATGAACCTCTAGATTTATGATAGAAAAAGTGATTGGGATTGTTCATCTGCAGTTTGTTCTATTTGATGACATGCCATCTCAGACACTTGACTGGCATGCAACTGCCATTCAATAGCAAGCAAAACTGATTACTCCTCAAGTGAACTCAAAATGAATTGTGTGCAAATTCAACAAGACTCTGGCAGTTGTTGAGAGATATTGAAGATGAGAGTGAAGTGTCTCCCTTGTGAAGAAACACAATAAGCAATTGTTCACCCCTTAACTCCAGACAGGGTGCATCTGATGTGGTGATTGTATCATCTTAATGAATTGACCATCAGGGGAAACCCTGATAGATTAGCACAATTGGCACCTCTACTGATACATTTGAATAGCAATAGTTGTACTTACTAGTTTGCATGCCTTTGATATGCGTGATTATTATAAGAACAGAGCAGTGAATGTCAGTAGTTGTCATTTTCTGTCTTGCTGATGGCGTTCTTGTAGAAGACAGGAGACCGAGTCAGGTGTGATGAACCTTGGTTGGGTTGAAGAACCCTGTCAGTATAGATAATTGCAACATTCTAAGTGCTTTTTTTTGCGAATGCTACCTTCAATTGTCTACTTGGGAGTATATTTAATTGAATCAATTATTTGGTTCCAAACACAAAGAAACTCATACTTGGAAATCTTATCTACAAAATTTTATTACAATAATAAAACAGACATACTGAGAAGAAAAAAAAATATATCAAGGTAAGGAAAAACAACAACTACAGTAATTTATATAAAAATAGAAGCACAAAAAAAAGAAAGAAAAAAAAACAAGCTAAATCGTCATTGCACCTGCCTCACTCATCAGAACTCCATTGAGGTAATAGTATTTATTTACCTTGATCAAGGCCTGAAGAGTGAGGTGGGTGTGATAGTCGAGTGTGATAACCGGTTAGCTCATTTTTTTCCTTTCATCTTTTTGTGTTTCTATTTTCATACCAATTGCTGTAGTTGTGATTTTTCCTTTCCTTAGATTTTTTTTTTATCATGTGTAATGAAAGTCATTATAAGACTATTCCCAACCTATATACATCTTCACATTTGAATGAAAATTGGTTTTTGCCATGGATAGTGATGATTGATTCTGCTTACAAAATCTCATTCGATATATTTTCATAAAGTACCCAGTTTTCATTAACCATTACAATTTGTTTCAAAAATAAAATATTTTTTATTATTTCATGAAAGTGATTAAACATAACCAAAATGATGCAAGTTATTTTGAGGGGGAAAAAAAAAGTTCCTTTTTAAAATGGATGCTGATATGACAGCTGTTAGAATGCAACTGAAAATGACCTTTTTGAATGGATTTTGTTTTAACTAAATGCTCTTAATAGCGCCTAACCAAAACAGGACTGATACTTTGGCCAATACTAAACTTAGACTATGTAAGCACACATTGGAACACCTGAACTAATACAAATGTTAGCATACTAATTGCACAAGTTAATGTAATAAATTTGACTCATTGGGTGCTTGAATTGATGCAGTCTTGCATCAGATTAAGATAAGTATAATATTACACACACACTAAAAAAAGTAGGTGCTTGTAAGAATTCTCAAAAGTAAACAACTCCTGCAAAAAGTAGGCAGGGTTATGTTTTTACAAAAAAAAAAAAAAAAAAAAAAAAAAAAAAAATGAAAATGGGTGTGTTTGTTCCAACCTGAGAATTGTGTCACAATATTTGTCTCAATGACCATGACATGGCATTCTCAAGAACTAAAAAGTAATTTTTTCTTTTGAAAGCTACAAAGTTGACAGTTCAATCTCCATTGATATACAAGGAGGAATATTAACCTGATCTATTCTAAATCTGACCAAACACCAATTCAATACAAACTTCATAAACAGGAGGCTTATTAACCTTCACCAATGTCAGAAAAAATTTGTTATATGACTTTGGTATACAAAATATACAAGTATATATGATCGATTGATTCTTTTTTTTTTTTTTTAAATGTATTATCAACCTTTTGTGGATTATTTAAATCGGAAACATTTTTTTTTGTGTGAGAAAATATTGCATTTATTTTTTTGCGATAATTATTTTTCCAGATACAAGTCCTTTGATAAATGGGTCAGATTTTCCTTTGGAAGCAAGGGTGCATGGAAGGAAGGTGGGGGAAGTAATTTTTTAGAAGCGGTGTGCTCTAAAATCATGAATAGAAACTTATGTATTTAAAGAGAACTGATGTGACAAGAAAGTGAAAATGCTTAGGACTTCTCTCACCTACAAAAAAAAAAAAAAAAAATTCCCAAAAGTGGCGTTCTACTAGAAATGACTCACTCAATGACAAAGAGCAGGATTTGTTATACCATATGTATTCGCTTATAAGCCAACCAGTGTAGCATGCTACCTCAATTTTTTGCATGAATTTTTAACCCTTCCAGAAAAATATTTGCCTGTGTATAGCTGCAATAGGTCACCGAAAATGCATGATTTTTAACCTCTTAAAAAAAAAAAAAAAAAAAAAAAAAAAAAAATCCTGTGGATAGTGCAATTCCCTATTTTTTGCATAAAAAAGATCATAAAAATTTGTACTAAAGTCGAGTATATATAGTAATTAGGAAATACTTTTAAAAGCTTAGAGAAAAGCATCAAGTATAATTTACCTATAAAAAATAAAAATGAAATAAAAAAAATAAAACAAAAAATAAAGCAAAGATCATTTTTCTCTTAAAAGCCTGTCAAGTCGATGCTTTCAAGTTAAACATATTTTTTCTAATCCATCATGGCATCTCAGCCAAACTATGGATCCATGCCTCACATTCTTCAATTTCAGGATTTCCTAGAATTTTCATGAAAATCCGAACTGCTTGTGATGTGTTTTTCATTCATATTCCTCTAATTTCTTATTTTTACTGACAAACACTTGGTACATCTGCTTCATTGCAGCTTTTCATTTCTTGTCAAATAACTAAACTTGCATCAGTGCCCACATGTCGGACCAGAAAATCAACGTTTCAACCATTGTGCACTCTAGCCTTCTTCAGGTATCTGTTGATTTAGGTAACCTTCAGGAAATTTAATACTGAACTCTTTGTTTAATCTACAAGGATAGAATTTTCTCATTTTCTGTCTCAGTCTAAGGATATCCTGCCTTATTCTTATTAGTATTGCTTAGTTATTGCTCACCCCAGATATCCCTAGACACGGAGAGAGGAATGAGAACAATCTATCCCTGTAGATTAAATAAAGTGTTCAGTTTGAAATTTCCTAAAGGTTACCTGGATCAAAAGACAGATGCAGAAGGCCAAAGGGTGCAATGGCCAAGATGTTGTGATAATAAAAAGGTGAGGATATTAACTATTTACTTACATTATTCTATTTTTTATATATTTTTTATACTAAAATTCACCTAGTACAAGAATTTAATTAATGCTTTAATTTCTGGTGAAAATAAAGACAAAAATTGTCCAAAATTTGGATATTTTTTTTATTAAGTTGGTCCTAAGCTTTCGGCTCACATGAACCATCCCCAGAGTGGCTATACAGACACGAAACAAAGATATCCACCGTCAAAGATGATATTTTGTTATTCTGACATAGAAAATTGCAATCCACCCTCAACAAAATTACATTTCAAACTAGTCACAACACATTACATTGCATATAGACATTGGTTCTGTTGTAATACTTCGGTCTATTGCAAGGTATGCTGTCATAGAACCACATCTTGAATTTACTATATGTGCCTGCTATTCAGTGACTGTTAACGTCACATAGCAATCTTCTATGTCAAAATAACATCTTTGACGGTGGATATCTTTGTTTCATGTCTGTATAACCACTCTGAGGATGGCTCACGTGAATCGAAAGCTTAGAACCAACTTAAAAAAATATCCAAATGTTGGACAATTTTTGTCTTTATTTTCATCAGAAATAAAAGCAAACATTAGAACGGCTCATGATCAGACATAATAGACATTCATTGTCTATTTAATAATACATTTAAATATATATAATTCTTACTGCCTAAATATAAATACATGTGTATGTGAGGTCAAAATGAAAGGCAAAATCTGAGCTGAGTTTTCTAAAGCTTTCAGAATGAATAATAAAAATATTCTGATAAGGGAATTCAACTTTAATTGGAATAAATTCTAATTAAAGTTGAAGTAAAAATTATAGATAAGGGATTCTATTTGATGATCACAGGCTTTATTGAAGCAGTGATAAAAAAAACAAAAAAAACACTGTGGATGAATAAAAATTGAATGAAGCAATGTTTTACTTTAGGTTTCTAGCAAAATATTCTCTGAATTCATGAGTGAGAAGAATGATCTCAGTATAAAATATAAAATGAAGAGGGTTCTTTAAGTCGAAGGTTTGCAATCATACTAAAAAATTGGACAGCTTTTTTGAATCAACACAGAAAAAAACACAGAAACAAAGACTTATAGACTTATTCTTTCTAGATCCTGTTAATTTTGAACATAGACAATTGAACTCATAATATCAGGGCAATACAGAGGAGGGAGGAGTTTTCAATCGATACGGTGAAAGTATTTTTTTTCTCGACTTGATTTTGTCCAAATAAATCATCATTTGAAGGTTTTGTTAATTTATGTTTAAAAGTAAAAATATAAACAAACACAGTAATTAAGTAGACAGACAGAGGACTCACACCTACAAGCAGCTTATTTGATAAACCATATCATTTAGATATGTTCATTCTACAATGTTTCTTGGTCTTTGAAGACATTGGCTAAACTGATTTTCATCTTTGTAAATTTTTTTAATTTCAAACTTAAAAATTAAATTATAAGCAGTATTTATTTTAAAAGTACTGAGCGGGTAGTGGTAGTACTACTACTACTAAGAATAGCAGCAACAACAAAATTCTAGGATTATGAAAAGTAAGAAAATATGTTGGGTTAAGAAGGTGAAAACTGACTCCAACGTTTCAAATTTAGAGCACTTTCATTTTACTGCTTGATGATAATGTTACATCGAGACAGCCATTAAATCTGTAAGAAAATCCTATAAAATAATTCAGCAGGAAACCAATACAGAATGTTGGTTTCTATATTTTAATTGCTTACCAAAAATTCATGTACTCAGAATTAACAAGCATAGAAATCAAATTATTGAGAATTCAACCCATTATATATAATTCCACAAAGACGGTATTTTACGAAGAAATTGTGCATGCAATTCCTGCTATTAGGCCAATGAATGTAATAAATAAATAAATAAACTAAAAGAAAAATAAATAATAAAATTAAGAAAGAAAAAAAAAAGAAGTTCTTTTTCATTTGAAAAAGCAATAACAGAAATATTCCTAAAGAATAGGGAAAAAGAAATATGCAAGAATTACATAAAAAAAAAAAAAAAAAAATGGCCTTTAAATAGAAATTTGTCCCCCAAGGATAATTACTGAACATCTCTAATGTGTTTCATTTTTTTTTTTTAAGTAAGAATTTTTTTGCTGACACATGTTGAAATCCTCACAGTATTTAGTATTGTTGAAGTATCGCTGACATTTTTTGTTGAGATTTAGAAACTCTACGTTTTGCGCACTGTGGAGTAATGGATAGCAGCTTGGATTGAGAAGTCGGAGAGCTAAATTCGAATTCCAGTCAAATCTATTGCATTTACTTACATGCTAATACCCTTGGGAAAGGTATGAATCCTCTTCTCCCCACCCCCCCAGCTATAGGTAAATAGCAGGACAGACCATATTCTATAGCTTTGATGGCAACTGGTCTACTGCAGAAAAAATGACAACCTACTGTGGGGAAAAAAAATCTACCTCGTCAGTCATGTATTGAAAGATACATGATCACCTAAGTGTGTATCACGCATTTCACATAACTGACTGACATTTCATTCAATTCTGCAAACCAATTGATGAAATTTGAATAACTTGATTTATTTGGAAAAATAAATTGACAAAAACCCTACTTGACAGTTTAATAATTTCTTTAAATTTAATTTTATAGGACTTCATGGTAAACAATATATTGTAAGAAAATTTCTTTTTAACAGCAAAGGATAAATTCTTAGGATTTCTTACTCTTGAGCATGCAACATACAACTGGCCATGCAGCAATATTTCTTTCTAGAGCTAAATTCCAACTTTTTAAAGCATTTGACCTTGTGATTTGGTTATAGTTCACATAAACACAAGGTGAACTGGAAACTGGATTCTTGTATATAAAAACTTAAAGATATGCACCCCACAACCCCACAAAAAAACAAAAACAAAAAAAACAACAATATTGCATTTTTATTAAAATGTAGGAGTAATTTGCATATTAAATAATAAAACTTTTAATTTTTCCCCCATAATAAATTAATGAAAATTTATTGTACTATCCACCCCCAGTAAAACTAACTGTACTTTACAGACAGGTGTTTTGTTTTGCTTACACAATATGTGAACAAATATTGCTTTTTACTGAACAATTTTAAAACAAAACGATGGTAGCTGAAAAATGTACTTTTAGATAATAATTATTTGATTTAAAATAGTACCGACAACAAAAAAATCAGTTTATTTTATCCAACATGTACTCAATAGAGAAAATCAGTTGTACAAAATATTTCTATCAAATTATAGAATGGTTTAGCAAATGTCTTAATGAATAAATAAAATTAAATCACCAAAGTCAGTAATTTCCTTTTTGGTGGGGTATAAATGAAGAAACTTCACTTCCCCAGACAATCTATATAAGTCTGTATACATTATTTTGTAATGCACATGTTGGCTTCAATCCTTATTAGGAAGAATTGCAAAATACTTTCCCATCCCCAATTTATAGACAGAAGTATACAAGTGCATGCTGGGATTTCTTCCTAGCCAATAAAATAGACTGGTTGTCAGTTTAATTTGACTTAGAGACTTTCTTGAAGTCAGAACACTACATTTGCTTGTCTGAACTTCCTCTTAGGTATCAACCTCAATTCTTAGTTTGTAAACTTTTTGCCTTATTACTATTAATTTGCCTTATTACTGTTAATTTGCCTTGCATATATTGTTTGCTTGCTTTTTATTATCTTTTTGCCTTATTTCTTGTTATTGATAATTACAAACTTTTTAAATCCTGTTTGTTGGACAGTTGTCATTTATTTTTGCATTTAACTCTACAGCACAAAATACGTTACATTATATTTTTAGTTTTTCTTATATACGATGAAAAGCTCAATTAAATTTATTCATTTAAAATGGCTGAAGTAAAGATGACCAAAAATGACATAACTTAATATTACTCACAATTGTAAATGTATATACCTAATATTAAGACAGATTTAGAATAGATATCAAAGTACAAGGTGGTGCTGAAAAATTCCCCATATCTAACCAAATATGAGGGGTTTTCACTATTTACATTATTCGAACTATTGTCCTCATCTTTGCTTTCTTCCGGTGTTAGAATGTCGAACTGAACCCTTTATTTCGCTCACTAGGGTAGACTGTTCTAGTTCTATGTGCCATGTCTAATATGCTAGACCACAAAAATCTCCTGAGCTGACCAAGCATAGAAATGAATACAATATGGGAACCAGGAATAAAGAGTGCCAGAGAAAAGCGATAACAACAAAAATTGCAATATGAGCTCTGGTAAAAACTTGTAATGATAACAGCAAAAATTGCAATATGAGCTCTGGTAAAAACTTGTAATGATAACAGCAAAAATTGCAATATGAGCACTGGAAAAAAATGTTGCTGAAGACATTAGATTTATAATACCTAGAAATTCATACACAGATATCCTCAAGGACACATGGCACAGTGTTAGTTAGATCCAGTGACAGGACCCAAAGAGTGAGAGTTCAATACCCGGCTAAGGCAGTGGAGAACTTTCAGAGGGAAATTAACAGGAGATAACTGATAACTGACATCCATTAAAACATGGCACGTGGAACTAGAACTAGAACCAGTGAGTGAAATAAAGGGCTCAGTTCGACTTTTCAACCACCTGAAGAAGGCTGGAGCGTACAATGGCCGAAATGTTGTAATAAATATGGTGACAAAGATGAGGACAATAGTCTGAATAATGTAAATAATATTTTCAGTTGGTCTGAGAAAATTGCAACAAGTATTATATTCAAATAATTAGAAAAAATTTAAGTGCAAACCAGTGACCAGTAATTCCATTTTGATGTCCTTTTTATTTGGATAATTGAAAATAATCCATCCAGAGATAAAGTGGGGACTTACCTGAAAGAAAAAAAAAGAAATTTGATTATTGTCTATGAAAATATCTCACTGATAAATCAAAATTTCATTTACAGCAAATTATAATTAGCAGCAATTATTTTATTACAAACAAGCATCACTTCCCATTTCATTTATACAATTGTTTTATTTTAATGAAATATTTCTTTTTTAACTGATCAGTTTCTGCTTTCTTGATAAAAAGAGAACAATCTATCCCTGTAAATTGCAGTTACCATATTTGGAGATTGGGGGGGGGGATTTGTTTGGAGCAAATGATAAAACATCCTATCCTGTACAAAACAAGTTTCAAAACATTTTATTCCAAAAATATTTCAAGGTTTAAGGTTAAATTGAAGATGCTGCACTTTTACAGTGTTCAGGCGAACTGCATTCCTTACTTCTACCAGTTCTAATCTTCACGGCTAAGATCTGCCATGACACACACTTTGTAGCAAACGACCCATATTTCCTTCATATTCTATTGGTAAGATGTAAGTTCCACTCTAACAGCTTCTTTCCACAAACTGCTACTTTAAGAACCAACTCCTAAGAAAATGCTTCCCCGATCACTACACTCTTAGCCCATTCAAGTCTAGGTTTAATAGTTATCTTGCCGACATATCCCCATAAACTGTACCTCTTCTTACTCAGTAACCCTCTACCTTGAGTTGCTCTTGGGCCTTGTACAGGGCAAATATTATTGAAAAAAAAATTACTGAACCATTATTAGATATTAATCTTTTCAGACTAGTATCCACATTTTAGTTGTTATCAGCACTTTGGTCATTCTATCATTTTTTGCCTTTGTCAGGTTCCTACTATGTTTAGGAACCTGCAAATTTTCAACAAAGTCATTTATTCAATTCACCAGAATAAATTCTCATTTATCAATTTATATTTGGGAATATTTAATTTCACTTAATACTCCCTAGTTAATTCAGCATCATAAGATGAAGAAGGCTGTTGAGTGGAATGACCGAAATTGGAAAAGTAATGATAATTTTTCATTTTAGAAGAAATTGGTTGAACCAATTGCTCTTGCTTTTCATTTATATTGCTGGTTGATTTTCATTTTAAATCAATTTATATTCAGAAAATTTCACAACATAATGTTTATTACAAGATATGCTGATAAAAAAAAACAAAGAAAAAACCAAAAAAAAACCTGTAAAACAGTACATGTTTAAAAAATGATTTTTCTTATATCAAAGCAAAAAGGTCCAAAAATATACTTGTAAAATTTATAAAAATTGAGATGTCCAAAAATAAACAAAAAACTTGAAAAACAAAAAACTTGAAAAACAAAAAACTTGAAAAACAAAAAACTTGAAAAACAAAAAACTTGAAAAACAAAAAACTTGAAAAACAAAAAACTTGAAAAACAAAAAACTTGAAAAACAAAAAACTTGAAAAACAAAAAACTTGAAAAACAAAAAACTTGAAAAACAAAAAACTTGAAAAACAAAAAACTTGAAAAACAAAAAACTTGAAAAACAAAAAACTTGAAAAACAAAAAACTTGAAAAACAAAAAACTTGAAAAACAAAAAACTTGAAAAACAAAAAACTTGAAAAACAAAAAACTTGAAAAACAAAAAACTTGAAAAACAAAAAACTTGAAAAACAAAAAACTTGAAAAACAAAAAAAAATTAAAAATAAAAAAAAATTAAAAAAATAAAATAAAATTAAAAATAAAATTCTGCTAAAATCTGAACTAGTTTTATTTACATTGCACTTAAAATAAAAGAAAAACGAGAACAAGGAATACCTTCTTTTCATCTAAATGTCATCAATAGAAGCTTGAGAGTTAAGAGCTCTAGCCACAGCAACAGCAGTTGTTATCAATTATGAGACAATTTTCTCTAATTCCGATAAGCAAGTTACTAAGTTAGGCTTCCATCTGTGCAATTGATAGCAACAATATTGACATCTACCCACTTGGCCTACTTTGCAGCACCCCAGGATTCTGACTGCCAAGAACAGATGGTAAACAAAACTCATTTTGTTGGGAAGGAGAGGTTTTTGATGTAATGAAGAGAAGAGAATGCTTCAGAGTCCAAGACTTTGGTAATGTTAACCTCACCCATCTGTACTCAGAATCACACACAGACAGGCACACAGATAGTGTTATTTGATACAGTCCTTATATACTGTATAACAGGACTGACTTCCCAGGATCACGGCATAAGAAGCATAATGCAGTCAAGTTATGTTTATTAATGAAATATGATGAATGTTATTGGCCTACTTGATTTTATGCAATATGGGAACAGGAACAGAATTTGCAAATATGCAATGGTTATTAATGTAGAAAACTAAAGCACATTCAATCTTAAATTGTTATTAGATGAAACACTGCCAACAATTATTACTTTTTTTTGGAGTAGTATTTCTTAATTTTAACTGTTTTTCATCACAATTATTCAGACTGTAATTTTGTTTACATTTACTTGGAGATTCAGAATGACAGTGACTAGTTTTGATGATAATATTATGACTACTAATACTACTAGAGTGTAAGATGTGTGCATATATATATAAGTTTCATTAAAAATGACTGACATGACACTGTGGTTAGTGTTACTTTCCTTGTTGGCTGCCAGGTCATGTAATTTAATAATTGTGTATTTGAGCAACAATTCCTCTTTTATATAAGTTTTGTTCAAAATGATTAACAATAGACAAGGTACTGCAGTTAGTGTTACTTTCCTTGTTGGCTTTTTAGGTTTTTAACAAAACATGTATAAAAGAGGGATTGCTGCCCATTATATATATATGGGAAGCAATCCCTCTTATATATAAGTGTGTGTGTGTGTGTGTGTGTGTGTGTGTGTGAAAAGTTTGGGGCCACTATCTGGATTCCAAAATTAATAAGTTGAATACCTTCTTTGGTTATTTCCAACCAAATTAAGACAATGAAATTATTTAACCCATTAATACATGATGTCCAATTTTTTTTGGGGGGGGGGGGCTACGTAAAATTTAAAATCTGCCAGCCCTAACATTACCATTAGGGGGCAAGATAGATTAGAAAAAAGAGTTACAATTTTAAAGAAACTTTAGGCAGTACTTGGATAATTTTATTATTTGAAATGCAGAGGGTAGCCACAAACTTGTGTGTGTGTGTGTGTGTGTGTGTGTGTGTGTGTAAGAGGAGAAGAAGAAAGAGGAGAAGAAGAAAGAGGAGAAGAAGAAAGAGGAGAAGAAGAAAGAGGAGAAGAAGAAAGAGGAGAAGAAGAAAGAGGAGAAGAAGAAAGAGGAGAAGAAGAAAGAGGAGAAGAAGAAAGAGGAGAAGAAGAAAGAGGAGAAGAAGAAAGAGGAGAAGAAGAAAGAGGAGAAGAAGAAAGAGGAGAAGAAGAAAGAGGAGAAGAAGAAAGAGGAGAAGAAGAAAGAGGAGAAGAAGAAAGAGGAGAAGAAGAAAGAGGAGAAGAAGAAAGAGGAGAAGAAGAAAGAGGAGAAGAAGAAAGAGGAGAAGAAGAGAGAGAGAGACATAGAAAGAGAGAGAGAGACATAGAGAGAGAGAGAGAGACATAGAAAGAGAGAGAGACATAGAAAGAGAGAGAGACATAGAAAGAGAGAGAGACATAGAAAGAGAGAGAGACATAGAAAGAGAGAGAGACATAGAAAAAGAGAGAGACATAGAAAAAGAGAGAGACATAGAAAAAGAGAGAGAGAGAGACATAGAAAAAGAGAGAGAGAGAGACATAGAAAAAGAGAGAGAGACATAGAAAAAGAGAGAGATTAAATATGGTACTATCAATCAAGTGGTGAGAACATGGAATGAGTTTATATAGTTAGATTTTATCTTCTATAATTGTTAGCTTTCCAAGATAAATATTAGAGCATATGTTGTAAATAGGCTTCCCAAAGTAAAGGGGATAAAAATTCAAGTCTTGCTTTGAGTTTACTTTTGTTTTTTTATTTACATCATTTACTAATAGCCACAGAATGATGTCCTGATTAGTTGTAATAAAAAGAAAGTGAAATTAAAAAATACTAGTAAAAAATAAAAAGAAAAAAAGTTTGTATTTTAATTGATACAGAAGAGTTATAGAAAAGGAAATCACTTTAGTTCTCAGTTCCTTAAATAAATTCAAACTTATGAAAGAAACATTTTAAAATCTGTCTATGTAGAGGAGAACATGACTAAAGACTACGTGTATGCTATCCTGTGCAGCTGCAGAAAAAATATAAAGGGGAGACAGGCTGCCCCCTTAAGGTAAGGCTTCAAGAACCCCAAAAAGCTGTAACATGAGGGGGAAGTGGAAAAATCGGGCATGGCTGACCACATATGGAGAGAAAAGGGAGATCACCGTCCTCTATGGGATCAGGTTGAGATCATAAACAAAGAACATTATTGGAAAATACATCAACTTAAGGAATCAGCACCTATGCTACGCCACAAAAATCTCCTAAGCCGACCAAGCATAGAAACAAATACAATATGGGATAATGATGAGTGCCAGAGAAAAGCGATAACAGAAATTGCAATATGAACTCTGGTAAAAACATGAAATGATAACAGCAAAAATTGCAATATGAGCATTGTTAAAAATGGTTGCTGAAGACATTAGGTTTATAATACCCAGAATTTCATACACAGCTCAAGGACACATGGCACAGTGGATAAAGGAATTAGTTAGATCCAGTGACAGGACCCAAAGAGTGTGAGTTCAATACCAGGCTAAGGCAGTGGAGAACTTTCAGAAGGAAATTAACAGGAGTTAACTGATATCCATTAAACTGATATATATATATATATATATATATATATATATATATATATATATATATATGACAGATATCCATTAAAACATGGCATGTGGAACTAGAACAGTCTACACCAGTGAGCGAAATAAAGGGTTCAATTCGACATTCCAACCACTTGAAGAAGGTCGGAGTGTACAATGGCCGAAATGTTGTAATAAATATGGTGACAAAGATGAGGACAATAGTTTGAATAATGTAAATAGTAAATATTTGAATGTTTACAAATATTCAGTTGACAAGTATCCAACAAAGCCAATCACATATCAGAAACATTTTAACACTCAAAACTGCAAATTGACATGACATGATAGTTAAAAAAATTCATCTTGTTGACCAATTTACTTATTTCAGAAGTCCTCACAAGATTCTCCACTGCTATGATCTTGTACCAGACTATTATTAAATAGCCACACTGCAGATTGATTTTAATAAATACTTTATCTCTACACCACGGTTGCCAGATTAGGTTACAAATAGTGACTGAGAACACATTTGGAAGCTCGTGTCTGAATTGACTTTCTTCTTACTAGCAATCTAAATTAGTCCCGATCAGAGAAGTCTACTCTGTATAGTTAGTATCAATTTAGTATCCTAAATCATTCATTGCGGTGTGAGGAAGTTATCACATTGAATAAACCAGGATGCATCTATTTATAGAGAGTCTTATTTTATCAACATGTTCAATGTCTTGATGAAAAGACAGACAGAAATAACTTGAGTGAAAAGGAGATATTTCATTGGATCTCACTTATTCAGACTGAATTTGTTGGAATCAAAAGGAAAAGTAGAAATACTTCTAGCATATTGTACGAAGATGAATTTATATATCAATTCTTTTAGGGATATAGTCAAAAGAAGGCTGTGACCTCTAAGCAAGCATTGGCCTCCGGACCTCATCACTGATAAGGTTAAGATCAGACAATTTAAACAATTTTGAGCCTTGGAAATCAAATAACAAAAGTAATGTTATTAATTAAATAATATCAATTGTAGAATTTTAATGTGATGCATTCAAATTATTTCTTGATTAATTACAATTTCTGCAGAAAGAAAAAGAAATACTTCCTTTTCTTTCTGCAGAAATTGTAATTAATTAGAAAAAAAGGGAAGAAAAAGAATCAGAAAAAAAGGGAAGAAAAAGAATCAGAAAAAAAGGGAAGAAAAAGAATCAGAAAAAAAGGGAAGAAAAAGAATTAGAAAAAAAGGGAAGAAAAAGAATTAGAAAAAAAGGGAAGAAAAAGAATTAGAAAAAAAGGGAAGAAAAAGAATTAGAAAAAAAGGGAAGAAAAAGAATTAGAAAAAGAATAAGAAAAAAAGGAAGAAAAAGAATTAGAAAAAAGTTTTGCATTAGATCTACTCTTAGATGGAGAAATATATTCAACATCTAATGCAAAACGTGTGTGTGTATATACTAAACAAAAAAAAAAAGAAAAAAGGTTATTTATGTAGGGATTTTGCGCTGATAGTTAAGTCAGATGCAAGGCCATTATAGCGCACATTGAACCCAGTACAAAAGCATTTTAAAAGATGTGCTTTGCTTTCTGTCTGGTATATTGCTTTTATGTTTTTTTATGTTTTTTTATGCACATTTCATTAAAAATAGATATTTGGATACTTACTGCAAAACGAAGGCCAAGAAAAGAGTGTGTAGCTTGTAAGGACTGAATTGACTAGCAATGGCTTGTGAGTTTAATTTGCTATCACAATATTAGACACTATTCACTGTATGTATATGCTTGTAAAATTTGTTATATCCAAACAGACAAATGTGCACACATAACTAGTGGGGATCATGATGAGTGGAAAGAAAAAATAATTTACAGGAATTAACAGCCCTTATGAGGTAACTAAATTATAAATATAATAATAAAGAAAGGTTTACATCATTTTATTTTTTTTTTTTTAATGTCACTCCTAACATGAAATTTCTAAAATCATATATAAGTATAGTAGTACAATATCTTCCTGAAACTTTTGTAGGAAAAAGCGTGGGGAAATCGATTATCTGGGTGAGGGATTGAGAGATTGAAAAGTTGAGAGTATGTATGCCAGCGAGGTCAGTGGTAGCGTTCTGTAGCCACTGGTTGTGATGGGCGTTAAAATCACCAAACACAAATATGTGAGCGTACGGATGGACAGAGAGGGCCTTATCTATGCTGTCAGAAATGACATCGAGTATCCCGCAGTCCTGAGAGGACGGAGAGCGGTAGAGGAAGAAAAGATAGCTTACAGCATTGAGAAGAGAAAGACGGAGACACAAGTAGGAATGATCCGACGATTCGAGAGAGGTCTCTCTAGCCAGAGGGAGATGGTCCTTGACGAAGACACCCAGGCCATGCATGTGGGTTAGAGAGTCTTTTCTGAGGAGAGGGAGGTATCCAGGGATCGAGAGATTAGAGGAAGGGATAGAGGAGTCAAGATTGGTCTCATACAGGGCGAGTATATCCGGGCACTTAGCTATGAGGAAAGACTCAACACTGCAGAAGTTGGTTCTAATGCCACGGATGTTAGAGAAGGAGATATTTAGAGGTTTGGGTGATTTTTGGAAGGCTGGTTTAGGTTTGTATTTCTGTTTTTTGTTATTTATGTTGGTAATTGGTTTTGGAAAAAGAGAGAAGGCCTAAGTTAAAGGAAGCCAACGGTTGACACCCATGACGCGGACAGAGAGGGGGTTTGGCACAGCAAGATTCATAATGTGGCCTCAGGGTTGCCCACCGGAGATGACTGCAGGGACACCTATCCATGCACGACATGGCACTACAGACACCCCGATATTATGCAACTGTTGATCAGAGCGGCCGCTCAAGACGCTACGCAAGAGTTAGGGCTTCTATAAGCAATGTGATTGGCCCTGATCTGTCATCTTGTCTGCAGTCGCTCTCTCACAGACGCGATGTTGCATCGCTCTGCCTCTTCTACAAGTACTTCCACGGTAATTGCTCCGAGGAGTTGCTTTCGCTTGTCCCTAAGCCTCATGAATTTAAGCGTCCTACGAGGCTGGCATCCCGTTCCCACCCCTTCACCGTTGAAACTGTTAGATGTAGACGTCTTTTCTACTCCAATAGCTTTATGTCTCGCACATCTTGCCTATGGAACTCCCTTCCCTATTACTGTTTCCCTGACAAATACAATCTCCAACGGTTTAAGTGTAGCGTCAATCGTCATCTCCAATTGCCTTGATCTATCCACTTCCCTTCTCCACTTCCTTTCATCTTTCATTCCTATCTGCTCTCGCTCTATATCTTCCGTAACCCCCCCTGCCTTGATCGACCCTCCGTCCTTCTCTTTCTCCACATCCCTTCCTTTACCACTCCTATCTGCTCTTCCTCCAACCCTTCTGTAACCCCATGCGTGATAGTGGCCACCAGCCTTGCTTGGGGTGATACGCTTAAAAAAAAAAAAAAAAAAAAACTTTCTAGAACTTGTTTTTGTTTATTTGTAAGGGTGTATGCAATGCAATAGCTATAAACTGTTAAATGTGTTTAAAAAGTACATAAGTACTATCCAATTACATCATTAGGAAATTGAAAAATAAAGCTACTGAAATATTTTGATTTTTTTACCTTTTGTTATGCATATAGTGAAAATTGAATTTTCAGTTTCAGGGGTGACCTTTTTCATTACTTTCTGACACAGGAACATAAAGTTACAAAAAGCCGTAACTCATATATATTTTTCCTTTTTCAAAAATTAGGAGACCAGCCAATTACATATAATCCATCTGATAGCCTAATTTTTGAAATTTAAAAGCTCTGCACATTAAATTTTTTATTTTCTTTATGCGCATTGAGCACTTTTTAATACAACTGCTTCCTGGTCTAATTTAACTCTGACCGATAACTAATATATATATTATATATATATATATATGTGTGTGTGTATGAGAGAGAGAGTAGTAACAGAAATATTTTTTTTACCATGAGAATCCAGAATATGAGAAACTATTAAAAAGGAAAAGTAGATCTAGTACTAATTTAGATTTCAAGTGTCGGGTGTACAAACACACAATAACAAAAGTGGGAAATCTGTTTTTTAAACTTACTGATAAACACTTCCCAGCTATTAGTAAGCTCCATAAAGTGCATTTAATGAAACTTTGATTAAATTCAGTTATTGTTGATCTACCTAATAAAAATTAATAAACAAGTTAAAAAATAAGTTAAAAACAAAAACTTTAATATGTTCACATGTGAAATTAAGAAGCGAGTTAGATTGTTAGATTTTTTTACTTTATTCTTGTTAGATAAATATATTGTCAACAGAGTTGGTGCAAATTGTTTTCTTAAAAAAAAAAAAAAAATTAAAATTGATAATGGCTTCTGAAGAGTGAAAGTACTCAGATATTAGACAATCTATATTTAAACTTTCACTGGAATTCCAGAAAAATGGTCTAAAATTTAAAAAAAAAAAATCCTTAAAGAAATTTTGTTAGCCTTAAACCAAACTTGTAAACATACAAATTGCTGCCCAAAAACACCATTGTGTATGTATGTGCATAGGTCAAAGAATTAAGATGTAACTAAAAATCTGTATAAAGACAATAGGAATAAAAACAAAAAAGAAAACTTATCTTAGTTGATGAGTTTAAAAGATTCAACACCATTTAATCCTTTTTGTTTATTAGACATTAAATTACATCACTTAGCATCCTCCATAATTTACCTTGACTTTCAGTTAGCTTGAAGTATGTTTATAAGTGTTCTTAAATTTTTAAAAATTCGGAAAAACTAACATTTTTACTTCCGTTTATAAATACTTGTTGCAAAATAAAATCCTTACATTTGCCTTGATAAAGTCCATCAGAGGACAAAACACATTGACTAAGATAAGTTTCCCTTTTGTCTTTATATATATTTGTGCTACAGTAACATTTAGTCTGAAGATCACATCGAGGCATGAAATTGACAATCACTATGCAGTGTTAATGCCTATGTCCACACTATAAATGCTCTATCTCAGATATTAAGCACTCTTCCCCTATAAATTGTAAGTAGAGAAAATTTTATATATATATATAACACCAAATAAATGAAGAAAAGCACTCAAAATATATATATATTGTGTGTCTTCTATGTAAAATTCAGAGATTTGATAGACTACCAGTTGTTGTATCCTTAAAGAAGGTTACAAACCGACAAAGGTGATACTCGAGTGAAAGGAACAGCAACACAGGAGTAGATGAAAGAAAGAGAGGTTTATTATAAAAGAGAATACACTACTGAAAGACAGGGAATTGGTTAGCAGGCTAGTAATTCCCAAAGCAAGGTTATTTACCTTACCTCCCCATGAGGCAGGACGTGGCACAAGGCCATTTTTTAATGCGGGGCAAAACTGAGACTGTAGGCTCGTGCAAAAATTCCCCGTAGACCCAGTTAAAATGGGGATGGGTAACTGTCTACCACCCCAGATGAGACTGCCCTTTAGCATAGGCTCGTCTAGGTTCCTCTCTGCTCAAAGGCAGAGAGTTCAACTAGCTTAGCTGGAGACGAATCTCCAACTAATTGCCAAAACAAGTCTGCCAGATATATCCTATGCTTATATATATATCTACTGATATAGTCAGTCCACAATAGGTGATAGGAAGAGTGGGACATTCCATTACAACACCAGTATTATGAGGTTTAGGTAAAAACATTAGCTCAATTCTATATTATAATCTTAAATTACATCAAATATGTTCATTTAAATTTCCTGTAGAAAACTCCATTTTGAAAAAAAAAAAAAAAAAAAAAAAAAATTACTAAAATGAAAAAACAAAAAAACTAAAAAAAAAAAAATAAATAACTAGATAACCGATTTAAAAGAAATTGTAAAAAGTGATTTTACTATTTTTTTTTAAGGACAATTTTAATTTTGAATATAGCCATTTGCTGTTGTCTTTAAACATTTGGGTTTGATGATACCAAACAAAGTCAAAACATTTATTCAAATGAACTTTTTAACAATTGAGATACCATGTTGTTATAACCAGGTAGAGAAGCTCTCCAATTTTGATTACACAACGAAACAATATGAAGAAAATCAAGGTGAGGTTATTTAACTTTCAGAAGCATTGAAAATATTTTCTGGTTAAACTGGTCATAAATATGTGTGTCCTAAAAAGGAAAGATAAACTGTATTCTTTAAACAAGTTTTTTTTTTTAGTTTTTAATTGTTCAATTTATACTAAATTGATATGTAATATTTTAATTGGTATAATAATCAAATATAATAAATGAATAGTTCATGCCACTTGTGATATTACATATAGGATTTAAATATTTCAGAGAATATTCCCTTTAATGATTGGTAATAAAATTACATGACAAATTTTGGGAAGGAAAAAACAAAAAATGAATAGAAAATCAATTGTATTTTAGCACTGGTTGTATTTCAACCTGCAATCTCACCACATTACCATTTCTCTACTTTAGTCATTATCTAAACAAGCAAACTAAATATCTCTCGTGGTAAGATGGCAGGGAGGGAGTCAAGAAATGAATTTTTCATTTTTGTTTTTTAACCTAAAATTTGTTCAAGAAAAGTTCAGTATAAAATAGCTATGCTTAAAAAAAATCATTAAGAATGGGATTGTTAGTAGTCAGGAATTAAAGCAAGCATTATTGACGAAACAGGGCTATTATAGGTATATATCTGAAACTTTTGTGAACCATTTCCAGATCATGATAATGTGATTGGAAAATGAATAAAAATCAAAAACTCAAGACTACCACAAGCTGCAGTTATTGATAAAGAAAAAAAAAAGAAAAAATAGTGAATTTGATAAAGTCAAAAATGATAACATCAAGAGGTAATATTTTACAGTTATAAGCTTATTTCAAAAGGAGTCATACACAGTTCTTAAAACAAGGCTTGTTGTACATTTCATACACAGCATGTCTGCAATAATTTAATTTTATTAATTTTTCATTTTAGCTTAAAAAGGTGACCAGACTAATATGTGCAGATTGTTAACACGGTCCTTCTAAAATCTCTTTCAACTCTATATTTCTAACGTCTCTGCTTGAACTCTGAAATTTTACTTACTAATTATTTTATTTTCATTTTTTTTCTCTCTCTCTCTCTCAATAGGAGTAGATAGGTTTGCCCAAAGTTTGGTTCACACTCCGTGGTCTTTTGAACAAGATTAGAGGTTTATCCCTTCTTTCCTGTTTCGGATTGGGTTTCCAGTTCTTTCTAAAGTCTAGTTCGTCTGTACTTATATCTGCCTGATCTGTAAAATTTTACTTAGTAATTATTTTATTTTTATTTTTTCTTCTCTTAACAACACCACACAGTAACCCTCTACCTTGAGTGACTCTTGGGCTTTGTATTGAGTGAATATTATTGTTAAAAAATTTTTTTAAAAAAGCATAAATAGTCATGCTTTTGCAGATATTGGAAATTTAAAAAAAAATATATTATTAAATAAACTGTAATCAATATTCATTATTAATTTTATTTTTGGTAGATGATAGCAAAATTGCATTTTTAAATCTAATTTCAAGTAAAAAATATCTTCAACAACTGTTTAAAAATGACGTTACTGGATTAAAGAGTATCTGACCATCACTTTTACAATAGGTTGAAAGAATCAAAACGCTTCTATCATTGGAAAGAGCTAATTCTGACTCCAGAAAATTTGGCTATGAATGTTTAAATCAATGTTTGGCAAAGGTTTATTAATCATGGATGATCTCTCCACAACTAACATCCCTATCATTTTATATTATATTGGTTCATGGTGACGTAACACTTCTCCCAGACAACAATTACTCAGAAGATACAGTATAATTAAAGATGTAAAATGATAGTTTAACTGTTAAACAGTGGGAAGTGATTGCGCAAAGTGAACACCTGACAGGTAAAAAATAAGAACATTTTTATGCTTTGAAGAATTTGATGAACTTTAATGCTCTGACATCCATGTCGAAACGTGTGTGTGTGTGTGTGTGTGTGTGCCACTGTAAATGCAGACAGTAACCTCATGAATTCTACAGATCTGTCTGGAGCTGCACTATACTGTATTTCCAAACTTGACAGAGCCTTGTTGGCAACGAATAAATTTCTACACTATAACCCCTCTTCCATAGATACAACATTGCAAATCTCTTGTTACTATCATTATTTCAATTGAAAATTTTCTGGTAAGCTACATTTCACCAGTTCAGACCTTCACAAGTAAGATCCACCATGTCATATACATGGGGGCAAAGCATCCTCATTCCCTTTGAATTCTATTAGTAAGAGGGAAATTCCTTCAAACAACTTCTTCCCAAGGGTCAAATTGAACAGATTTCCGAAAGGATACTTATCCAACTCTACAATATTGATCTCTTCTAGTCTAGAGAGAAGACTTACCTATTGTTTGTATCCTCATAATCTGCACTTAATTCCTCCTTCCAGATTCATACAACAACCTCAGTAGCAATCTACCTTGAGTGGCTCTTGCACTTCATATTATGTGAACATTAAGTAAAAAAAAAAAAAAAAAAAAAAAAAAATAACAATTACTCATTGAGATTTGATTTCTGAATGAATGATGCCAATGTTGTTGGAAAAAGGTTAAGTAATCACTTAATGACCTTTGCCAAGCCCTAATAAAATACCATTTGATGATGGCTACTGTTTAAGGGTTAAATCTCATATTGGCTTTATAATGTTTATCAGAAACTTCATTCCAGAAAGGATTCAGATTATTTTTACAATATTGCCAGTCAGCCAAGTGACTCTTCTGAAAAAGCAGTTCATTTAGTTTGAGAGTGGGGAGGGAATCAAGCATAAAGTAGTACTTTGGGGTTAACAGGTGCATAAACAGAGATGTGAGAGAATAAAGGCCATGTGTATGCATGGATCTGTAATGAAGAGGAGATATTACTTATTCCCTGAAAAGTGGGAAACCATTTGGGTAAAATCACACCTAATCTTTACAGGAGTTCCATTGAAAGATTAACTGCTTAAAAAGTAATTAGCAAGTATACTTATTTTATGAGAGCCTGTAATTATAGACAATACTGTATTTATGTGAGGGTGTAGTTAAGAAAAGGGTTTCCTCAAGCTGGGACATTAAGAACCCAACCAAATTTGATGAGACATTGTTGCCAATCTAGTACTGCACTTAAATTCATAAAGTACCACAGAGGAAAGTTAATTTACTTTGTTGATTTTTTTTTTTTATTATTAAAAGTTTACCCAAGCTATTAATCTGCAGTAATGTGTTCACAGTGCAATCAGAAGTGTGATTTGAATTGATATATATATATACCTGTTGTCTCAAGAAACTTAGAGAACACCCAAAGAGCCTATCCTCTATTTTTCAATCTGGCATTAGCTACTCACAACCAGACTGATAGTCTGATTAAAGTTATATTGGAAAGTAACTAAAATATTTTTCAAATTAAAATAATAGTAAATACAAACCAAAATTAACATTTGACACGGCTTCATCTGATTAAAAAATAAAATAAAAATGTATTAATAAACTAATCATTCTTGAGAATTGCAAGAATAATTTCTGTCACAATCTCTGATGAAGACCTTTTATTTTCAAGTCCTAAATTACAAATATAATTTTTTGGAAGTGTTTCTCAGTTGGAAAGAATTTTCAGCAGCATCTTGTATATTCATCAATGCAATATACAGTAACATTGTTCAACACAACACCACAATGAGCAGCTCTCCTTGTTAGGAAAAGAACAAAACACTGTGTATACAACATCCTATTCAGTCGTATTAAGGAATAGAAATATGAAAACAGCTTACTCAAAATCTTGAACATTACAAAAAGCATGATTCATATACAACACCATGAATTTGGGCATGGCAGAACATATCTAGTCTATAGTGCAATGTGATTAGATTTATTGCAGCCTCTCTCCTGAGTAATTCTATATTGTTATGATATCAGAAGGCATTATTTAACACCAAGAAGCAAATTTACCAAATTATAAAAAGCAGCATATTGCTCATTTTAGAATAAAGTTAAAATATTAAATAAAGAAATGTGGTAGAATATGTTGAACAAGCAAGATTTATAACTTATGTAGATGTGCAAGATGTGGCATAAGTGACCATCTTGTTAGACGTGTACATGCTTATAATCCTGCTGCAAGTAAATAATTCTAAAGAAACTACATTGATACTTCTGAGGTCACACTGGTTCTTGGTCTGCTATTGTTACCACTACAATATATTAATCTGGATTCACATCTACATGGCATAGTTATCCAAAATCTGATCAACAGGTGTAGGAATGACAACAGGTGTCACATCCATAATTCAATGGCTCTTATTGAATAAAATAAGCATGTATAAAGATCTGCCACATGATACCTGGCTGCACCAAATTCTTTCTCCATAATGAACTTTATCACAGCATGTGTCACTGTCTAAAGCTCAGATACAGAAGGTGCACCTGTATGAATGTTACTACATTATATGATGGCCAAAGACTTTCAAAATTTTATCTGAATATCTACTACCTCACTCAATAGTACTGAAGTCATAATTGGTGTTGTCCATCAGCATATGAAGAATAAATACCTTACTAAATAGATTTTACACCTGAAGAACAAAGAATGCAATGACTGAAACATTAAAAAATGTTCTGGTCAAAACAATTTGTAGACGCCATTTTTGGAAATACCTATATATATTACTAGACAGAATAAAAGAAAAAAAATACCAGAAGAATTCAACTAAGCTTTATTCAGCCATCAGGTGAGATTTGGCTGGTTAGAGATTTTTAAGACAAGAATTCATAGCACACCAACTCTCAAATTCAAATGGGTAAGCTGGATGGATCTTTGTGCGCCAAACTGCATTCCTGCTGAGAAATAGGGTGGGTGTATATTTCAACAGACACAATTAGGTATTTACCATCTGTTGTTTTGCATAAATTGTACTGTTAAAGTTTTGTGAGCGGGAGGACATCATCCATGTTGAATGTTAATCTCTCATCTCAGTCTTGAAATCATGGAGCCTGGACATTTTGTTACAAAAATATTTGTGAAAAACATCCAATAAGAGACAAGATTTGCACATTGCAATTCTTCTAGTTTTCATTGGACGCACACACACACACACATATATATATATATATATATATATATATATATATATATTACAAAATGTTTTCAAATGAAAAAAAATAAAGTGTTTTAAAATAGAATATTAATTGCTGAAATCATAGTTTGAGAAAATGAATTATCACTGAAATTCACAAACAGAAGCTTTACCCTTTTAAACTCTCAATAGTTGAAGAAAAAAACAAAACAAAAAACATCCCTTGTAAATAAGGAATAAATGATTAGATTCTTACACTATATACTTATATTCATTAAGTTCCTAATATTTTCTCAAAAATCACAAAATATAACACCATGCAAAAGTCCTTGGAACCTTTAAACTAGTCTAAATTTTTAGTAATTGCCAGCTTACAAATGAATGTTTTACATCACATTTTCTACAGATGAAATAGTAGTCCTATTGGAGTCATCTCTATTTTGCTGCACGGCTCATAAATGAAAGGGGAATATACAAAATGAGCCCCAAAAATGGCCATGTCAAAATTCTTCAACAGCCTCACATGAACCAAACCAGATACAGTTTTTTTTTAAATAGAAAAATTTCTATAATAAGCAACTGTTGATTGATAATATTTCATCTGACTTTCCTTAGTTTGAATAAGGACTTCAATAGAGAGTCTTTGACAGATAGGAGTTGATATTCTCCATGGCCGAGTTCCCACAATTATTTAAGATTCTTTCTGATTATGTGGATACTTCTGAGAAACTCCTTTCTTTCTTTCTGTCAACATTTGCTGAATGTTATTTAAGTTGTAGGCGTATTGAATGGCCTCTGTTCAATCCGTACATATTTGTTTTTACTTTACAAATGTGTCAAACAAAAAGCAAACAAGAAACAACACAAAAACTGTTTTTATAATAACAATCTTCAATTTATGTAGGACATACAAAGCAATCAAGTGTGTGATTCTTATATAGTAAGAATTGTAATTAATAGTAGGAGTTAACCTTAAGTTACCTTTAACTGTTATTTGATAAAGACTTTAAGGAAGATATTTTTTTTTATCTAGACTCACAGAAGTTTCTGTTGCTTGTAGTTAAGGAGTTAAGAGATGTTCAATGTTCGAGCGTGTGCATGTGTGTGATAGCGTCTTCCCATCAGGGACAGACGTAAAACTCCTAACTGAACTACATAGTTGTAGTTCTGAGAAAAACAGAGGAAAAAGAAAGTTGAAGATGTGTCCTTGTATTGATAATGTTGCTCGTCACATGATAGGCTCGAAACATATATACAGATTTTTAGCGGAATTGTATTTTCATTAGGTCAGAAACTAGGTCAACAATTCAGACGTTGTTGAAAACATGATATTAATATTCAATTGACCAATCAGGAGTCAGAGAATTATCAAGTCTCTGTGATCCACTTTTTACACAAAACTTAAGTTATTTTCAGCTATTTAAAATGATGTAGAATTAAAATTCTACAAAGTCAGGACTTTCAGTTGAATAATCTTTCAATACAATGACACCATCAGTCAAACTGTTGTGTGGTGCAGCATGGGGTACAGTCATGTTGACAAATCTAGCTTTCATCCAATTTTGCTATCAAATGGTCCTTCAGACAATGGATATCTTTGCTACTATCCCAGCTATCATCAATTTTAACCAAACTTCTTGAAACATATTTTTATGTATCCCCAAAGCATCAGTCATTTCACAATTGTATAGGCCTTCTGACAAATTCTTCCATATTAAAACATAGCTCCATCTTAATTTCAATCACTGAATATGATCTTATATCTAAGCATCTACATCTTAGTTCATAATTCTTTGACCAACTTAAATTTGCTTTCAAATGTTTCTTGTTTAATGCCGGTTTCTTGTCTGAAATATATACATTCAGTCCATATTCTCAAAGGATACACTTAGTGGTATCTACTGACACCAATTTGGGCATGTCACACTCATCCATTACATATCTTACAGATCTTTTGATGTTCTGATCAATCAATCACAGAGATATGTATTTGTTTTGTGCAAAAGTTTCAAACATTTAAAAAAAAAATTAGACTGAATACAAAGTTGAAAACTGTTTTTTCTAGGGAAACTTATACACACCTCAAATATTTCATTATAAGGTAGAGGTGGGGGAACTCTCTTATTAGATTATTTACATTATTGTTTATTGGAATTGTTGATGAAGCATTGGCTAATTGCCAATCAATTCAAACTTTATAAATGCTAAATAAGAATTTCCTCATAGTTGGTTTACATATTTTAATTTAGTAAATGTTTATGTATTTTATGAATAATAATTTAATATTTGCAAATTTATGAATAAAAATTGTTTTTATATGTATTTCTTTATAAACTGATAAAATATTGCATATTAGTTTTTATAATGTTGTAAATATAAAATTATTCTTGTAAATAAACAATCTAATAACTAGTGTTTAATATTTTTGTTGTAAATTTTCTCAAGAACAAAAAATGTATAAAAATTTACTTACATCATGCTTAGGTTTTATCGCAATTCTAATCACTGCTTTTTAAAACAATAAACACTGCCAAGGAGTGAAGGTAGTTAAAATAATAGTGGTGTTAAAGGAAAAACCTTTATTTTTTTTTTTGTGAGCATGAAAGTTAAAGACTGCAATTTTTTTTTTTTTTTTTTTTAAGATACACCAGGTAAATAGAACAGATAAGAAAAAATTGCCATGGGCCTGTAAGTCATGTAATGTGATATTTGTTTTATCTCTCACACAAAAGATGTACACATTTATTCTAATACAAGGAGTGGGTCTCAATCATTATGGGGGATGTTAGAATTTTTTTTCAATATGCAATAAATGGGATGGAGGATAAAGTGGGTAAGAAAAAAGTCATTTAAATGATCAAAAAGTATGAAATTAACATATAAGCCCAGAGTGTGTGTTTCAGGAAATTTCTTTAGAGGAAAAAAAAAAAAAAAAAAAAAAAAAAAAAAGAATTCCCTTTCTATTAGACACCTAAGAATATGAAGTTTAGTCTTTTCTGGTACAAGTACACATACATGGAATAGCCTTCCCCATGAGAATCCTATCAATTCGGATGCAAGATTCATTTGCTAGCCATTACTCCTTGGCAAGCATCCAATACAAAAAGATGTCAAAAGTAATAATATGTACATGGGGAGTCTTTTCAGAATGTAAATAATGTCTTGAAATATGGATTGATGAAGCAAAACATACAAGATTGTTATACATTTACATGACTCAAATGATTTACTCTCATCTGCTGCATTTCAAGTCATCCTACATAACTATGACCTCAAAATAATATAGCTGTCTCACTATATATATATATATATAAAATCATAAAATGAATTAAGTCTGACAATTATTTAATGTACTTTCTGTTTATACGTTATTTTTATAGATACAATTTATTTAAGTAAATACTCTGTTTTTAATTAAACAGTATTAATCAAATTTAGTGGCCTGAATGTTCGAGACATTTTGTAGGAAATATACGTTATCTGACAGGAATCAAACCTGTATTCCTATATGGAAACCGTCATTTGATCTGATGTGCTATATCATTTAGCTACAGAGAAGTATCTGGTTAGCAAAGTGCAAATTACAGTTTTTATAAACACACAATCATTGCCAATTTTTCTCAATAAAACAGATAAACAGAAAATATATTGAATAATTTGTCAGACTTAATCCATTTCATGATATGTCATGAACTGCTTTTGGCAAAGCCGTGTATAAGGAAAATGCATTGGGATCTGAGGATAAAAAGGGCTATTTAGATAATATTATGTATCCTACACATTCTTATTACAATAAATATTATTTTAGTGGGGATATGTATTGGAGTTGCTATCCTGTTATTTTTTTATATTCTTAAACAGTAAAATTAATAACAATTTGTCCTAAATTGAGGAGCCTACTAAAAAAAAAAAAGGGGGATGCATGTCAGATTCCTGTTGGTGGCACAATATATATATATATATATATATATACATATACACACACACACACACACAAACACATAGATGAAGTACACAATTTTGTATATTTAACACATCCCTGACCCAAAACGGATAGTCTAAGAATAGGAAATTCCATCAAATCCATAAGGAAAAATTGGTAAAGCATGTAGAGATTTACACAGATGTCTGATTGTTGTTGTTAATCAGAAAGGTTTACCCTGGAACCTGCACCCTACCTACTGACATATTTAGATGGGAGGGTAGAAGGGAGTCTGGGTGTTACTTTTCTTGACAGACAAAATGCTCTTTGATTTATCGCTACCATTGAAATGAATACAGAAAGATAAAGTGAGATTTAGTCAGACTAATAACAAAGTTTCAGTATATTAAAAAAAAGGTTAATTTATGCCTTCTTTGTGATACATATATTTTTATCATGTTAGTAACCACAAAAAAAGATATATATATATATATGCGTGTGTGTGTGTGTGTGTGTGTGTGTGTGTGTGTGTGTGTGACAGGCAAGTGGCTAGAATGTTTGACCCTGGAAGCAATCCTAGCATGTGGAACCTTTGGAAAGTGTCTGAAAGTCAAATCACTGGTTGACCCAATCCTTGAGAGTGAAATTAGGTAAACAGAACTGCCTGGAAGCCATTGATGAGTGTGCTAACACAATGTCACAAGTCATCATGATAAAGTTTGAGTGTATCAGCATCATTCCAGCTGCTGATCAAGCACTATCTTTTTGTAACTATGGTTTGCTCAGAATAGTTGCAATATAAACCACAGGTGAGCTCTGTGGGTGTTCAATAAACACAGATGTGTCTGCGACAGAATGCAAGCTGCTACAGTAGATAGGTGTATGCTTGAAAAACATAAATAGCCAGCCATTGTGTGTGTGTGTGTGTGTGTGTGTGTGTGTGCCTTTCTCCACAGGAGATTGTATGAAACGAGTATATTATGTATAAGCCTGTACAGATATTTGATACATGCATTTCTGTCTGTTTAAGAATTATAGATGTCACTTTGAAGTGATTCAAATTTCAATTCCAGCAATTTAAAAATGGCATAATATTGTTAAATAGGTTTCGCTTACCATACTGTTAAAGCCCAGTGCTTGACAATGACTGTGATAGTTGAAAGTACTTGAGAGAGAGAGGGAAAAGAAAAAGATACTGCAATTAAGCTTTTTTATTCAATTTTTTTTGCATTCATACAAGTGTTTTCTTTACTGGAAATAAAGTGTGTAAAAATTGACCAAATGTTCTTCTATATCTAAGCGCTTTTGGCTATTCTATTAGCCATTATCAAGAATTTGTTTCTTTTTTTAACTGAATATGTACATTACATTTTTATATATGTGCATCTATAGTGATGGGAATTTTTTTTTTTTTTTTTCCCCCCAATATGGTCAGTATGTTGTGGCTATGTTCATAGTTGAGATATATATATATATATATATATATATATATATATATATATACACACACGAGTTTGTCTTAGGAGTACAATCTTCCAATCGAGTATTAAAAAATATGTTTTCTGTAACTTTTTGCTCTAAAGTTATCTCCCTTGCAGTGTCAACACCAGGTGTCAATGACATTGGCAAACTGAACATGTCTGCCAAGTTGACACGTGAAAAGATCAATTCTGTGGAAAAGCAAGTATAAAAATAATTGGAAAGAAAAATATTCAAAATGCTGTCATTTTTTTATGGCATCAGTCAACCAGTATAGATTAATAATGCTCTTTTAAAAATACTTATTTGGAATCGATCTTTGGCCATCAATCCAATAAAAGCAGAGAATAAAACCAAGTATGTTTTTTCTTTCTTTGGAGACTGTCAGCTAATGACCATAACAAACAGGTCCAGCCTTAAGATATAAAAATAGAAACAAAACTCATGCCCTGTCTGCTGAAGTTATCTTGAACCATCAAGTAAATCTAATAGATTGTAAACAAACTTACAGATATTAACACCAGAACCCCACCCACTCCTACAGATGTGCACTTTATCTACATGTCTATAATCATCTCTGCAGAAAGTGTGGTGTGGAGGTGGATGTTCATACCTGAGAATGAAGCAACTGTCTGTACAGAAACATTTTCTTCCAGTTCTACTTGCCCGATTCATAATAGACAAGCTATTTATATTTCTCTAAGACAAATGAAAGTTGCTTCTGTCTAAATTTGCCCTAACAAAATCAGTATTTTGATATTAATGATTTAAGAGATCCTCAGTCAAACATTGGCCGCCTGTTTAAATATTCAACTCATTTTCACATTTATCATACATAAACTTAAGAAAATAAGTTTGTATTTCCAAATACTTGACAAAGACTTTGAACTTCAATAAATTTGCTTGCTTTTATGATAAACGTAAATATTAGATAGTAACTTATGACAAGATGCAAAAAAAAAAAAAAAAAAATAATAATAATAATCCAACAATTACACATTTATTCCTTTGAAAAGACTTTTTCACCTAAACAAGAGATTTAATACAAACCACAACAAACAAAACCTAAAGCAAGAATTTAGAAAACAGACTTTAAAAAAAATGACTAAAAATACAAAGATGTGACATCAAGTAATTTGAATAAAAGATTATGTGATCCTGAAAGGGATCTTTATAAAACAATGCTCTTGATTTCCCAATCGGAATGATTGCAAAAGTGTTCCCCCTTCCCTTCTTATAGTCAGAGGGACACAGAATGCATGCTGGGATATTTTTCTTAGCCAATAAAATATGACTGCTTGCATTTTGACATGACTCCATCCATATCTAAGATTGTAGGGGGTTTTATTACTAACATGATTTTGTTTAGTTTCTTGTAAATAGTCTTTAGTTCATATTGTAAATACTCATTGGGGCTAGTTTTTAAAATTTTTTAAAATTGCTGTTTTATTCCCCTCTCCCCACAGACGATATACATCTGGGGACTAGTTAGTATTTTCATGGAGACATTGAGGTATTATGGTGTTATGTGGTGAGAAAGGTAAGTAAGAATGTGTTGTTTTGGTGTAAGGAATATTGTAAGTATGATTGGGTCAGCGTTTGTGGCTAGGTAAGATTAAAGTTAAGACAGAAGACCGACCTCTTCCTCCTTCCCAATTTTGGCCTTGTGCCACATTTTCTGTTTTATTCAGGAATAAATATCCTCAGTCCATATCTGCTGATTCAGGCAGTTAGGGCTGACTTGTTGAACTCTCTGCCTTCAGGTAGAAGAGAACCCAGACAAGACTATGCCAATGGGTAGAGTCACATAAGGGGGAGGTAGACAAGCCCAACCCTGTGTATGCAGGGTCTACAGGGAATTTTTGCCCAAGCCTACAGGCTCAGATTTTCCCCACTTAAAAAAGTCATTGTGGGAAGGAGAGGTAAATAACCTCAGTCCAGATTTGTCTTAACTACTAGATAGACATATTGTGTTCGCTTGGTCAAGCTTGCTTTTGTTTACAAACACCAACTCTTAGTTTGTGAATTCTTTTACCATCTTATCAATTTTGATTTAACTATATTGTTTGTTTGCTTGCATGATTGTTGCTCTTCCATCTTTATGACCTTTTTTCTTTTCATTGCAAACTTTATTAATTCTGATCATGTTATTTATTTTTCACTTTAACAATGGCCTCTAGCTTATCAAATACACATAAAGCATTAATTAATAAGTCTGACCATAATTCAACCTAAAGAATACTGTTTTAATTAAAAGAGAAAGTGGTCTATTAAGGTAAAAAATATATTAAAAATGCATTAACTTCAAAGTCTTCCATGTTAAACAATACATCCAGGACCATACACTATCTCCTTTCCTAAAAAAACTACTGCTATTACAATACGAGATGTTTAAAAACATCTCTGATAATAAAATCAAAAGCAAAAGAAAGCTGAATGAGGTCAGCTAGGTTTATACATCTAGATGCACTGGACACCAAAGATTTTAAGCTAAGCCTCCTGCATTTTCAATGTAGATTGGTTTGGTTTGTTTTATGGCATATCAACCTCAATAGGTCATTTAATGCCGACAACTTGTTTTTTCCTGGCAATATTTTTGTTTTGTCAAAAATCTATTTCTGTTAATATTTTTTTCCTCAAAAATGTATAGCTGGTAATATTTTTTCAAAAACGTGTAGCTGGTAATATTTTTTCAAAAACGTATAGCTGGTAATATTTGTTTTTCTTAAAAAATTTATTCCTGGTAATAATTTTTTACAAACTATTTCTGGTATTAAAACCTATTTTTACACTTTTATAATGCTTTTTACCTCAGTTTCAGGGTTAACTATTTGCTCATAGCTGGGACCCCAACAGGTGCTACCACCCCAGGTCAGAGTGGACCTGGGAACACCAGTATTTAAGAGGTGGTTCCATGCTCCTCAAAGCCTCCTGATCAGAGGCTTTGCTGTCGGACGTAGTTTATAGTCCTACCCTGGACGTGGATGTAGTTTGTCATACCCAGGACGCGGATGTAGTCTCAGTTTTGGGGTTAACTATTTGTCCATAGCTGGGGCCCTAACAAGTGCTACCACCCCGGGTCAGGGTGGACGTGGGAACACCATCAATTAAGTAGTTCCACACTCCTCAAAGCCTCCTGATCAGAGGCCTTGCTGTTGGACATAGTTTACCATCATACCCAGGACCGGCATTTTCAATGTAGAATTGTAACTGGCATTTGTTAGATTTCATACACCCTACACATTTTAGATTGCTTTAATAAAACCATTAAGAAGTCTTTTTGAAGGACAAAATGCATAATGTAGGATTTCTTTTTCACTTCTGTTACTATTGGTTTTAGAGTTTTAAAACATTTTCTATAGTAATTTATATTATCTCAAGTAAAATAAAAAAGAATTAAAAACAATAAAAAAATTGCTATAAAAATAAAATCAATTTTTATTTAAAATGCAAATGTTTTCTGGAATAAATCAGAATTAAAAAAAAATTTTCTTTTAAATTTATTCAACAGAGGGTTGGTCGGTTGTTTTTGTTTAGCAGCAAATCCATCTCTATAGGTTATTTACTAATAGTTTATTACTGCCAAAATCTAAATATGTTGGATACAATTTTTTATTAAGGTAATAATGGTTTTAGTGATACAAATCTTACTAATTAACCAATATTGGGGGGGGGGTTATACCTTTCCCAAGAGTGAATAAAACAAACCCAACTAGAATTTGAACCAAGCCATTATCTATTACCCCCCCCCACACACACACACATCCAAGCTTACAGTACCTGGTATTCCCAAGCAGTCACCCCTCTTGCTCCAGGTTTCCGTGTGCCGAGCCAGGAAATTTTTCTCCCCGGAATCGATCCTCAAGTCTATAAATCGACCATTCGCCCTTGCATGGAGTATTGCTACCATATATGGTCTGGGGCCCCTGCTGTTTGCCTCAGGGTTCTTGATAAGATCCAGAGACGGATATGCAATGTGATTGGCCCTGATCTGTCATCTCGTCTGCAGTCGCTCTCTCACAGACGCGATGTTGCCTCGCTCTGCCTTTTTTACAAGTACTTTCACGGTAATTGCTCAGAGGAGCTGCTTTCGCTTGTCTCTAGGCCTTGTGAATTTAAACGTCCTACGAAGCTGGCATCCCTTTCCCACCCCTACACCGTTGAAACTGTTAGATGTAGACGTCTCTTCTACTCCAATAGCTTCATGTCTCGCACATCTCGCCTATGGAACTCCCTTCCCTATTACTGTTTCCCTGACAAATACAATCTCCAACGGTTTAAGTGTAGCATCAATCGACATCTCCAGTTGCCTTGATCTATCCACTTCCCTTCTCCACATCCTTTCATCTTTCATTCCTATCTGCTCTCGCTCCAAATCTTCTGTAACCCCCTTGCCTTGATCGACCCACTGTCTTTCTCTTTCTCCACATCCTCTCCTTTACCACTCCTATCTGCTCTTCCTCCAACCCTTCTTTAACCCCTTGCGGGATAGTGGCCTCCAGCCTTGCTTGGGGGGGATACGCTTAAAAAAAAAAAAAAAAAAAAATTTGAGGGGTGGGTCTATCGCATTATCATCCCTGGGCCTTTTGTGATTACATTCACTATTTGCTTCATTATGCTGGTTGGTATCCAAAGCTATCCACCCACTGAGAGATGCCCTACAAGTTTTGTGCACAGAAAGAGAATGCCCTGCAGTATAATAATGTTAACCATATTCAGAAGTTTGCTTCCATTTTCCATATCAAGCAATGGTTAATACAGGAAGAATATCAAAAGCTGTGACCCAACAACTCCAGCTGTATTACTATCAGCAGGAATGTCTAAACAGCACAGTTAATTTCTACAGTTCTTCAAGGTACATGCCCATGAATTTGTTAGGCCACAGACCTTGTCTTATATTGACTGATACATTCATTTTCTATGGCTTATTAACTATTTGTATGTTATTTAAAGACAGGAAAAAAATGTTTTTTTTAAATGATAATTGTTTCGTGATACAAGTATTACTAATTAACCCATAGCTGGAGGGAGCAAAAGCGGGTTCATACCCTTCCCAAGGGTATTTGCATGTAAGTGAATATAACGTACCTAACTGAAATTGGAACTCGGCTCTCCAATTAACAATTCTGATCCATTATCCATTACACCACCTGCACATCCAAGCTAGACATGGCATAACTTCAGTGATTATACAGGAATCATTGTTTCAACAATCTCATGGTATGTTACAAATTAATTTATTGCAAAAGCAGTATATAACATACATTCTTTATCCAATTTGTAGGTATTTAACAGTCTTCCCATGGTGATGGGATGCGACATAAGGTTGGACTTACTGTGAGGCACCCACAAAATTGGCCCAGGCGCCCACAACTGCAATTTGTATCAGGCATCTCCTCTGTGCTCAAATATTGCTAAATGGTAAATGCTACTCCTATCAAGTGCACAAGGAGAACCTACTTAATCTGTTTTATACTGCATGAGATGTACACAAACTCAAACTCCAGGATTAACTTAAGGTCAAATTTGCTGTCCATTTTCTTTCATTACTGAAATGGCTTGTAATATGTATTTATTAATCCATAGCGCTTCCAACCCTCAATCTTTTGGGTCATCAACTGACCGAGCCTAATGTTACCGAGCTGAAATCATTCTCTTTGCTCACTTGATATCAGTGTTCTTATTGGGTGAAATGATTCGTATACACAAGTGATTTGCTAACATATACAACTCACGTACATTTTAACTTCCCCCCCAAAAAAATGCGATTAACACAGGGCTACTTCGTTCTTTGATGACACGATAGGTCACTATTCGATTCTTAACTGCATAATTTTCAAAACCCAGCGAGTTGGAATGTGCTCATAATAATCAATATTTAGCCACTCCTGTCTTTTACTGAAAAAAGATTTTTTTTTGTTTACACTATAGGTCACCTAATACAAGACCAAAGAGCCACTCAAAGTAGAGGGTTATTAAATGAGGTTTATGTAAGGGTGTACAGAGAGGAAATAAAATGTGTATATTATGAGGATAGATAATGGTTGACTTGAAGATGTTAAGATTGTAGTGATCGATGAAGCAAACTCTTGAGAGTTCATTCCATAAGGCAACAGTTCCAGGAGGAGGAAGAAGCCATCTGAGTGGAAGTTTCTCATCACCAATGGAATATGAAAGTTTGCTCAGTGTATGTGGCTTGGTGAGTCCTAGCTATGAATGTCTGGGTGGGTGAACCAAGAATTGTAATTTTCTCAAACATCTGACATGAAAATAATGATAAAGTTGCTAGCAGCACTGTCTGTGGGGAAAACGGCTGTAGAGTGGAAAACAATCCATCACCCACAAGAGAATATAAATGTTTTTGAACTCACACAGCTAGAAAGTGAACATTAAGCAGTTCCAGCCCAGACATGACAACAATACTCCATTTTTGGTCTAATCTAGCTCTTGTAGAGTGAGAGCATGCCAGGAAGAATCAGATACTTTTTGGAGTAGTACAAAGAACTGACCCTTTTTCTAGTGCCTTTAGCAATGTATCATATTTTTCAAATTCTTTTCTTAGTAAATTTATTACTTAAAAAAATAAAATAAAAAAGTAATTTTTATTTTATTGTTTCTTATTCAAATTACTGCATAAATTTTTTCTAAATTTTCATCAGTCATACAAGTAAATTATACTATAGACCATTAATCAGTGATAGCTTTCTCAACTAACAAAATTATATTGAAATATGAATTGTATAATCTGTGATATCATGGGTAGGATGTGATAGGTCAAAATTTTCATTCATGAATTTATACCCCGTGAAAGCATTGTTGTATTCCAACTACATTTATTTATTTAATAAAGTATTTCCTCCATTATCTGAACTATTCAATTATTCAGAATTTTGAATTCAGATAATTCAAAATTCTGAATAATTGAATACTTAAAGTATCAAAAAAGAATGAAGAAAAAAGTTATTTTCTGAAAGAAATTTAACATTTGTATCATCCAATAACATTTTCAAATGCTTTCTTCAAGATTTTGTCTAGTTTATTTTTATTAAACAAAATAAAATAAAATAAAAATAATATTGCCAATTTTGTCTGTTTCCAGCTGGCCTCACGTTTTTCTGTCTTTATCTCCCAAGGCTGGATGAATGTCGCAGTAATTCATATGTATTCCCCGCATAAAAACAACGAGGAAAATTAACAAGAATTAATTGAACTGAATTTATTAATGCTTTTTTATCAAACATTCAGTATGGTTTTGTAAATTAAAAAAATACTTGTCTGAGATGGAATATTAGGAAAGGTTTAGTTCGTATAATTGAAACTGCGCCGATGTTCTTAATTTTTCTCTTCATTTCTTGTTTGGATAATCAAAATTCAGAAAATTGAGGAAGTGCTGTATATATAAATAAACTAAGTTTTTTTCCATTAATGCCCACCGACTTTACTAATACTCATCAGCTTCACTTATTTAGTGCACTAAATAAATATTTGTGACAGGAGCTAAGGGGAAAAAAATTATGATTAAAACATGCAATCTTACAAATTTTTTTTTTTTTTTTTTTAAATGTAAAACTTCTTTTCCCAAGTTTCAATTTGCATATTGGACATTGAAAATAAGGGATAGTCAGTGGTTAGTAATTAAGGCAAGCATTACTGACAGAAGATGGTTATTAGATGTTAATGAACAAAACAACAGAGAGCAAAGGTTTGTTTTTTTTTCACATTCAACACTTTAAATGTAACCTTCATAATTCACAAACAATTTTCCCAACAGTCGAATGGCAGGAAAATGTACAACATTCAAATGCAAACATTTTGGGTATTTTGTGAACGGAGAGGACTTATGTACAGACATGATTCAATGAAGAAAAATTCAAAGATGGAGGAGTATTTAAAAATTAATGCAAAAAATGACAATTTATTTTTATTTTTGACAAAGAGCTTCATAATGGAGCTTTCCATAAGACATCTCATTCATCTTAAGCACTGGATAAATATTTTAGGGATAAAAAAATAAAAAAACAATTTATCCCCACTCCACCCCTCATTCATCATAAACTCTACTGAACCTATCTAATTAAATGAACTTTTCTTCTTGGGCGCTTGATAAGTTGTGAATTCAGTCTCTGAATTTTTGCAGTGAGGGTGGTACCATCAAGTTCCTTCTCCTGGAACTATACTCTGCATCTCAACAGGCAGACAAACGTCAATCTTTTTTCGGGTGGGGGTAAGTATGCCCCAAATTGCTTCCTAAGTAAATTAAATGGTAACCTTTCTTGTGTGTGAGTGAGTGAGTGAGAGAGAGAAATGGTTTCATCAGAAGGCTGTACTTTTGTATAGTGGGAGGAAGGAGGAACCTGTATGAGCTTTGAGATTCTCAAAGGAAACAAGAGACAACAGGTAAAGGAGAGAGAACAATATACTCTTGTGGGTAAAAATAAGGTTAACACATGTAAGTCAGGAAGACTACAGGATATGGTGACTGACGTAGTGCAAGAAAGAGAAGAAAACAACTCTGAAAGAATTAAAAATAATAATACAACACTTCATCTCAAAATCAGATAGAAATTGAGAAGGAACTGTGACCAAAACATGATAAAAGGTAACAAAATTAAGGAAAACGGTTTAAAAGAATCAACATAACATCATCCAGTCTCAGAAATTCACTTAGAAATGTCAATAAAATAAAATTAGAAAATTTAAAAAAAACAAAAAAACATTTCACCCCAAGCAAGGTGAGAGTATCAGTTACAGAGTGTGAAAGTAAAGAGGGGTGTTTGAGGAAATGGAAGGATGGAGATCAAGATCCAGTCATCAGAAGATGTCGATTGACATTACCTTTGAATATTTGAAGATTATAGTTATCAGGGAAGCAAGTAAGAGGAAAGAAGTTCCATGGCTGAGAAGTGTGAGAGAAGCTACTGTTGGGGGAGAAGAGGCAGTTACATTTAAATGTTTCGACAGTCTGTTATTAATTATTTTTGTGACAATTATTAAAAAAAAAAACTGACTCAATTGTTGTCATGGCACAAATGTGATTTATTTGTTTTTTTTTTTGGGGGGGGGGGGTTGCAAGCCCCCCCCCACACACACACACACACACACCTTAGCTAAAATGACATCATCTTTAAACTTTCTATCATGATCCACTCTGAACAAAGCAAACAGCAGGAATCAGTCATTTCTTTATTTTGGCATAGAATGGATTCTTTTTCTTTGAAGCTAGAGCAATGACAATCTTGCTTGCAGATACACGGATTCTCTGGGCAACAAGCTAGTCGTACCAGCCACTCAGTCTTTGTTGTGTTGACTTCCTTGAAAAAGAAAAAAAAAAAGGGGGGGGGGAGGAGGGAGGGGGGAGACGAGAGATTATAAAGTAAAGTGATTAAAAGAGACAAGATGAAAGCAGAACCAGGAGAGACTTAGAAATCTGGAATCATTTTCACTTTTTTTTTTTAACTTCAAAACCTTGTATAATGACTACATTCTTTTTCCATCTCCTTAATCTGTTTTAAGTAGGCAATCAAGAAGAACGAATTGTCACTTTGTGAGAAATATTTTGTTCAGACGATTGAATAAAGCTGAGAACGTGTCTATTATACGACAGGAAAACCAACTGTTAGATTTTGTTTTGTCTTCAGCTTTGGTTGATCGTACACCAGTTTTGATAGAAGAATTTTCCAAGAATGAAAATGGAATTATTCTGTTACAGTCAACAGAAATATGTCCCTGGCATTTCAAAATTTCCCTAGTGTTTGTGAAATTTTGTTTTGACATCAGATACTGTAAAATGCTGTACTAAATCTATACATGCTTTGCATGAAATTCTGTCACTCTCTTTCTGATTATATGAGAGAGAGGAAGAGAGAAGAGATGAAGAGAGAGAGAAGAGATGGAGAGAGAGAGAGATGAAGAGAGAGAGAGAGAGATGAAGAGAGAGAGAGAGAGATGAAGAGAGAGAGAGAGAGAGGAAGAGAGAGAGAGGAAGAGAGAGAGAGGAAGAGAGATGAAGAGAGAGAGAGGAAGAGAGATGAAGAGAGAGAGAGAGAGAGATGAAGAGAGATGAAGAGAGAGAGAGAGAGGAAGAGAGATGAAGAGAGAGAGAGAGAGGAAGAGAGATGAAGAGAGAGAGGAAGAGAGATGAAGAGAGAGAGAGAGGAAGAGAGATGAAGAGAGAGAGAGAGAGAGATGAAGAGAGAGAGAGAGAGAGAGGAAGAGAGATGAAGAGAGAGAGAGAGAGATGAAGAGAGAGAGAGAGATGAAGAGAGAGAGAGAGAGATGAAGAGAGAGAGAGAGAGATGAAGAGAGAGAGAGAGAGATGAAGAGAGAGAGAGAGAGATGAAGAGAGAGAGAGGAAGAGAGATGAAGAGAGATGAAGAGAGATGAAGAGAGAGAGAGAGAGAGATGAAGAGAGAGAGAGAGAGAGATGAAGAGAGATGAAGAGAGAGAGAGAGGAAGAGAGATGAAGAGAGAGAGGAAGAGAGATGAAGAGAGAGAGGAAGAGAGATGAAGAGAGAGAGAGAGAGGAAGAGAGATGAAGAGAGATGAAGAGAGAGAGAGAGAGAGAGGAAGAGAGATGAAGAGAGAGAGAGATGAAGAGAGAGAGAGAGAGATGAAGAGAGAGAGAGAGAGATGAAGAGAGAGAGAGAGAGATGAAGAGAGAGAGAGAGAGATGAAGAGAGAGAGAGAGAGATGAAGAGAGAGAGAGAGAGATGAAGAGAGAGAGAGAGAGATGAAGAGAGAGAGAGAGAGATGAAGAGAGAGAGAGAGAGATGAAGAGAGAGAGAGAGAGGAAGAGAGAGAGAGGAAGAGAGATGAAGAGAGAGAGAGGAAGAGAGAGAGAGGAAGAGAGATGAAGAGAGAGAGAGAGAGAGATGAAGAGAGATGAAGAGAGAGAGAGAGGAAGAGAGATGAAGAGAGAGAGGAAGAGAGATGAAGAGAGAGAGGAAGAGAGATGAAGAGAGAGAGAGAGAGGAAGAGAGATGAAGAGAGATGAAGAGAGAGAGAGATGAAGAGAGAGAGAGAGATGAAGAGAGAGAGAGAGATGAAGAGAGAGAGAGAGAGATGAAGAGAGAGAGAGAGATGAAGAGAGAGAGAGAGATGAAGAGAGAGAGAGAGATGAAGAGAGAGAGAGAGATGAAGAGAGAGAGAGAGATGAAGAGAGAGAGAGAGAGAGAGAGATGAAGAGAGAGAGAGGAAGAGAGAGAGAGATATGAAGAGAGAGAGATATGAAGAGAGAAAGAGATATGAAGAGAGAAAGAGATATGAAGAGAGAAAGAGATATGAAGAGAGAGAGAGAGGAGAAGAGAAGAGAGAGGAGAAGAGAAGAGAGAGGAGAAGAGAAGAGAGAGGAGAAGAGAAGAGAGGGGAGAAGAGAAGAGAGAGGAGAAGAGAAGAGAGAGGAGAAGAGAAGAGAGAGGAGAAGAGAAGAGAGAGGAGAAGAGAAGAGAGAGGAGAAGAGAGAGAGAAGAAGAGAGAGAGAGAGAAGAAGAGAGAGAGAGAAGAAGAGAGAGAGAAGAAGAGAGAGAGAGAGAAGAAGAGAGAGAGAGAGAAGAGAGAGAGAGAGAAGAAGAGAGAGAGAGAGGAGAGGAGAAGAGAGAGAGAGAGGAGAAGAGAGAGAGAGAGCAAAAATTGATTTAATAAAATACATTAAAATAGGAATTTAAAGAAAATATTAATAAAGAAAGAAAATTATTTGTTATAAAATAAATAAATAAAAATGTTAGTAAAAATGGTAATATTTTGAAATTGAATACTTCCACTATTTTTTCAAGAAAACATTTGTTTTTAGTGACTACAGTTGCTAGGTTGTTTGTTTATAGCAACAGTGGTGGATGACTTAACTTACTAGTGTTTTCATTGGTCAAATTCAAACAAGTTGTGCTTGATTTTTTTTTTTTTTTTGACAAAGAAAACTGAAAAATAAATTTGATTTGACTCAAGGGTCGTTCCACTCAGTTGGGTAAAAATCCAATTCTCCGCTGTAAATATACATTTTTACGTCAAATTTTGAATCCAAAGCAAATGGACGTTTTCTCTTTGAACAGAGAAAAGATTTACAGTTTTTTTTCTGAATATCCTTCTAGGAGGGGTATAAATTTATCTTTGAACAGAGACATACTTTTTTAGTGAACAAAATATTTAAGCCAGGAGACTTTAAATTTAATTTTTCCAGAGGAAAAATTATTTATTTTCTAGAATATTAAAAGTTAATATTCTTTGTGTGTAAAGAATATGACACAGAGAGTGTCTCTAATATTTTATTTTTAAAAAGGAGAGTGAAAATTACCCATTATCTCTTTGCTTATAAAATGTAAATTTATCACAGTTTTAATAAACTACAATTGCCAATAATTATTTTTTCTTTGAAGTGTTATCAAAAAGGCTTTTTTTTCTCCAATAAAAACCACGTGAATTTTTTTATCTATATTGTAACAATTTTTTTTAAATGCTCTAAGAAAATATATTTAGGTTCTAAACTGAAATTTCTCTTGTTTTACTTACAGTAGTCATAAATTTTTTCAATAAGCTTGCAACCAAATAAAATACTTAATTTCAGTAAAAAAAACATTGATATAAATATACTGTATTTTTCTGCTGCAAAATTGTGAACTTTCTTCAAATCTGTAAGAAGAAATAATGAAAAAAACAAACAAAAAAACAACATATATTGTGTACTTCAATTTGCCATTTGAAAACCAAGAAAAAGGAATTATCAATACTAGTAAACCAACTTGCATCTTTGAAAGAAAAAAAGAAAAAGAATATGAATTTTTAAAACAGACACCAGTAAACACATCTTTTCTAAAATAGTGAATTTAATTATCCATTCATATTTTGCTTTAGGTGTTATTAGTAGCACATGGAACTATATAGTCAATTAATTTTTTATATTTAATAAAATTGTGTTAGTGAATGATGGTGCTTCTCATTTTGTCTATGGTTATTGATGGGTGACTATTATTTTGTAAAATATATTATGACAAGTAGTTCCCCTTGAGACTTTAACCGAATGAAAAGATTCATCATAAATGTTTAGAGAGATGATATGTACGAGAGAGATGATAGATGCGAGAAGAGAGAGAGAGAGCAAAAATTTGTAATTATTTCATTTTGACTGTTGATAATAAGCATGACCGTTTTTAGCTGCCCCCACAAGGTTTGATCAAAAGTTGTATTTTATAAAAACTCACAGGTCCTCTTTATGAAGACTAGTTCTCTTTTAAAGGAGGGAAAATTCCATTTTTATACACAGCGTATCTGAACAAATGTGGGAAATGGATCAGCTGGATTAACAACAAATGCCAGACTTCAATAAACCCAATCTTGAAATGATTGTGATCTTTCCCAAAATGACAGGTTACCAGAGTAGTTATATATTTCCTATGAGTGAACAGTGTTCAACCCCCAAGCAAAAATGACGATCTTGAATGCTGATTTTCAAGGCATGCCCTCATCACTTAAGTAGGTTCATGTACAAATTTTCCCTATCCTCCACTGCCACCATTCATCACCTCATTTAACCTTGTTCCAAGTTTAGGTTAAACTTAATACCTACAAGACGCCAATAAGCACACATTAATATGCCTATCTCTTCTCAGCCTGTGCTTAGCAATGTTTATTTTTAACAAGATTATTCCTTCTCCAAAACATGTTTGATTCACTTAACACAAGGTGTGCAAGTGCACACGTGAAATATATTTCTTGCAGGATTGTGCTCAGGTTATATGGTAGAAACATTTTTACTTAGTTATATGGTTCTGATCTTTTCTATGAAAACTGAATGCCATAAAATACCCCCCCCCTCCACAAGATGCATTTGGCTTACTGCCTAAGTGTGAGTAATCATCAAAAGAAAATAAATCTATTTCTCCAGCTTTAAACTCGTCATCAGTGAAGAGTGGGCTGCAAGTTAACAAGTGAACTTGTTATGGTATCAAAATTTAGTCACTTATCAATAAAAGGAAAAAAAAAAGAAAGAAAAGAAATTACAAAATAAATCACTATTTTTTAGTCACACCTTCACTTTATGGCAGACTCCATTTTGTTCAAACCAATTCAATAGTGTGTACTCCTTTTGCAAGAAGAGAACTAGACAAAATATTTAATAAAAAATGGTCAGCAGTGATATTAAGTGAAAAAAGCCAAGTTGAATTACATTCTAATGCAAGAATAAATAAATATTTTATTTTTTTACTAAATACAATGCCCAAGAGTTCCTTAAGTTAGAGGATTACAAAACAAGTTTGTCATAAGGGTATAAAACGAAATACAGATTATTATAACGATATAGGATAGATAACAGTTGACTATATATTTGGAGAGATAATGATTGTAGTGATCAGGAAAACATCCTTTCAGTAGCCCATTCCACAAAGTAGCAGTTCCTAGAAAGAAATTTTAGGAGTGGAACTTACCATTGGAATATGAAGGAAATGATGGATTTGACTTTGTGTATGTGACATGACAATTTTTTTTTATATTTTTATATGAGATCCATAGAATCCTGTAATTCTTGGGCATTAAATATGAGGAAGTAAGAATAATGCATTTTTTTTTCTTGCAAAAAAGTAGTATTGATATTTGATATTAATATTATTGATACTATTATTATTGAAATCAGAAAATGTTAAAGTCTTTATAAAATAGACTAAAAAGTAATTCAACTTAGCTATTCCAGTTATTACTAGGTCAAAAAAAATTTTTTTTTTTTATTATTTTTAAAATCATTTCACTGCAAGCAAGGGAATAAAATCCACTAAAACACAAAAAGAAATAAATCATAAAAGTAACATTATCCATTCTTTATAAGGTATTTGTATTGGTGCACTTATAAAAGCTAAATGGAATATAAATAATTCTGTTCATAGGGTAATCTCAAGCAACGCCAGAATTATAAAACAATAAGCCTGATCAGCCACTCCAGCATGTCCATTCTCCGTATTATCCTCGACCATCTGAAATCCAAGGCTGAAGAACTACTGTCAGAAGAGCAGGCAGGTTTTAGAGCTTGACAGAGCACAATGGAACAAATCACCGACTGTAGGGTTCTTGTGAAATATGTGCAAAATCAGAGGGACCTGTTCCACAATTTCATTGATTTCAAAAGAGCATTTGATCAGGTATGGCATGATGGCCTCTGTCACATCCTCAGAGGATTCAACATAGAAGAAGTGCTACAAAGTCATCCAGGCTCTCTATAACCATGCCACTAGTGCTGATCTCTAGAATAACTAAGTGGGAGATTACTTCTAGATGACTATCAGCATCAGACAGGGATGCCTACTATTTCCAATAGTCTTCAACCTGTTTTTTTTTTTTTTGAGAGAATTATATAGGAAACCCTCCATGAGCACAGCACTTCCATCTATCAGTCTGCAACCCGCAAGTCACAGATGATATTGAGCTTATAGCAGACAGTAACATTGAACTGCAAGACCCGACCAACAACCTCTTTGAAAGTGCCAGTGCATATGGAATGCAATTCAATGCAGAAAACTTAAAAATAATGGTGAAGAGCACAAGCACCATCAGTGCCAGTGAACCACTAGACAAAGTGTCCAGCTTCAAAATACTTGGGAGCAGCCATGTCAAAAGACAGTGATCGCCACAGCAGTGATGGCCAGACTGGAAAGGATATGAAAGAACAACATCAACTTTCAGACAAAGTTCTACAAATCACTGGTTGTATCCAGCCTCCTCTACACGTGTGACACTTAGACCCTTCTGGTTGAGACAGGAAAAAGGATCCAGGCATTTGAGAACAAATACTTGAGAAAGCTCCTCTGGACACACCAAACCAATGCTTATGTATGGAGTAAAATCAAGTCTTGTGGGTCAATAGGAATCACCCTTTATCAGCATTAAGCATCAGAAGATGGCATGGTTTGGCCACATCACACAACTTCTGCAAGACCATCAAGCATGGCACTGTTGAAATCAGGCACAGCCATGCAAGAGCTGGTCAGGCAACATCAAAGGACGAATAGACATAATGCTGGAACTCCGCAGAGCCACCACCAACAGATCATAGTGGAGGAGAAGGTTTTCAGTTTCTTCTACCCTTAGGTCATGAGTAAATTAGTTGGTTGTTTAGCAGCATATCAACACCTCTATGGGTTATTGAATACTGAAATCTAAATATTTTGTATGCAATTATTTTATTTTTTAGAAATAATGGTTTAGTGATACAATTCTTAGTAATTAAACCATAGCTGGGAGCAAAGAGGTGGATTCATATCTTTCCCAAGGGTATTTGCATTAAGTGAATATAAACAAACCCAACCGGAATTGAAGCTCGGCTCCTGAATTAACAATTCCGAGCCACTAACTCAGACACCAACTGCACATCCGAGTTTACAGCAGCTGCTGTTACGATTGAGAGATCACTGCTGTTACGATTGAGAGGTGGGGCTCTCACTGTATACTGGCAACTAATTAAGGAGCAGAGGTCAGGTGCAGAGCAGATAAAGCAAGCTCTCATGACCACATATGCTATGGACTCCGATGCATTTAAGCAGTTCATGACAAGGTGACTTTGTACTGGGGAAACTTTAGATTCATTTTTGGCAGAGCTACATTTGGCTCAACTGGTTGGTGGACAGTTACCCAAGCGATGGATGGTATGCACATTTGTGTCTGGCCTCCCACACAAAGTTAGACGGCTTCTTAGAGCATCATCCAGAATAAAGACTGTAACCTTGGAGCAACTTCTAATCTAGACAAGGACCACTACGTCTGATAACCAAAAACCTTGAGAGTCAGTTGCCACATCCATTCAATGAACATGCACCAAGACACCTTCTGGAATGCACAAGAATGGCATAATTGTTTTTTTGTCTCAACCATCTTGCTAAGGACTGTAAACAAAGACAATGGGAGGGAACAGATAACCAGGTGTGCAGATCGCACCATGAAGTATATTGCTTTCATTGCAACAAGGCCAAAAGTCAGGGAAACAATTCAGGGGAGGAGTAAAGAACGATGCACTACCAGTCATCAAAGTGTTCGTAGATGAACGGAAACGCATAGCTCTTGTAGACAATGGCTGCTCAGAGACACTAGTGAGCAGCTCTGTATGCCGCCTTTGGTGATGTCAGGAGTTGATGGTGCTGACAGCTGATGGGAAATCGTTGAAGTGTCATGGGTATGACACAGTTAAATTTGCTTGCCATGCTTGACCTGTGAACATTGAAGTCCTAGTTATGGAGGGAACATTGCTAGGATTTAATCTGCTTTTGCATCACTAAATCGGGAGAAGTCGGCTTCCCCAAGGAAGACATACCCCATGTACTGCCATTTCCATCAACAAACCTGACTGTGCAATTCAACCACCAAAAGAAGGTTTGGACTGCCTCATAGAAACGGGCCAGTAGTCAAATACTCAAAAGACTGAAAAACGGTGTGCTAGAATACACCATGCTATCCGGGATGAATAGGACAAAGAACTGCAAATGTGGGTAGACAATGAATGGCTGCTGCCATATCCTGAAAGTGAGTTTGGCCCACCCAAGGGCCCGATTCCATTGATGGCAGGAGTTCAAGAGAACAGAAGGTTCTGCCAATGCTTGATTACAGGGAATTGAATGATTTTGTAGAAGCGTTCACTACCGAAGTGGATGTGTGCACCCAGAAGTTGAGAGAATGGTGGCAGCAGGGAGTGATCGTATCCCTGTTAGATTTGCAGAAAGCTTCCCTATGGATACACGTTGACAAGGCATTGTGGTCTTTTCAAACCATGCTGATCAATGGCAAGAGGTATTGCCTTATGCAATTAGGATTTGGCTTAAATTTTGCACCTTTCATCATGAAGGCTATTATAGACTTAGTCATGTCCCAGAATGTGCCAATCAAAAAGGTTATGACATTTTTGTCAACAAAGCTTTGGTTTCTACCACATGTGTGAGCGACCATCTATCCAATTATGGACTTAATTGCAAAGACCCAGAGAGACTGAAAGACGGGATCAGGTTTTGAAGTGAAAGTTTTCTCTTGTTATGTATAACCCATTTTTCATCAAGTTATAATATATTTAGTTGTGATACATTTGCTGAGGAGGATCTATTCACCATTATTCCCATAAACAGAAATTACTTATGAAACAATGTAATATTATTTACCATCCTAAAATTACAGCTGACACACAAACTTCAAAAATGTGGAGTGAAAATGAAAATGTTTCTATAGAATAAACAGAAAACTAGATCCTACTCTACATCAAAAGTTAATAGAAAACCATAAGAAATTGAATATGACATTTGTCACCTTTAAATGATCAAATGTTAAATGTTCCTTTAGGACTTTTTCTTTTTTTAAATCTTGAAACTTATTAGAGAAATTTCCCCTTAAAAACGTTTTTATTATTTCTACTTTTAGGATTCAGTGAACCTATATATAAACAATGCAACATAAGTTATGATAATGCAAGCAGTTTATCTGAGCTGATTGATTCTTGCAGTCTTGAAATGACCCTGAAAGTCACAAAATATGATATCAAGAGACCAGATATCAGCGAAAAAATTCTATAAGGGGGGTGAATAAAATATCTTGGACTAACTCACCTAAAATCTGACCAAATGACCACACATCAAAATTTATTTTTGGGAGGTGCTTCTTAGTTGAGCCTTCAAGAATTTTCCAGTGACCACATGTATGTTTAGAAGTTTAAATGTGTGTGTGAGTGAAGTGAGGGAGAGAGGGAGAGAAAGGGGAGAGGGAGAGAAAGGGGAGAGGGAGAGAAAGGGGAGAGGGAGAGAAAGGGGAGAGGGAGAGAAAGGGGAGAGGGAGAGAAAGGGGAGAGGGAGGAAGAGAAAAAAAAAAGGACAGAGAGAAAAATGTATGTCAAACCATATGTCAGCAAATGTGGACAAAGGGTCAGATTTTCTTCCAAACTTATATAGCCGAGTCAAACATATGACCACACAGACGTTTGCATCTGTTTGGTGGGTGATTAGCTGATATACATGATCTTTGTATGTGTAGAGTGTGGAGGGGGAGACATTATAAAGAAACTGACTATTTGATGTCTAGAAGTAAATGCAGGTAGGACAGAACCCCCCTCCAAAAAGAAAACAAGATACTCCCACCCAATCCAGAAACAGTGTTAATTTCAGGTGATTGATATTTGTTTCAATATAGTAACAGGAAGGGATCGTGGGATATGTCAGGAAACACTTGTTGAATCTAACAAAGACGAACGCAATTAACAAAATGGTAAAAGCGAAAAGAATAAAAAGGTGCAAAAACAAAGTATCAAAATTGAATAGAGTTTAAAAGGTTAAAACTAAAAAAAAAAAAAAAAAAAAGAAAAAGGTGTATTCATGCAGAAATAAAACATTTTGATTTAGTTTCTTATCTTTTCAAAATACAAATTGAAGATTAAAAAATGACAAGACAATGAACCCTTAAAAGGATTTCTTTTCTTGACTTAAGATAGTATCTTAGCTCTGATGCAAATTTAAAATATTACATTTTCAAGAAGATAAAAATGGATGGGGGGGAAAACATAAGTTAGATTTTCTGAATGACAACTGCTATCAATTGCAATTACAGTAACTGAACCAGTGGTTCCCAAACTTTTTTACACAAAATACACATACCCCACTTAAGCATCTCTAAAATCCTGATGCCACCCCTTGTGACATATAACACTGATTATTCAAAAGTGAACTCTTCATGTGGAAGCCTGAAAGAGCATTAACTTAGTCTAAACAAGCTTCCAAAGAACATGGTGGTATCTAGAAAAATAAAATCAACAAAAGGACAGTTGAAGTACTGAGGAAGAAATTATATATATATATATATATATATATATGAGGGGGGGCATACTATATATGAACTATATTAACTGACACTAGAAAAAAAAATTAACTGTTAATAACTCATTCTTGATATTCCCTCTTTAAAAATCAAATTGCCTCATATTTGGAACTAGAACTAAATTGTTGTATTACAGCCTTTATGAAAATTATACAACATGGCACTGATCAAAATTAAAAGTGAATATGAACTACAGACAACCAAGCCTGATTAGTTTCAGGTGTGCATCTTTAAACATTGTAGAGTAATTGGCCACGGTTAAATTTAATTGGCTAAATGTCCAACCAACAGAATTGTTAAAGTTTTCAATAAACAATAACAAAAGAAAGAAAAAGAACAGGGCAAAAATTATATTGACAAACAATATCTGCAAAGCAAAGCAACAGTAATAAGGCAAAGGGAGAGCAATAAGGCAAAGAAACATTAATAAGGCAAAAAGTTCACAAACTAAGGATGGTTTTAACACACAAAAGGGGATACAGACAAGTGATCACGGCCATTCCGACTTCAAGAAAGAACAGAAATATATTCAATGAGACTGAGAAGTGGCCTATCTTATTGGCTAAGAAGAAATCCCAGCATGCATCTGTATGATTTTTCTATACATTTAGGAAGGTGGACAACAATATTGTCATCAAGTCTGGCACATAACAGCTAAAATACTGCATTATTCCTATAATAGCAAATTGGTCTCTAATGACCACCAAGGAGTCTAATCTGATCTCACATAAATTTATAACAGTGATTCAGTATTATGTCTTATTGGTTGTATATTTGTGCTACACATGTGTTAATGTAAAGGATTTTGTTGTCTTCTCTTTACAGTCTATTTTATCAACTCAAACATATTCCACAAAAAGAATTATCCCAATGTCGTGGGGAAAAAAAAAGGAGAGAGAGAGAAAGAAAAAGAAATGGATTTTCTATAAACTATTAATGAAACATGAAGCTACTGAGGTCAAAGCTGAGGAAGGAACCCCCCAAAAAAAAGTTTTTAAAGAAGAAAACATTGATAAGACAAATGATTTGTGACAAATTGCTGGAGATTGATGAAAACCACCAAAACTGTAAATATGAAGACACTTTCCTGATGGATTTGATAATGGCACATCTGATTGGTTTTCAAAACTTGAATATTCAATTCAGATTTTTTTTTTTTTTTTTTTTTTTTTTTAGGCAGGCTCTTTTGCTTGAAAACCTGTTGAAATACTCTCTTCCTCCCTTACTAAGCCTTGTATCATACTCAACTAAGCTTAGTAAATATTAAAAAATATGCAGATTTGTCAGAAAACAGGAAAGTTTTATTAAAGGAATTTATTGGCATTTTAATTACCATGTTCAGCTTATAAAATTCAAAAGTGTGATATCATGGGTAGGATTTATAAATATGTTAAAGGCTTTCATTTACTATTGATTACACAAGGGTGCATCAATAAGTCTGCAGCTCAACACCTAGTTTTCAGTTACATTTTTTATTTGAAATTTTCATTGTATAATATTTTATCTATATGCTTAATAGACACCATTGAATTAAGTGCATTGACAAAAGTGATTTTTTTTAAAATATTGCAGAAAAATTTTTTATCATGTGACAACAAACTTATTTGTTAACATATACAGAGGTACATGAATATTTACTCTATTTAAATTGTTTGGACAGTTGTCCTCATCTTTATTATATTCACAGCATTTTGACGGTTGTACACTCTGGCCTTCTTCAGGATCTGTCTATATTTTTGAGATGAGGTATTGTAACAACTTATTTGTTTTACATTGTTCAGACTTGTCCTCCTCTTTGTCATATTCGCATTTTGGTGTTGTACAATCCAGTCTTCTTCAAGTGATATACATTGGAATTTCAAAACTTTACTTAGAGGGGTAGATTGTTCTAGTTCCATGTGTCATACCTTTTCTGGATATCTCAGTTTCAGTTATCTCCCTTTTAGTAAACCAACTCTCCAAGTTTTTTGAACTCACAACTCTTTGGGTCTATTTTCCCTCGTATTACCTCTTTATGATGTTCTTAAGGGGTGGCTTGTTTTGCCATTATATTTCTTACCACAGCTGCACGGGATGGTGTACACACAGCCCTTAGTCATGTTCTCCTCTATGAGGGATGGGTCTTACTTGGAAGAGGTGTCTGCAAAGTGTTGAACCACTTTTGAAGGTTCAACACTGATGTTATATGGACCACAGATCTTTGGTATTTTCTCTGATAATCCCTTCACAGAGGGTAGGCAGACTGAAGGTGTTTACCAAGTGCTGTTATCCTCTTGTACACTTCTATCCCAGTTTCTCAGAGCTGCTGCCATGTACTCAGGATAGCTGTTACATTCTAGGGTACTGCTTATACTGACCATTTCTTGTTCATATGTCTCTGAGTCGCCACTTAGGACTTTTGCTCAATGTTATAAGCAGTGGACGATCTCTTTCTTTACACTGTATCGGTGGTGTTGAATTGAATTTGAGGTATTGTCTGGTGAATGTAGGCTTGTGGTATATGGATATCTTGACCCCATACCCTGTTTGAGATATTAGTACATCTAGGAAGGCAAGTTTGTCATTTTCTCTCTCCATTGTGAACTATATTAATGATCTTATTGAGTTCACATGGTCCAGTATTTGCTGGACCTCTTCCTGCTGTGGCTCGTGTCATGAAGGTGTCCCAGTGGACAAAAAAGGGTTTGGTTCAAAATTTCAATCACCTGAAGAAGGCCGGAGCGTACAACAGCCAAAACATTGTGAATATAGCAATGAAGATGAGTATAAGAGCTAGAATAATGTAAGTAGTGAAGTTTCTGTTCATTCAATTTCACTTTTGTTTTTTTCTTTATTTTCAATACAAAGAATTCCAAAAAGCAAGCTAAAAATATTTTTAAAACAAAATATATTGCAAAATTCAAAGTTTAATTCAGCTCTTTCTCCCTCCTGCTAAAAAATTAATGCATAAAATAAATAAAATAAAAGACTGATGAAGTAGTGGTAATATCAGTAGACAGCAATAAGAGAGAAAAAAAAAAGTCAACTTCAAATTAAGCTGATACTAAAATACCACCATACTATTTTTCTCTACCGTCTAGAATTTCAGGAGTCATTCCATACATAATGAGTTTGAATGAAAGATTTAATATATTTAATAAATCCTACCTATGATATCACATAAACCTCTAACAATAAAGATGGCTAAAATTTTGAAAAATTTCATATTCTTGATACATCTCATATTTAGACACCAACAATTTAATAATTCTTTTTTTTTCAGCATTATGTAAAAAGCAAAGTAATCAAATAATAGAATCAAGCAGAAAAGACGAGCAAAACAAAGACATTTGTCACAAAGAATATCTTCAGTGAGAAAAAAAAAAAATTTTTTTTTCATTAATTACAAATTCATAATTGAATAAACCACATAACTATATATATATATATATATATACACACACACACAAACATATTACTAGACTTAAAAAGGAAACATTCTGTTACTAAGTGCTTTGTTTCTATGCAAAATTTCCACACCTCTTGCTTATAATATGTAATGACAATGCAAATATACATTCAATGTATACAGCGTATCGTCTTTGTACAAGTCATATGGTATTGATTATTCAGTGTAAGTGAAAGTAGTATCCAATTCATTTACAACAGCTAAAAATAGGAAGAAAAAAAGATGTCCATAATTCTTCAGGAAGAGACAGTGGCTAGCAGAAACAACAAGTTAGATGCACAAGATCACTAGGTTTGTTGGTGCCTTGGTACTGTAATTAGCCAATGTTGAGAATAGTAGCTCTACAAGATAAAATAAATTATTAGTCAAATAATAAATAAGTAAAACCTTTGTACTATACTCAATGTAATTATGGGACAGCAGTCGTGGTTGGTTTTCTTGGTCATCTAAATTTTATTTGGTGCTCAATATTTTAAAATTAGCTCATTAATATTTGTATTAAACATTTTAAGAAAATCTGTTCATTTTATTACTTTATTCTCTTATTAGACATTTTAACTTATTGCATCATAAAAAATGTAAAAATTAATATTTGTTTTTGCTATTCAACCTGGTCTCCAGTTTTTAAGGCCACATCATATTGAAGCACTGGTTGCTATATGATCACCGAAGTTAAACAACATTGAGCCTGGTCAGTTCCTAGATGGGTGACCAACTGGGAATACTAGGTGTTGAAAGCTTGGATATGTGGTTGGTGCAATGGATAATAGCCCAAAATTGTTAATCAAAGAGCAGAGTTCCAATTCCAGTTGGGTCTTATTTTATTGACTTACACGCAAATACCCTTTAGAAAGGATATGAATCTACTGCTCCCTGTAGCTGTAGGGTTAATTAGTAAGATTTGTATTATTAAACCATTATCTAATTAAAACAAAATATTCTTACCTTCTAAAAATATGTTCTGGCTTTAAATAACCTGTAAAGGGCTGATAAGATCTAGAAATTGAATCAATCCATCCTGTTGTTAAATTTAAATGCAGAAATTTAGAAGAAAACTTCACAGAAGACTAACATTCATCTCCAGCCTGATAAATTATCAACCTTCCAAGAAGATCTGTTTAAGACAAAGTGGTCATGGCTAAGCCAGGTTCTGAGTATTTCTATTGCTTTCTCTTTCGACTTTTCATTGTTTGTGAAAGTTGACCTCCCAAAGTAGAGGATAAGTGTCCAAAGCACTGTGTATTTTATTCTAAATTCTCAGTTTAATTTCATGATTAAAATAAAATTATTATTACCAGTTTCTGTAAGTATTAATCAGAAAATTAATAATGAAATTAATCTTACATTCAAAACAAGGTAAAGTAGTTTATTGAGATATTAGTATTTAACAATTTATTGTACATATGTTTAAAAAGGAAAAAATTAAAGTGATTTTCTTTCTTCAGCCTACATGAAATTTCACCATTTTGTGATTGAAGTTCATAAAAAGCAGGTAGGTAAAGGCTGACATTAGAAGCAATAAACCAATAATTGATACAAAAGGATGTGGGGGAGGGAGAGTTCACATTCACAGTCCCTGCTACAATTCCTTTTTTTTTTTTTACTGATTTTGAAACATTTTACAAAATATGTTTGTTCTTTCAAGAAAGAGAAGGCGAGGGCGAGAGAGAGAGGAGAAAGAGAAGGCGAGAGAGAGAGGAGAAAGAGAAGGCGAGAGAGAGAGGAGAAAGAGGAGGCGAGAGAGAGGAGAAAGAGGAGGCGAGAGAGAGGAGAAAGAGGAGAAAGAGGAGGCGAGAGAGAGGAGAAAGAGGAGAAAGAGAAGGCGAGAGAGAGGAGAAAGAGGAGAAAGAGAAGGCGAGTGAGAGAGAGAGAGAGGAGAAAGAGAAGGCGAGTGAGAGAGAGAGAGAGGAGAAAGAGAAGGCGAGTGAGAGAGAGAGAGAGGAGAAAGAGAAGGCGAGTGAGAGAGAGAGAGAGGAGAAAGAGAAGGCGAGTGAGAGAGAGAGAGAGGAGAAAGAGAAGGCGAGTGAGAGAGAGAGAGGAGAAAGAGAAGGCGAGTGAGAGAGAGAGAGGAGAAAGAGAAGGCGAGTGAGAGAGAGAGAGGAGAAAGAGAAGGCGAGTGAGAGAGAGAGAGGAGAAAGAGAAGGCGAGTGAGAGAGAGAGAGGAGAAAGAGAAGGCGAGTGAGAGAGAAAGAGAGAGGAGAAAGAGAAGGCGAGTGAGAGAGAGAGAGAGAGGAGAAAGAGAAGGCGAGGGAGGGAGAGAGAGGAGAAAGAGAAGGCGAGGGAGGGAGAGAGAGGAGAAAGAGAAGGCGAGGGAGGGAGAGAGAGGAGAAAGAGAAGGCGAGGGAGGGAGAGGAGAAAGAGAAGGCGAGGGAGGGAGAGGAGAAAGAGAAGGCGAGGGAGGGAGAGGAGAAAGAGAAGGCGAGGGAGGGAGAGAGAGGAGAAGGAGGCGGCGAGGGAGGGAGAGAGAGGAGAAGGAGGAGGCGAGGGAAGGAGGAGGCGAGGGAAGGAGAGAGAGGAGAAGGAGGAGGCGAGGGAAGGAGAGAGAGAGGAGAAGGAGGAGGCGAGGGAGGGAGAGAGAGGAGAAGGAGGAGGCGAGGGAGGGAGAGAGAGAGGAGGCGAGGGAGGGAGAGAGAGAGAGGAGAAAGAGGAGGCGAGGGCGAGGAGAAAGAGGAGGCGAGGGCGAGGAGAAAGAGGAGGCGAGGGCGAGGAGAAAGAGGAGGCGAGGGCGAGGAGAAAGAGGAGGCGAGGGCGAGGAGAAAGAGGAGGCGAGGGCAAGAGAGAGGAGAAAGAGGAGGCGAGGGCGAGAGAGAGGAGAAAGAGGAGGCGAGGGCGAGAGAGAGGAGAAAGAGGAGGCGAGAGAGAGGAGGCGAGGGCGAGAGAGAGGAGAAAGAGTAATGAGAAAGGTAATGCTTCCACCCCAAGTTGTACAATTATGTTCATTCATTAAAAAAAAAAAAAAAAAAAAAAAATTTTTTTTAGGAGTGTTCATATTAGTTTTTTCATCGACTCCAGGAAAGAAGAAAAAAATGTAGCTGCAAAGATAATAGTCAAGTAAATGTATTGAATGCTCAACACAATTACAGCTGGATGCTAGGGAATGAAGAAGAAGAAAAGAGAATCATACCTGTTCGTTATTCATCTATTCTTCAACATCACTACTGCCTTGTCTATAAATGATTTGACGGTAACCTAATATATGGGCGAAGGTTATCCATCTTATGCCTGCCTACCTGTCTGTTATGAGTAGACATTCCAGGTAAACTAATTATCTGTCTGGGTAACATTGTGCAATGTTCCCACGATTTGGGTACCTCTTGAAAGTTTCATGTAAGTATATGTCAAGATGATGGTAAACATACCAAACTGGATGCTATCAAGAGACTTTGGTAACAGTAGCCACTGCTTCAATCAGCATGGGGGGGGGGGTAGAGAGCAATTCTTCTGTACTTTCTGATCTGGGTATACCTTTATTAAAGAACAACTATTGATACCATGAGATGATACATCACAGATGTACAAGACTGACACTGAAAAGGAAGTGTGCAGTTTTTAGTTTTCCTACTTGAAATTTAAGAAGTTTTGGGGAGGGTTTTTTTTTTCCAATGATGGTCACCCTGTACAGGGCCCATGAGCCACTCAAGGTCGAGGGTTACAGAGTAAACTTCACAGTTTATGTGTGGAGAAAATAACGGTTACCTCCAGACTTGAACAGGTTAAGAGTGTAGTGACCAGGGAAGCATCCTTTTGGGAGTCAGTTCCACAAGGCAGTGGTTTGTGGGAAGCTGTTCCAGTGGAATATATTGCACCAATGGAATACAAAGGAAATAAGGGTGGTTCACTACAATGTGTGTGGCACGGTGGGTCTTAGCCATGAAGGTTAGGAGTGGTGGAACTAAAAATGTAGTTCATCTTGACACTTTCCATGGAAATAGTGATAGAGCACTGAAAGGCTTGAAGACTGGAAAATGAAAGCTAGGCAGTTCCTGCAACAGTAATCCATTTTCGGTCTGATCTGGCTCTTGTAAAGGTAGAAGATGGCAGGCAGAGTGAGGTACTTACTAGAGTTGAACAGGGAACCAACCATTTTTCCAGCATCTTCACCACAGTGAGCAAAATAAAGGGTTCAGTTCGACATTCCAACCACCTGAAGAACGCCGGAGCATACAACTGCCGAAACGTAATAAATATGGCGACAAAGATGAGGACAACAGTCCAAATAATGTAAATAGTGTACATAATACCTCATCTCAGAAATATAGACAGATAGCATATTTAATGATGTATCATATGTATGAATTGCACTTGAGTTCTGGGCAGAGTTTAAATCCCAGTAGGCACTCAAGGCTTGAGTGAACACCTGTTCATTGTGATAGGTGAAAATTCACAGTCTTAATACAACACAAAGTCAAATAGAGATAAAAAAAGATTGTGTTGTGCCAATCTTCCAAGCAGGGAGAGCCTGCCTCTGACTTTAAAAATTTGCATTTGAAACAGTGACCTCTTGCAGGAGTGGAAATATGCAAGTAATCAAGCCTTACAAGGAAAGTCCTACAATTATTCTTTTAACTCCTGGCTGGTAGAATGAGTAAAGAGTCACCCATTTCTATCTAACAGGGAAAAATGAGTGTTAACTTTGATAACTAACTTAGTACTTATAGTATAATATACTATCAAATAGATGATTTAAAAAAGAAAAAAAAAATGTAACTTGTTTGGGAATAAGATTAATTTCAATAAATATAGATGAGTATAAATAACATTAAAATATTAAGAAAATTAAGTATACCATTTCTCACTTTGTTAATCAATTATGGATTGAAGTTTTTTTTTTTTTTTTTTTTTTTTTTTAAATCGGGCTAAGATACTAATTTGGGATTTCTTAATTACAGAGATTTTCTAATGTCATTTGCTGAGGATAAAATTGCAAATCTACAAAAACTTTCAATAGAGTATGGAGGATAAATCAGTAAACAAGAAATGAAAACTTGTCAAATTCTTAGTGACATCAATATTGCTAGGCTAAGGAGGCTTTCTTACTTTATGTTCATAGTAACATAATAGTTTGACAATCCTAGATAGTAATTAATTTTTTTTTTTATACTAATGTTTACAAAATACAGGGCCCAGGAGCCATGCAAGGTAGAGGGTTACTGTGTGTAGTTATATTAACATAGGAGTATAGAGCTGAAATAGACTTTAGAAGAAACCAGAAACGTAAACAGGAAACATGGGATAAACCTCCACACCTATTCAAAAGACCAGGGAGGAAATTCTGGATAGATTGGTAAGACTGACTTAATTTGAATAATGATCTTTAAAAGTGAATTTAGTACTTTTGTACACAAGTGCATGTAATGCAACATACACATGAGGAGGTCCAAAGCATATCAAACAAAATCATTGAAAGTAATAAAAAATAAATAAATAAAAAAATTTCAGTATCAGAATCATTCTGACAGTAAATCATAATTGCTTCCTGAAGCACAAATGATAAATGAAACTTTCTCAAATTAGGAGGAAAAAGAGAAAAATTACTAAATCTTTACTGAATTTTTAATAAAATTCTTGGAATGATGTTAGCTTTCAAGATTTTAATTCTTGACATTTTTTTTTCAAAGGAAGTACATGCAATGTAAGACAAGAGAAATGTAAGACAAGAGAAATGTAAGACAAGAGAAATGTAAGACAAGAGAAATGTAAGACAAGAGAAATGTAAGACAAGAGAAATGTAAGACAAGAGAAATGTAAGACAAGAGAAATGTAAGACAAGAGAAATGTAAGACAAGAGAAATGTAAGACAAGAGAAATGTAAGACAAGAGAAATGTAAGACAAGAGAAATGTAAGACAAGAGAAATGTAAGACAGCAACATTGTAACAAAGTTCTATTGGATATCTGACATTTTGAAGATGCAATCAATTTGTACAAACGTAAAATGTAAACTTGTCTTTTCATGTATATTTGAGAGAATTGGAAATGGGGAGAGGGGGGTAAAAAGAAAATCAGTTTTAGTCAATACAAATTGTCAGCAATTCGATATTTTGTCTGAAGAAGAGATAAGCTAAGAGGGTGATAGAAAAAAAATATACAGAACCATCTAATATTTACTTTGATTCCCCGAATAGAGTAAAATACAAGTCTAATGAAAATGCAAAAACGGCAGGAGAAATGAAATTAAGTTAAGCATTGCCAATTGAGAAGAAAACTTTTTCATTTTAACTTTTAAAGTGCTCTTTTGAATTTGGAGGGCTGTCTCTTTTTCTTACTACAAGAATGAAGTTTTATTTATTGAGGGGGGGGGTTATATATTTGCATCCATGAGCTTTTAGAGTGGCCCAAATCAAATATCTATTGTATGTTGACATTGTAATGAAGACTGGCACTTGAATAGGTAAACACACATACAAACAGGTTCTTTACACTTCACAAACAATCATTTATGTGACACGACAGAAACAAGAGCAAGCCTACAAAATTCTGAAAGTCTTTTTTGCGGTGGTAGGAGTTTTATGAAGTCAAGAATTGTTTTTTCATCAGGTTTAGGAGTGGGAGGAGAAATTGCATTATTTATAAAAAAACATTGCAACCAGGATCCTGATAATGGTGATGTTAATGATTAAGTGCTTTAACAAGAATGTATATTTTTCTTTAATTTCTCAAATATCCAGGTGGGTAGATGAAAATAAATATATGTTTAATAAATAAACAAAGCGTCTGCTCAAATATGATTATCAACTAAAAATAATGTTTAATGTGATAAAATCCATTACTTTAGAAATTGTTCCGTTTACATTTGGATACGAAATTGAGAAGATAGGAAATTTCCAAGAGTGTATGACAAGGAAGATTTCACTTAATGATTAAGTGTAAAGAATGCCTAGGGACAATATCCGAGTGGATTAAAGCAGTGGGTTTTGAATTTGGTAATTGAAAGTTCAATTCCTGAGTTAGGTAGTTTGTACTTGAACTCTGTGGAAACTGATAAGCAATAACTGAGCCATATTAAAAAAATAATAACTAGATGAGATATCCCTAGACATGGGCAGTGGAATGAGAAGTCTACCTCTTGGAGATTAAATAAATGGTTCAGTTCAGAATTCCCTGTGGGTCACCCATATTGATATAGACCTGATGAAGGTTGGAGGGTACAACAACCAAAGCATTATGATAACAACAACAAAGATGAGGACACTAGTCCAAATGTAAAGAGTGTAAATAATGCTTATTTACACTTTATCTTATGTGATTATGCTTATGTGTTTTGTATTTTCCATTATTGTTCATGAATATTTCAAATAAATTATTTTGTTTTAATTGTCCAAACTAAAGTCATCTTGATTTAGCAACTTAAAATCCATAATTTTGACAGTCATTCTCCCACAAGTTGTCTTGACTAACATATTGGAAAACAAATTTAAATATTAGCAATTATCACTTAAATTAATTAGTTGAGTATTTGTTAAATTTCTCTGACCATAAGTATAATTCAAGCATTGAAACAGAATTATTCACATTTATAAAATGTGTGTGTGTGTGTGTGTGGGGGGGGGGGTATAAAAAACTTACTCAGAAAAGAGCATGTGATAAAGATGGGCAATTCCTTCATCTGTGTCACAGACTAATGATGTCATAGTGGTGATAAAATATAAATTCTATTTTTATGTTAAATAAGTAAAGCTCCATAATTACTCAATGGGGAATGTTGTTTAATATTTACTAAATATTGAACCCAATTTGTTTTTAATACACAATATTTATAAGCAGCTGGACACAAATTTAGCAAATCTTCTAATTCTTAAGCAACTCCACTACTGATGTCAGTGGACACTTTGACGTGGTGTAATGGTTAGCAAGCTTGTCTTGCTAGATCAATTGTGACTGAATAAAGAGTTTGATCCTCACCGAGTGCCACATAACTTTGGCCTTGTGCCACATCTAAACTATGCTCAGAAAATCACCACTACGGATATCAGTGTGACTTAACTCATTTAAAAAGAAAACAATAGTAAAAATAATAAACAAGTGGAAAGACAAATTAAACAGATCGAGATATTAATAAATACATTCTACATCTATTTCCGAGATGAGGTATTGTAATTATTTACACTATTTATGTCCAGACTGTTGTCCTCATTTTTATTGTCATATTCACAACATTTTGGCTGTTGTATGCCCCAGCCTTCTTCAGGTGATATACATTGAAATTTCCACATGGCCAAGTGAATGAAAGCCTTGGTTGAAGTAATCCAGTGACTTGACCCAAAGATTTGTGAGTTCAATACCTGGCCACAGCAGAGGTGAACAAAAACTTGGAGAGTTGAGTTACTAAAGTGCTACAACCAATATTGCTGCAACATGTCATTCTATAAATAACATGGCGTATTGTCCACTACTGATCCCAGTACTGTGCAAGTGCCATAACCTAATTCATGATATTAACCAGGCCAAACCTTTTACCGCAGGGCAAATATCCATGTGTGATATTATCATATGAATAGAGTGGTACAAGGGTAGTAAAAGTTGTTTTCTTAGTAATTAGATTTTTAAATGCCAGTTTGATTATCTTTCACAATGAGGAAACAAATCTAGTAAAGTTTTGACTGTGATAATTTTTATCATGATGGCAATAAAGTAATTTGCTGTTTTTGTCAACACACCATAGATTGGACACAGAGATGTGCTTGTGAATTATCAGAAATTGTTGAAGTAAAAAAGAAGCCTATATAAGTAGGCTATATATTTGCATATTTTGCCGTTTACACACAAGCCTGTTTTTACATGTTTTTATGATTTTGAAACAAAAACGAGAAAATTGAAATTTACCGTCATGGAAGAACACGGATTTTGACATTTTAGAACACAGAGAACTTGCCACTCTACATTAAAGAAACTAAAGTACCAATTCTTGCACAAAAATTAAACAACCCAAGTACTGGTGAAAATCTCAGGTTGCTTATTAAAAAAAAAAAAAAAAAAAATGTTGTGTAGAAAAGATAATATGGAGCAACAAAGCCGGATATTTTATAAATACAATGCAATTTTAAATTCACTTAAATATACCAGTTAAGTAATGCTTAAAAAAAATAAGTTTCAAATCGAACCCGTAGGCCTCGACTGTGGTGATGGAAAGCAGCTGGATGGCATTACCATCTTACCTTTTAAAATGGGTAAGTCGTTGATTTGGGATGCGACCTGTGCGGATACATTTTCAGCCGGTAATTTGATCAGGTCCGCGGTTAAGCCGGGGTTTCGTCGCCAGAGAGGCAGAGATGAAAAAAAATAGCTAAATATTCTTCTATTGCTGATAGATTTTTTTTTTACTCCTGTGGCAGTGGAGACTTCAGGGGTTATTGGCCCTCGTTCGATGGCGTTCCTTCGGAGGATTGGCGTGATTGCGTCTCGATTAAGGAACGAGCCTCGTGAAACGGAGTGGCTCTTGCAGCATGTCTCACTGGCGACAGTTCGAGGTAATGCTTTCTCCATCATAGCGGCTGGCAGAGGATAGAAAAAATTGTTTATAGTTACGTTGTTCTGGAATTGTCATCATTGGTCGACTGAACTTGCTTTGTTTCAATGACTTTTGTTTTGTTATTATTAGTTACTTTGTTTTTTTCACTAAGTTCATAAGTAAAATTTAGGACGGAATTTTATTAAAAATGTATTTTCAATATCACTTTGAACCTTGAGTAAAGAAGGAATTTTGTAAAAAAAAAAAAGATTGATTATTATTTGTTGTGAAGTTTGTACCCCGACTCATTACCTCAATTAAGACTTGGCATTCTCTTTCACCAGAACATTTTTGCCAATTCCTTAAACAGAGATGGATTGAAAACATTTAAAAGTGTATTTGTTGATGTACTCACTATATAGGTTTCTATTAAAATTTATGCCAATTAAATTGAAGAATTAAATTTACTGGATTTTAAAAGAAATGGGAATCTCAATTTGATTGCATTTTATAAACAGCTACTGAGGGGAATAACTGAATAACAAAAAGAATGAATTCTCAAATTCTGCTATTCTTTGTGCATGTCAACATTACTTTATTTAAAACATGGCCCAGTGGATATGAGACCGTTCGTTGGATCCAGTGACTTGACACAAAGAGTTGGGTGTTCAATAACTGGCTACAGCAGTGGTGAACAAAAGAGAGAATTGAGTTAAAGGGAGATACATGAGACATAGGCAGAGGCATGGCTCATGGAACTAGAACAATCTATCCCAGTGGATGGAATAAAGGATTCAGTTTGAAATTCCAATCACCTGAAGAAGGTCGGCGCATACATTGGCTGAAATATCATGAACATGACAATAAAGATGAGGACAACAGTCTGAACAGTGTAAATAGTTACAGTACCTCATCTCAGAAATATAGACTGTGAATATGACAATAAAGATGAAGACAACAGTCCGAACAATGTAAATAGTCAATGTTACTTTATTTAAAACCAATATAAGAAAATACTTTATATCGAAGGAGAAAAGTAAAACCTTTAAATGTCTTTATAACCAGGGAGAGAAACGGACAAGACGTACATAAATAAAACTTACTAAATTTACTTATTTTTTTAATACTTTAAATTGTATATTTTAGTGAGAATTTATGAAGAAAAAGAAAAAGTTTAGACTTAAGGGGTTAAATGTAAATACAAATATAGTAAAATCTATTGAACTTCAAATTCAATCAGGATTGGCGTCAGTTTTTGTTTTTTGTTTTTTTTTTAAATCAAAAATTAAATAAAGTTTACAGGCTGGCAACCCCCCCCCCCCAAAAAAAACCTTGTCAAGCTGATAAGACTTGTTGCATTCATAAGGTTTGTTGAGAATGAGGCATAAAAAAAAATGGCATTGCTTAAGTGAAACTTTGATATGTTGGCATTTCATTGAGAAAGAAAAACCAAAACATACATTTCATACTTGACAATTATATAAAGAAATGCAAAAGGATAGATTATCTAAGGGGTTTCTTGTTGATAGGGGGGGAGGCAACAAGGGCAAAAGCAGAGGCATAATGAGCAAGTGGAAGAGATGGGACAAGGACTGCAGCAAGAGTGGAGGAAGTGAGAGTGAATGAAAACAAGGGGAGAACTAGAGGTAGGAGGCGAGAAGGGGAGAACTAGAAGTAGGAGGCGAGAAGGGGAGAACTAGAGGTAGGAGGCGAGAAGGGGAGAACTAGAGGTAGGAGGCGAGAAGGGGAGAACTAGAGGTAGGAGGCGAGAAGGGGAGAACAAGGACTGTAGGTGAGAAAGAAAAAGAGAACAAGAAATATAGGAGTGGCTAGGAGAAAGAACAAGGACCATGAAATGGGGAGCAGAACAAAAACCGTGGAAGTGGAGGAATAAGAAAGAACTAGAACCATAGAGTGGGAGTGGGGAGCCGAAGGAGAGAGGACAAGAAATATAGAGAGGGAAACGAGAAGGAGAGAGGACAAGAAATATAGAGAGGGAAACGAGAAGGAGAGAGGACAAGAAATATAGAGAGGGAAACGAGAAGGAGAGAGGACAAGAAATATAGAGAGGGAAACGAGAAGGAGAGAGGACAAGAAATATAGAGAGGGAAACGAGAAGGAGAGAGGACAAGAAATATAGAGAGGGAAACGAGAAGGAGAGAGGACAAGAAATATAGAGAGGGAAACGAGAAGGAGAGAGGACAAGAAATATAGAGAGGGAAACGAGAAGGAGAGAGGACAAGAAATATAGAGAGGGAAACGAGAAGGAGAGAGGACAAGAAATATAGAGAGGGAAACGAGAAGGAGAGAGGACAAGAAATATAGAGAGGGAAACGAGAAGGAGAGAGGACAAGAAATATAGAGAGGGAAACGAGAAGGAGAGAGGACAAGAAATATAGAGAGGGAAACGAGAAGGAGAGAGGACAAGAAATATAGAGAGGGAAACGAGAAGGAGAGAGGACAAGAAATATAGAGAGGGAAACGAGGAGAGTGAACAAGAAACAGAGGAGTGAAGCATGAAGACAGAATAAGAACCTTAAGTTTATGTCAATCAAATGTAGAGGCCACACTTTATGAAAAGCTCCCAGAATGCTCTTCAAACCAAAATTTGGCATCTTGTAACCCAATGCTATGGTGCATTATCCTGATGGAATAATTCATTGTTGCTTATAAGGAGTCTATGAATGTGTGCAACATAACATTGACCAATCAATGTCGACCAGAAGACAATCCATGCCACAGGAATACACTGAAAAACATCATGGAACCAACACTAACCCACATTGGGGCTTTGACAACTTTGCTACATCTAAACCTTACCATTAGCCTTAAGCAGCTGAAACCATGGCTCATTAGAGCATGCCACATATTGCCAACCCTTCAGGTTCTGATTAGTGATGTCACAAGCTCAGGTAAGATGACATTCCCAGTGTTATGTATTTGCACTGAAATGAGGTGTTGAAGATATATCTGGTATCTCCTGCATCGAATGGGAATGCATAACTGCATACCATTCAAGCTTGGTATCTTTATTCAAAATCATTAATAACACATGATTGGCCACTGCACTATCCACTGTGAGTGACAATACCTTTCACTATATTTTCCTGGTATACACCAGACACCATAGATCAAAGACTGTCATATGTCCCTGCAGTTTCAGACTTCAAAGTCCACCTTAGTCTGTCAGCCACTACCTTGTTTCATTTGAACTACAATAATTCCCATTACCTTGTTATGAGCACCTTATATGGTGTTCACCGACTCACTAGATATCAGAACACACCTAATATCTCATTACTTTTGGCACATCAGTGTATCAGTAATTATATATATATATATATATATATATATATATATATATACACATAGCATTAATCCTGTATTCTGATCAGGATTAGCCTCAATGTTTAAAAGATCCAATTATATGAATTATATCGATTTAGTCTACAAATGATTTCCTCCCAAAACCAACATCATGGTTATCATTACTGACGGCTTTGCAGTACTTTTAATGGAGTTGCTATTGATTTTGAAGCATACAAGGTTTCATTTTCAAAAGAGGTAGCTTCATATTTTCCATCTACAAATTCTCAAGACTGAATTATTTATTCTTAAAGATCAACTGAAAATAAATCATGAAATTTTGATCTTACATTTTGTTCATGTGTTTAACCCCCCCCCCCCCAAAAAAAAACAAAGTCTTCTAGAAGATAATAAAAAAAGCAAGGATGAAAATATGTGATTTCAGCTTTGCTTTTTTTTTAATTCCAAGTATTAAGAGAATCTATTTTTTATGAACAAAATTTCTTAGAGTTCTGGGTCATTTGAGATGACCTTACAAGTGGAGGTCATTCATCTGGGTATTTGCATTTGTTGGTTGGTACCAAAATTGAGTTGGCCAGGAAAGCAAGTTGTTTTAGAAATCTGCTTCAGAGCATTCCATTGACTGACCTGACATGTAAACTATACCACAAAATCCCAGCAACTGAAGTTATTTTGAAGTTTTTCTAACTTCTTGTCAGTAAACCTTTTGTTTTTTCCTTTTTAGCCACTGACTAAATCACTAAAATTATAAAACCTTTTGTTTACTATAAAAACTTTGTTGGTTTAATGAGTTTCTCCTTAAATGTCTTTATCTAATTTCTTTTGTTGCACATGTGACAAGTTCAATGAATGAATTAGTGTGAATTGAGCAGAATGTGATGGCCAAGAATTTTATGATAAAAATTAAACAAGAAGTTAATCAGGCATTTTTAGAACTTGAAAATTGGTCATGATAAGTAAACAATAAGGGTGTTAGATCAATGATATTGCAACTTGGTGGCATTCAGAGGGGGCACTAAGTTATTCTAAAGAAGTTCAAGATTAAAAAAGAAAAACCATAGTAATGGATGAATTATTAAACCTAGCTTAAAGTTCGCAGCAAAACTATCCCAGTCATTTCCTATATAGACAATCATAAATGATGCCGTGTGAGACACCATAGGGTAAGAAACAGGCTCATTGGAAACCAGCTGTTTATCCATAGCTGGGGGGAGAAGAAGAGGATTCATACCTTTCCCAAGAGTATTAGCATGAATTCCAGTCAAATCCATTACATTCGCTTATTCATACCTTGGGAAAGGTATGAATCATCTTCTCCCCCCAGCTATAGGTAAACAACAGAACAGACTGGGTTTTATAACCTTGGATGGCAACTGGTCTACAGCAGAAAGAAATGGCAACCTATTGCAGGAAAAAAATTTGCCTCGTCAGTCATGTATCAAAAGATCAAAACATGATTGCCTAAGCGTGTATCACACATGGCACATAACTGTCATAAGAGACAATCTTTACATTGTTATCCTACAAGGTGTCTCTCCTTAGACACAAGAATAGACAGAGGAAAAATGGGCTGACAATGCCATTGAGTAAATCAGTGACAAAGACTCAAACATTGCCATTTAACCAAAACATATGAAGCCAGCTGATTAAGTGTTCAGTAACCTTATAAGCACACCTGGTCATGAGGCTCATGATGAAAGTTTGCCTGATTTACATCCACTCAAGACTAAATTGACTGAAAATCTCATCACTGAACATTGTGTGTGTGTGTGTGTGTATATATATATATATATATATATATAATTGGTAAGGTAAATTCTATGGCTCATTTGGTAAATACCGTTTTAGCAAGCTGTATTATGTTGAACAAATTAAAATTATTTATACTCAGGCCTTTCAGGTTTTGTGCCAGGGTCTTGTGAGCCCCCAGTAAATCTATGATACACCCACCCCCGCCACATCTCAATTTTCATAAGGTAATATTCATATAAAATACAAGTTTTATTGTAATCTAATTATGCATAATAATAGATCATATGCAATATATGAGAAAAATTCAACTAGAAAAATTGAAAATAAATACAGTGTATATCAAAATACAAATTAGAGACATGTAAAGAAATCAACAATGTTTTGTGGCAATTTTTAACAAAGTTTAATATCCTTTAAAGGTCAGTTGTGCTTAGTTTAATTTGTAAGGTATATAAATGTAGGTAGGAAAAAGAGTAAAATGTTGATAAGATCACAATGGTCACAATGCACTGCCCAGAGCCATTAATTAAGTTCAGGGGTAGTACACACCGGGCCTTGGTCATTATCTTTATTCTTTTCAAGGTTTCTGTTGTTGTGCTCTCCACCAGGTGCTTGTCAATCTTAGTAACCTACTGGGAATTTTGAATGGAGTCCCTTTGATCCAATCTACAATGATAAATTGTTCTTGTCCCTCTCTAGAAATATCTTGTTTTGTTCTTGTCGGTTGTCCAGAAATTGGTGTCGCTTTCTTTCAGCAATATGTCTAGTCTCACCGAAGCCTAGAAGAGCAGTGGTCCGCCACGACCACTCGCCTCGTTTTTTAACAGGTAGCGTTGTTCCCTTATGCAAATAAGCCTGCTGCATAAAAATGGCAGGAGGCGTACGCACGTGCGACCGACTCTCAGAGAAGGGTTCAACACGCGAGGCAGCGAATTCATTTTGTTCCTGGTAAGTCACTGTCACGTCTATTACAGTTCTTATTTAGTACTGCTTAGTTAGACTCTAAATATTTACAGAGTCTAAGTCTCTAGAAATGGACGGGACAGCAGAATGAGAATCTAACCCTCCCCGAACAAATTTAAATAAAGAGTTCAGTTTTACATTCCCTGTGGATTATTCAGATTAACAAGAAACGGATGATGGCTGGAGAATACAACGACTAAAATATTGTGATAATATGCAGGTGGTTTTCTCTACCCTGACCAACTGCAATCAGTCTTTCCAATATAGCGAGATAGTCGTGTTTGCAAGAAGAAATTTATGTATAGATTCCATGTTTAACCATGATCTCATCCAGGAAAACTAACAAAGCACAGGAACTTTAGTTACTATAGCAACAACATGTAGACTGCTCTGGAATTTTTTCTTTTCATCAATGACCAACAAAAAACAAAATAAAAGCAGCTGTAGTATTAGCAAAGGAGATCAAAACAGAAGTGAATAAACAAAATTAAACATTTAAGATACTGCAAGAATTCTAAGCCCTTCAAAACTCAACTAAGCATTTGAAGAAATTATATAAATTCTTTATAGTGAATCATTATTTAAATGCACGCACACACACACTCTCCTGAACTTACCCTGTCATTTTAAATATTTGGAGAACAAGTTGCTCAATTGTGATGAAACTTGGCAATCAGTCATCAATGAAACACCATGAAGTGAGCTTGCAGATTGTGTGAATATCAAATTCACCAGTGATCCTCCAAAAATGACTTAAAATACTGTTTTGAAAAAAAAAAAATGCAAGAGACATTGAGAGAAGTGGGTGAGGTCCAAAAGGGGCATTTTTAAGGGATCCAAAGGACCATTGCTTTAGGCTATTTTTTTATTTCTCTTTTTTTATATTAAAAATAGTTGGACACTTTCTGAACAGATCTTGTGTGCGTGGGGGTTCTTATATAGGTTTCATTGAATTTGAAAAACAAGGAAAATTTACAAGCTTTTTTTTTTCAATTCAATTTTTCTAGTGTTCTTACTAAGAGAGCATAGAATCTGTTTATATGATTCTTGCCCCAGTCATTTTCAGCCAATTCATTGACCATTTTGAAGGGGGGGGGGGGGGTAGTATTTTTTTTTTTTTTTTTTTTTTTTTTAAGCGTATCACCCCGAGCAAGGCCGGTGGCCACTATCACGCAAGGGGTTACAGAAGGGTTGGAGGAAGAGCAGATAGGAGTGGTAAAGGAAGGGTTGTGGAGAAAGAGAAGGACGGAGGGCCGATCGAGGTGGGGAGGTTACGGGAGATATAGAGCGAGAGCAGATAGGAATGGAAGATGTCAGGAAGTGGATAGATCAAGGCAACTGGAGATGACGATTGACGCTACACTTAAACCGTTGGAGATTGTATTTGTCAGGGAAACAGTAATAGGGAAGGGAGTTCCATAGGCGAGATGTGCGAGACATGAAGCTATTGGAGTAGAAGAGACGTCTACACCTAACAGTTTCAACGGTGAAGGGGTGGGAACGGGATGCCAGCCTCGTAGGACGCTTGAATTCACGAGGCTTAGGGACAAGTGAAAGCAACTCCTCAGAGCAATTACCGTGGAAGTACTTGTAGAAAAGGCAGAGTGATGCAACATTGCGTCTGTGAGAGAGCGACTGCAGACGAGATGACAGATCAGGGCCAATCACATTGCATATCCGTCTCTGGATCTTATCAAGAACCCCGAGGCAACACGCAGGGGCCCCAGACCATAAATGGCAGCAATACTCCATGCAAGGTCGAATGGTAGACTTATAGACCTGGAGGATCGATTCAGGGGAGAAGAATTTCCTGGCTCGGCACAGGGAACCAACTTTTCTAGCGGTGGATGATGCAATTGACTCGATGTATTTGTTCCATCTCAGATCAGCGGACAGCGTGAGACCGAGCAGCCGCAGAGAGGAACTCTCGAGAAGTTGGTCCTCAGACATTCTGATGGGATGCAGGGATGGGTCCTTGTGGTGGTTAATGGAGAGCAATTTTGTTTTAGAGGCATTAAAGTTGACCATCCATTTCTCTCCCCAGTCCACAACCGATTGGAGGTCCTTTTCAATTTGAGCTGCCAGGTTAATTTTGTCCGCCTCAGTAGATTTGTGCTTGAGGCAGGAGTAAATAGTAGTGTCGTCAGCGTAGATACCGACTTGGGAGTCTATGGCGTCTGGAAGGTCATTTATAAATATGAGGAACAGAGTAGGGCCAAGGATGGAGCCTTGAGGAACACCAGCAGTAGTGGGATAGGAGTTGGAGAAAGATCCACTGAGAACAACCTTCAAATCCCGGTTTGATAGGAACGATTGAATTAGGTCAAACAATCGACCTGTGATACCATAACCCCGGAGCTTGCGAAGGAGGCCGGCATGCCAAACCCTATCGAATGCCTTGGAGATGTCAAGGGTTTATCTGTTTATGTTCTAAGCTGTATGGTGTAGTAATTCTAAGTCATGCTTGATAGGAATAGCAGTAATCCTATGTTGGGTTGCCTTTAAAAACACCACTAACACATTCTAGTTTTATAGAAAAATATACTAACAAACTTTTGTCTGTCACATTGAATCACACACACACACACACACACACAAACACTATAAGCAACAATTGCAAACCTACTGTTTGACAAAAGCTTTCCATATCTCTGATAATGATGATTGTACTATTCTCTGCCATATTTTTCTGTCTGTTTTTTTTTCCTACTGCATTTGTTCTCTATTAGGTACCAATTAACCAACCTTTTGATTCATCTATTATCCTCTCTTCTTGATGTGTATTATTCCAACCTCCATTTTTGTTACTTAATCATTTGTCATCTTGGTTTGTTCTGGTCCATGTTGAATTATCTCAGTTATTGCAAGCATTGGTCTTTCCACTGATGTTCATTTCAAAGTTTATTTTCTAATAATTTTGTTACTTTTGGGGTTTCAAATCCTTCATTCATTATATACACTTTGTTTTAAGCTTTTTTTTTTTTTTTTTTTTAAACATGCCTTCAAAATCGATCCTTATACCTCATTTTAATGATATTGCCTACTTTGAGTAAATGTATTTTACTGGATCTCTACCAATTCTACATACTATGTTCTGAGGTTTATTTTCCAGAGTATTACAACTATACATCACTTGTTTTATTCATGTTCAGTTTTATTTCTACCTTGAGACTTTCTCTATATTCAGCAAGGTTTTGATGAGCGATAAATAATTTCTAACTCAAAAAAGTTTTACTGAAAATGAAAAAAAAAAAAAAGATGTGTTTTTAATGAAAAATTTCAAAGGGTACTGAAGTCATTTTGTATGAAAAGAAAATAAATACTGCTGCCTACCCACCAGTCCTCAAAATTGAGAAGTATTAAAAATGTAACTTGTTTATTTTTAATTAGAAAATGATCAAGGTTAGGATACTAGTTAATCAGTGACTTTACTAATGCAAGAAGATAAATGTAATAAACAGATAGCGTATGGAGCAGTATAGATAAGAAAGATTTCAATAGCCTGACAATATGAATTATGCATTTTCATTTAAATGTCATTTATTTTCAAAGAAGTGGTTAGGACTTATATGAAAAGTGCAAACAAAAAATATAAACAGTCAATTGTTGATATCCCTGATGAGGGGATGGAGTGATTGTTGGAGGGTCCATCTATGAAAATCTACAGTTGGGATGTTGAAGGTAATATCATTGAACGAAATAACCAATATATATAATTTTTCTTTTTCATTAATATAAACATTAATTTTAGTGGGTACACATGTCTGAGTTGGTATCCCTGGTATTTTTTTGTTTTTTTTATCATTAAACAGTGAAATAAATCACAACCTGCTGAGATCAAGAAGACCTACTGAAGAAAGATTGTGCCTGTGACAGGAATCAAATTTCTACCCCCTTTTCAATATATTATTATTATTACTTGTATAAGCATTGTTTTTAGTGGCTACACTTGTTTGAGTGCTATTCCTGTTTTCTTTTTTATTTTCTTAAGTAAAATATATACCTGGCTAAGATTGAGAAGTACTACTAAAATATATATATATATATATATATATATATATATATATATATATATCTCATGCACACACTGGTCAATCTTTTTTTTGTATTGATTTCAGGATTTATTTATCTCCATTTATATTGTTTGTTGTACATTTCCAAAGTGAGAGACTAACATTGAATATATATGAAAGGAAAAATACCCATATTGATTAAAGGAGAAAAAATATTGCTTCGTTAGATTGACAAATATGGTATCAACATATCTCTATCTATAAAAGGCCGGATGTGTGTGTATGTGTGTGTGTAACGAATGCATGACCTCAATTTTCGACGGATTTGCACCAAAATTTACATGCACGTGCTCCAAGTTAGAACGAAGGCCAAGACCGACTTTGCATTTCCCAAATCCCATCGATAGTGGAAATAATCGATTTTTTCATGCTTCTACGACAGTTTTCATGTAGTTTGCGCCCATTTTCTACTGGCCTGAGTGAGAGCCTATAGTTGGCTGCCATGAATAGGCAGGAAGATTCTAATGGCCAGCATGAGAGCCAACAGCTGACTTACATGAATGTTAACTAGCATGCTTAAAAAAAAATCGATAGCTGCATTCGTCACAAGTGGGAAAAATTTAAATCTGCATGGCACTTTACTCCAATTGGCTCATTCACTTGCTTAAACTCAACGTTGATTCTGATTCTGCAGAACTGGGTTGGGTGTGAAAAAGTATTTGTTGTTAACATTCTTTTTTTGATTTGGTTTTTCCAGTTACGAGTCCTTTTTTAAAGCTGATCGTTTTGTGTTCATTTTGTTTAGTTCTTTTTTCGTAACAGATTTAATGTTTAGTATAGAGCTTAGAAAAAATTTGCAGTGTGAGATAGGCAAGAAGTAAGGCAAGAAGTAAGGCATGTAGCAACATCAGCACGGCAAAGGGCACTCCTTTTAAGGCAAGGAAGGGCAAAATTATTTTAAGTCAAGTGATAGCCATTGCTGTACGAGTCGTACAATTTTTGAATCAAGCACGGGCAACACCGGGAAATGCTGCTAGTGTATGTATAATTGTTACATAGTAACTTGCACAAGCAATCAATATACCACAAATACATCTTACAACATAACGTCTTTCATCAATCTAAAAAGTACATCTATCATTACATATCTGCATTATTCATCTTTATGAGAACCTAAATACATAGCACTTTGTGTCTTTTCATGGTGGCTGCAGCCAACTGAGGAAGTAGAACAAAAAAGAAAATGAACAACTGATTCTGATTTTAGTGAACAGAAATCTGCAGAAATTGGTCAGCTAATGGCTAGGAACTATTTGCATAAATGGTGAAGCATAATTTCACTTGGTCACAGACAGTGAAAGATTTTTGTTCTGAAGAAAAAGAACAAAGGAATTTTCATGTCACGGATTTGTAGTTTCAGATTTTAAAAAAAGAAAAAAAAAAAAAAAAAAACGGTTAATGTTACCATGTACCAAAGTCAAATTTTGGTTAAAGCAGTTCCTGCTGTCTCACATCTTTGAAAGGTGTCAATCATTGTTGGTATTGTAGAGTCAATTATGAACAATCCTTACCTTAACTGTATAGTATATGCTTCGCAAGAGCTACATACAATTTTGAATTCAGTTTTCCTTCTCCTAGATCAGTTGCTATAGGACTCAGTCTGCTATTCAACCCATAGCTGAGATGGGGAGAAGAGAGGGATTCATTTCTTTCCCAAGGTTATTAGGCACGTAAACGAAGGTAATGAACTACTGGAATTCAGCTCTCCGATTCCTAACCGGAGCCACAATCCATTACTCCACCCTGTCTCCAAAAGGTGATACTTATGGCTAAAAGACCGATTCATAATGGATTTTATGTTCAATTTGCTTCTTGAGAAGGAATGGTTAAC